>JAJOZX010005092.1:0-343952 GCA_023014485.1 Bathynomus jamesi | reverse complement strand
TATCTCGGAAACGAAGCGATTGCGGATTCATGTTCAAAGAAACTTTTTTGTTCAGCTTTGACCGTCCTAAATATGTTATACTAATTTATGAAACAACTTGATAACACCCTGTATATGGGATGGTGACTGTCTGTCTCATGTTCCACGCTCGTTTATACACGCCTAAACTGCTAGGGCATCCGCGCCAAACTTTAGTGACAAACTGTATATATATATATATATATATATATATATATATATATATATATATATGCAGTAAAATCACAGAAAAACACGTGATCTTTTTAATAAACAAACAACCACAGGGAAAAGGAAAAGTAAACACGAAATCAGAGCGCTTTCGTGATATATTCACATCTTCAGGGACAAGAAAGAAATAGACAGAATTTACCAAGTAACTGAGTTAAATACACAAGCGAAAAATTCCCAATAGGCAACTCAATTTAAAAACAATAAAACAATCTAAAGATTTTTTCCCAATAGATAACTTACTGTCTCCGTACTTATTTTTGACAAGGGCAAGATATATACCCTCATGAACTCTGCAAGCATGGCTGATAGGAGCAATGATGTATGCAGACATACTACGTCATTTGCATATTTTAAGTGTTCATTCGATAAGTCATTTACCCCTGACGCAGAACCAGTCTTTAACTCTTTAATTAACCTCTTTACTTCAGAAAATTATATCAAAGTATTTTCCATTGTCCCTCCCACAATCGTTTCGCTGCAATCTATCTTAAGATTATCCCTACTCACACTGTTAAGAATGTTAGAGTAGTGGTTTTCCCACAGCTTTGCAATTTCATCCTCCCTCGACACCCCATCAATTGTCGGGGGGGAGGACATTTTTCACCCCGTTTGATTCTTAACAAATTTCCAAAATTTATTATCGTTATTTATGCGAGCTTCACAGGCTTTTGATGCTCGAATAGACTCTTCTTCCTGTTTACATCGCCTTATGGCCGTCTTATACTGACCCCGACTTCTACACATATTCATGTATACTGGTCCTAATCTGGGTCTACCATGAAAGCACCACAAATCATAGGCATCTTTAGATTCCCTCTTCAGGGGGGCAATAAAATCATTCCACCCAGGAATAATCTTAGTATGATAGTTGTAAGATTTAATCAGGGGGGCTTCCTGCTTCTTTTAACAGGGATATTATCTTACTATAATACCTATCTATGAGTTTACAATGAGAATCATTTGAGCAAGGATTATTACAGGCAAGGTGCAAAATTTCTAAATTATTAAAGAGGTGACTTGTTCTGGCTTTGTATTCTATTCTCTGCTGCATATTAACATTGGACCAATCGACGCGATTATTCTTACCTATTGAGTTCTTGTTAAGTCGTGTTGCGCATAAATTGGTAACGTTAATTAATATTTCTACTGGTTTATGATCAGAAAGAAGGAAATCATGCAGAATATGAACTCTAACAATTTGATCCTTTAGATTATTACTAGTGAGACAATAGTCAATCCACCTGGTGGTACCACTCATATCACTAATGTATGTAAAATTACCACTGGCTACCCCTAATACATCTACATCACTTATACTTAAATTGGCCGACTCGCACATGTTACCCAATTCTACAAAGAATTCCGAGTTCACATGTGCGTTAAAGTCCCCCATTATTATACAGTGAAAATATTTGGGGTTATCTGATAATGACTTAATTTTGTACAGCAAATCAATGTATTCATCTAGATTACTGCCGTTGTTGTATGGTAAATAGCAGTTTACAATTAATATGCAATCATTGTTCACTTGTAATTCAATGCCTAACAGCCTTACATTATTGCTTGTTAAAAATTTTATGTTTTAAAATTTTTCCTTAATAAGAAAGCAACACCACCAAAAGGCCTACCGTACATTAATTCATCTGACAGTCTACTGTGATGACGCATGGTACATAAAGTCATCATGGATGGTAGAGAGGAATTTTAGCTCTTGCTTAAGTAGCCAGTGCTCCTGCAGGAGTATCAAATCTGCACTGTCGCAGATTTTATGAACATCTACAGTTGAATTCCTCACTGACCTTACATTATATGAAACTATTTTCAACAAGTTATCCGCCATGACTGATAGAGAATTTATTATTAGTAAGATTATTATTATTATTAGTAAGATTACTATTATTATACACAGTACAACTTTCAGGCATTACCGTTAGAGCGCCTATTATTATTATTATTATTATTATTATTATTATTTTGCCTGTTATCAAATTTCCTGGAAAAGTGAATAAACTCCTTAACATTTACACCTTTAATTATTACTTTAAAAGAGTTATAATGCGGAGATTTCGTGTTTAGTTTATTAACTATCACTATACTGTGTTCACCAATGATTTCTTCCATCATGTGTCGAATATCGCTTGCCTCGTTCGAGAGCTAAATTCGCGACACAAATAGGGTGAGATTCTCCATCGGTGGCCTCGCCGCGGAGACCGGTTGAGTAAACCTTCGGGAAGTGCGCCTGTTAACAGTTACCCACCCGTCCTGCTCCCTCCATCTCCATGAGGCAGGGTTCGCCTCCCTGGGGGATGGGTGGCACAACCTTTGGGGGATAGGAGGCCCCTCCCTTACTCTGTGGCTTGGTGAGGGTCTGTTAGCGGTGTTTATAACCTGACGGCCGCGCGTGCCTCTCCTTCTTCGGTGGAAGGGGGGGAGGAACTGCGCACCGAGCAAGGCGTAATCGGACTCCTCTCCTCTGTAGTGGGAGGCAGGGAAGAGGGCAATGATGCCTTGACTCTCGGCATTGGACCGTCCCTGTTCCTCATTGTGAGATCGGGAGCAGGGGTCCTTTCCTGAACGGGAGGGGAGGGGGTTGACCGCTACCCCTGCATGCTGCGTTTCCACCCCACCTTAAGGGGGAGAGTTGGAGGCGGGGATTTCGTTTCCCTCGCCGCCCGACGCGCTTCTTGGAGATCTGGCTTGCTGAACTACTTCCGAGTAACTGGGCTTTGGGAGGAGCGTCTCTTTCAACGCATCTAACTCTGACCGGAACTGTTCTAGCGAAATCGCGTTTTTCTGATTTGACACCACGTGTTGGTGTTTAAGTTCAACTATCGTCTTTTGTACCTCATTATACTGTTTGAGGAGCACCGAGAGGTTTACGTCACCCACAGAGATTACCAGTATTCTATGGAAGTTAGTAACGTAAAAGGTAATATAATTCTCATTATCCCGGAGGGTCGACACTTTATTTATAATGTCTTTCAGGGTATTCTCGTTTTTAGAATTACCTCTAGGAGTTTGGAGGGTAGCACCCAACAGGGTGTTCAATTGTACCCTAGTAGTATAGCCGCCAAAAGGTTGAGTGCAGGAATGCTGCAATGTTGCAAGAGATAATGATCAATGTTGCAAAGAGGGTGGGGGTGCAGAGGGGTGTGGGTTGTAAAGGGGGTGGGGTATGCAATGAAGGGGGTACACAACAACTCAATGCTGCAAAATGGGGGTGGGGGATGTTGCAGGTGCAACAAGGGGTCATGAAACTTGGAGGCGGCGTTATCCCCCAAGAGAAAGACAGGAGAAGGAGAGAAAGCAAGAGAGGTGTTCACCTGGCAGGAGACAAGTGCACACTAAGACTTCAGCCGAGTGGCTGTTGTCTTATAGGCCCCTAATCAGCCAGTTGGCTTAGAAGGAGCCAAGGGGGAGAGGGGAGGTTGAGGGGAAGGGGTCTTCGGGAGGAGAAGGAAGGATGACCCCCCAAAGGGGTTGCCTTAACCTAAGAGAGAAAGAGAAAGGATAGACGGAGGAGGGCATTGGGGGACAAGGTGGGGCGTCCTAACACCCCCAAAGGGAAACTAAGCTAAGTCTTAACCTAAGAAGGAAGGAAGGAGAGATCTTTATTCAACAGCTGTCATCATCAAACTGCCAGCTCCGAAGCCAAGCGAGTTTTATATAGAGGAAGGTTGAGTTGCCAGATACCATTTTTTATTTTAATTGTACAGGTATACATTATTAGGGTGAGTTGTTAGATACCACCATTTATTTTAATTCGTTACCAAAGCAAACGTACTTTCTCTTTTAAACGAAATTGACAATAAAAAATGTTATTATTGTAATAAATAGAATTTGCCTTCTACTGCACAAAAAATATAATACGGAACATACAATCGTCACAATAATAGTTCAGACGAAATACACACACACACACACACACACACACACACACACACACACACACACACACACACAATTGAACAACTTTCTCCTTACCTATATATATATATATATATATATATATATATATAGATAGAGAGAATCATATTAATTGTGTCTATTTAATTTTGTCATTCCATATATATATATATATATATATATATATATATATATATATATATATATATATAAACGGATTTTCACCTAAATTGAATTAATTATTAAAACAATATTAACATTAAAAAATTCACTAAACAGTTGGCTTAGCAAAAGAAATCGTTCCATTAACAATTCTCAAATCTATGTACACACACACACACACACACACACACACACACACACACACTTATATTAAATAATAAAGAGCAAAAGAAGTAAACACATTAACTGTGTCTATTTCTTTTGGCAAACCTTTCTTGTGTTTCAAAAACAGAAAAAATATCATAACACACTTTACACTTCTTCTTATAGTTTATATATATATATATATATATATATATATATATATATATATAGAGAGAGAGAGAGAGAGAGAGAGAGAGAGAGAGAGAGAGAGAGAGAAAGAATCAATTTCGGATTTTTAATTTTCACACCAAAGGGTCTATTTACTTTTGTCACTCCTCTAATATAAACCTTTTCATTTCATTTTCATGTCACTTCACTTCATTTCACTAATCTCATATCATTTCACTCATTTCATTTACTCTCAGCTTCTCTGGAAAAAAAATTCTGAGCAGATGCGTCTTACGCTAACTGCAAAAATGACCACTAAGTTTCCTTTTGACCTAAATCCTTCCATTCAGCTCAACAAAACCTCGCTTGAGTCCAAATGTTAAAAAATTATGCTTATTACTACTCAAGTTAAAAACTTTATTTATACTAAAGGTGAGAGAGAGAGAGAGAGAGAGAGAGAGAGAGAGAGAGAGAGAGAGAGAGAGGATCACACACACACACATATATATATATATATATATATATATATATTATATATATATAATATATATATATAGAGAGGATAATATGCACAAAGACAATCTAGAGATGAAACGGTTCCGCGTAGGGAGAAGCAAGTCATCAGCCCCCTATTTCCCCATCTCTCATATATCAATGCACGGTTGTTCATCACACCGTCTTAGACCCACAGTTTAAAGTGGAAACCGATTACTCTTTTCTTTTAAAAAAATATAAATAAAGGAATGGATATATTATAATTTCTTTATTATAAAATCCTCTCGATTACATTAGTGATTATTGATCCGGGAATAGTGTTGCTGCACAACATGGTAATGCACAAATACAATGTAGATTTTTTCTATGTAATAATAATAATAACAATTCACTCTTTCTCTCCGATTTGTTCATTTTGACAAAGATTAAGCTTTTCACCCGCATTAGACGTACAGTTTAACGTGGAATCAGAAATACATCTCGTCAGGGAATGATGCTCACTCTTTCACATCATCTCACTGATTTGTTCATTTTGACAATGGTTAACCTTTTCAATGTTATATGCACAAACTTTAAATACTTAGGGTATCCATTTATCTGCCAACCAATGATCCGCAGAAATTCAATAACTAAACATTCACACTCTTACGCAAGAAGCCAAGCCGAATACATTAAGTAAGCTAAGTTGAGACTCAATTAGCATGGTAGCAAAATATTGAGACCTAATTTAGTATGTTAGCAAAATAACTTGTGTCCGAAAAATTTCGACTTAATTTAATATGTCCGCAAATTAATAAAATGTTGTTGTGAACGATATTACATAAAGGGGTGGGTTGGGAATAACCAAGTATTGTCTCAAATATTGTCGTGGTAGAGACTGTAAAGGGTAATACGAGCATTATGGGAAAATATCCGAGAATAATATGGGTGCAAAATGCTATATGCACAAACTTTAAATACTTAGGATATCCATTTATCTACCAACCAATGATTCGCGGATTCCTCGCAAATACGATCATGCTTAAAAAAACACACAAAGAAGCTTTCGTTAGCTACAACATCAAATACAATTTTATAATCATTTCCTTTTCAAACGGTTTATTCTTATATATATATCGATGAATTTATGCATACATTTTTAATTAGCTATACGTTTTGGACAGGCTTCAACAAAAGAACTACAGTGTTACCGGTTTTAAGCAGATATTTTAGGAACTTACCCAAAGATATATTGTATAAAATGAAAAAAATTATTTCATGGTTTTTTGTGTGTTCAGAAATACATCTCGTCAGGGAATGATTGCTAGCTCTTTCACATCATAATTTCATCGAGATAATTCAAGCTCATATACAGGACCTACATGTCTATAAGATCTGTGGCGCGTGGAACATGCGGCCTTTAGAAGATGTGAACATCTGCTCTGTGGATCAGTTCAAGAAAATAGATAGGCCGAACCTTGCGATGTAGGAATTTTTTCCATGGAACCGTAACCACTGATACATCCTCGGTACGGATTGCAATACTTATGAGGTACTTCTTGTCCTTGTATCTCCCTCATGTACACCTTCCACATTGTGTCCGACAACCAGAAGCTCATTCCAAAATTGTTGTGAAAGTGCAATGACAAAAAGAGAACAGCTTCAGAGTTCATTCACACTATGCGTACACTTATCTCGTGTACACAGTGTACACCTTCCACATTGTGTCAGGCAGGTGCAACAAGGGGTCATGAAACTTGGAGTGAGTCTACAATTACATCGTTGTTGCTCTGCATTATGCAGTATACGCGGCTTAATAATATTTCACCGCTTAAAGTATAGGGAAACCTGTACTCGATATAAAGAGCATTCATTTCGCTCAGTACTATTTTTGTACCCACTTTACATTCGGTTGGCAAGTTATTTAAACACGGCTAGAATACAATCAAAAGCACGCACAAAGAGGTCACCGTTAGCCACATCATTAAACACAAGTTTATAAAACACGCCTTCCCATTCGAGGGTTTATTCTACCTACGCGAACTTTTCAATCGTGAACTCTTCTTCACAAGGCGTAGCTATACTCGAAATAAGTTAATTCGTTACAACAGCTGATCATTATATAAAGAAGTCTTCAGGGTGAACGGTGTAGGTGAGCTCAGCCCTGTACCGATCAATTGTTTTGTACCAAAGCTCATGATATTTCGAAGAGTCTAAACTTATTAAATAATCCTCCACCTCTAGACCATTCTCACCTTGTTGAGCCCTACACTCGGTAAACCCATCGAACAGAGCGGTGTATGCGTATTCTAAAACCGTATCAAAATAAAGCGTAACCCTAAACACGCGCGTCTAATATTGGATTCAGCTTGCGGAATCTGGCGATTTCAAACATTCTGTCGATGATGAAACGGTTCCGCGTAGGACAAAAATGTCATCAGCTCCCCATTTCCCCATCTCTCGTATATCAATGCACGGTTGTTAATTATTTATACTCAATGTGCAAACAATGGTATATGTGCAGGCATCACTAATCTGCTCTCTTCTTGTACCTAACCCAGCAGGTATTTTATAACGGCCTTTTGCCACTTCTCAACTATCACGAAGACTCTATTCATCTCCTCGACACTTAAATAAACAACGTTACGTTCGCTTGCCTGTCTGCAAGTCATTTCAGTACATAATCAATGGTGCCGGTTTCACGCCTGAACACGCGCAACGAATTCGTCACGGACACATCGTACGAGGCGTTGAGATTGCTTCTCAATGGGATTTCCATCGTATTCGCACATCCACTCGGTTCAAGCTCTGAGATAACTATGAGGCACATGCAACGCGACGGTTCGACGGGGGGAGTGAGTCACACCGTAATCTAATGAAACGTGTACGGCGCTGATCGAATCGTTGTATCCCATTATATTGGGCAGGTGTTTTTCCGATACAAGAATTAATTTCGGTTTTAATGTTTTATCACTCCCAGAATACGCACCAGACATTTTTACGGAGGGGGATTTTCATGAACTAAACACATTTTATACGGTTTTAATGTTTTATCACTCACCATTTCCACAAACTAAACATCTTCACACTCCGGCGCACATTTGAGAGACAAGATTTACATTCTCAGTCGCATGGTACGGTATGAAGCAATATATTATAATTTAGCTTGTTTCACCACTCATCAATAAGACTCACTAGCCATAACCGCTGCTTCTCTTCTGCACGTGTTGTTTCTTTTACTTCATGGTACATGTAAGCTTTAATAAAGTTTAGTCCTACACATAATTCAATACATCACTTGTTCCAGGTGACATATGCATGAGAAATGAAATACAGTACATTCCACACGTATTACCAAATTTCCTTCCTGCGCACGGTTCAATGTAGTCCTAAAAGCATCAAAGGGTGATGGAATAGGAGTCTTTCAGTATCCATCACACCTTCACACTTTACCGAATATCACTTCATAAATCTCGAGTACGCAATATTAAGGTAGCCATCACTGTTTTCTTCTACGCGAGAGAATACACATCTGAAATCCACGGCTTGCACCGCTCAACTGAGCACGCAGGGGTAGAGATATCCCCAGGTAGTAGCAGGAGTCACGTGACCGATCATACAGGGGACGGAGCTTAGGACAGATATCAAATGAATGAATTTATTAATATCTTACAAACTGTTAATTTCTAGTCGAAAGAATAAGTACGAGATACCCCATTATGAAAGTTACGCCAGGAATTCCGGGGTACTGGGGTACAATAGTACCCGTAGAGTTTAACGGTTAAACTTGCAAAAAACTCGTAATAATTTTGATACTACGTTTTCAAGGTTTTACGCATTTTGGTAAATATATTTATATTTAGACGTTATATTGACGTATTTGTCAACTTTATTGGAAACAGATTCAAACAACCTAAGGATCTGATTGACTTGAAAGAGCTTGGTAATGACGTCACAACGACAATGTATAAAGGCAGGCGAAACTTTCACTTTAATTCATTACAAGATTGGAAATAGAGGATGGAGTCGTGTTAGTTATCTCTCTGTAACTTGACCAATTGCTAAGTGATGAACATGATATCTGACGTTCCAAACGGGTTTGAAGCACACAAGTTGATAAATATATAGCTCGATAAAATTGCATCCAGACGTTCCGGAACAGCTGGTGCACTTTGCATAATCATTATTAGTTGCCACTGTGTTACATTAAGCCTGTTTTGTTTACTTAGAAGAAGCACACAACTACCAACACACCATATTTCCCCAACACAATGGCAACCTTGGTTTAACTTGTTCTATTGCTGCAGCAACAGAGATGAGTTTTCAGAAATTGCAGTTGCCAACCATCTCCTGGCTCATATTTGTGCCCGGATTTATCAAAAGCTTTCATATGTATATCGCAGTAACAAAGGTTTCGCCGAAATCCCCAAAAAGACCAAGAGTTAGAGAGATATGAAAAAAGATCGCCAGTAGAGTTTCCCATGTGCAAACCCATACTGACGATCTGTAAGAAGAGGGATGATTAAGATTTTTCCTATTAAGGATGGCATCAAAAATATTACAAAGGCAAGAAAAACTAGCAAATGGAAGATAGATGGAGGGTTGAAAGTGAACACTCTTCTTTATGACATGCTGAATGAAAGCGGGCTTCGTGCAGGAATGAATAGTATCAGATGAAAGATAAAGATGAAAGAGTTTTCCACGGCTAAGGTGTCTTAGGCATGAATTTGTTCTTGAACACAGTAAAGCACATGATGCGATTGTGGAATGAGTTATGCAAAGATGCACCAGCTCTTCCGGAACGTCTGGATGCAATTTTATCGAGCGATATATTTATCAACTTGTGTGCTTCAAACCCGTTTGGAACGTCAGAATCATGTTCATCACTAGCAATTGGTCAAGTTACAGAGAGACAACTAACACGGCTCCATCCTCTATTTGCAATCTTGTAATGAATTAAAGTGAAAGTTTCGCCTGCCTTTATACATTGTCGTTGTGACGTCATTACCAAGCTCTTTCAAGTCAATCAGATCCTTAGGTTGTTTGAATCTGTTTCCAATAAAGTTGACAAATACGTCAATATAACGTCTAAATATAAATATATTTACCAAAATGCGTAAAACCTTGAAAACGTAGTATCAAAATTATTACGAGTTTTTTGCAAGTTTAACCGTTAAACTCTATCCGGGGTACTATTGTTACCCCAGTACCCCGGAATTCCTGGCGAACTTTTATAAATGGGGTATCTCGTGCTTATTCTTTCGACTAGAAATTAACAGTTTGTAAGATATTAATAAATTCATTCATTTGAATTATCTGTCCTAAGCTCCGTCCCCTGTATGATCGGTCACGTGACTCCTGCTACTACTGGGGATATCTCTACCCCTGCGTGCTCAGTTGAGCGGTGCAAGCCGTGGATTTCAGATGTGTATTCTCTCGCGTAGAAGAAAAATAGTGATGGCTACTTTAATATTGCGTACTCGAGATTTATGAAGTGATATTCGGTAAAGTGTGAAGATGTGATGGATACTGAAAGACTCCTATTCACCATCCTTTGATGCTTTTAGGACTACATTGAACCGTGCGAAGGAAGGAAATTTGGTAATACGTGTGGAATGTACTGTATTTCATTTCTCATGCATATGTCACCTGGAACAAGGATGCATTGAATTATGTTGTAGGACTAAACTTTATTAAAGCTTAAATATACCATGAAGTAAAAGAAAAACACGTGCAGGAAGAGAAGCAGCGGTTATGGTTAGTGAGTCTTATTGATGAGTGGTGCGACAAGCTAAATTATAATATATTGCTTCATACCGTACCCTGCGAACTGAGAATGTAAATATCTTGTCTCTCAAATAGTGCGCCGGAGTGTGAAGATGTTTAGTTTGGAAATGGTGAGTGATAAAACATTAAAACCGCTATAAAATGTGTTTAGTTCATGAAAATCCCCCTCCGTAAAAATGTCTGGTGCGTATTCTGGGGAGTGATAAAACATTAAAACCGCTATAAAATGTGTTTAGTTCATGAAAATCCCCTCCGTAAAAATGTCTGGTGCGTATTCTGGGGAGTGATAAAACATTAAAACCGCTATAAAATGTGTAGTTCATGAAAATCTCCCTCCGTAAAAATGTCTGGTGCGTATATTGCTGGGAGTGATAAAACATTAAAACCGAAATTAATTCTTGTATCGGAAAAAACACCTGCCCAATATAATGGGATACAACGATTCGATCAGCGCCGTACACGTTTCATTAGATTATGTGTGACTCACTCCCCCGTCGAACCGTCGCGTTGCATTTACCTCATAGTTATCTCAGAGCTTGAACCGAGTGGATGTGCGAATACGATGGAAATCCATTGAGAAGCAATCTCAACGCCTCGTACGATGTGTCCGTGATGAATTCGTTTTCGCGTGTTCAGGCGTGAAACCGGCACCATTGATTATGTACTGGAAATGACTTGCAGACAGGCAAGCGAACGTAACGTGTTTATTTAAGTGTCGAGGAGATGAATAGAGTCTTCGTGATAGTTGAGAAGTGGGCAAAAGGCCGTTATAAAATACCTGCTGGGTTAGGTACAAGAAGAGAGCAGATTAGTGATGCCTGCACATATACCATTGTTTGCACATTGAGTATAATAATGAACAACCGTGCATTGATATACGAGAGATGGGGAAATGGGGAGCTGATGACTTTTTGTCCCTACGCGGAACCGTTCATCATCGACAGAATGTTTGAAATCGCCAGATTCCGCAAGCTGAAATCCAATATTAGACGCGCGTGTTAGGGTTACGCTTTATTTTGATACGGTTTTAGAATACGCATACACCGCTCTGTTCGATGGGTTTACCGAGTGTAGGGCTCAACAAGGTGAGAATGGTCTAGAGGTGGAGGATTATTTAATAAGTTTAGACTTCGAAATATCATGAGCTTTGGTACAAAACACTTGATCGGTACAGGGCTGAGCTCACCTACACCGTTCACCCTGAAGAACTACTTCTTTATAATGATCAGCTGTTGTAACGAATTAACTTATTCGAGTATACTGTAGCTACGCCTTGTGAAGAAGAGGTCACGATTGAAAAGCTCGCGTCGGTAGAAATAAACCCTCGAATGGGAAGGCGTGTTTAATGATGTGGCTAACGGTGACCTCTTTGTGCGTGCTTTTGATTGTATTCTAGCCGTGTTTAAAGATAACTTGCCAAATGAATGTAAAGTGGGTACAAAATAGTACTGAGCGAAATGAATGCTCTTTATATCGAGTACAGGTTTCCCTATACTTTAAGCGGTGAAATATTATTAAGCCGCGTATACTGCATAATGCAGAGCAACAACGATGTAATTGTAGACTCACTTCAAGTTTCAGACCCCTTTTTGCACCTGCCTGACACAATGTGGAAGGTGTACACTGTGTACACGAGATAAGTGTACGCATAGTGTGAATGAACTCTGAAGTGTGTTTTTTTTGTCATTGCACTTTCACAACAATTTTGGAATGAGCTTCTGGGTTGTCGGACACAATGTGGAAGGTGTACATGAGGTAGATACAAGGACAAAAGTACCTCAATAAGTATTGCAATCCGTACGAGGATGTATCAGTGGTTACGGTTCCATGGAAAAAATTCCTACATCGCAAGGTTCGGCCTATCTATTTTCTGAACTGATCCACAGAGCAGATGTTCACATCCTCTAAAGGCCGCATGTTCCACGCGCCACAGATCTTATAGACAATGTAGGTCCTGTATTAGAGCTGAATTATCTCGATGAAATTATGATGTGAAAGAGCTAGCAATCATACCTGACGAGATGTATTTTCTGAACACACAAAAGCCTTGAAATAATTTTTTCATTTTATACAATATATCTTTGGGTAAGTTCCTAAAATATCTGCTTAAAACCGGTAACACTGTACTTCTTTTGTTGAAGCCTGTCCAAAACGTATAGCTAATTAAAAATGTATGCATAAATTCATCGATATATATATATATATATATATATATATATATATATATATATATAAGAATAAACCGTTTGAAAAGGAAATGATTATAAAATTGTATTTGATGTTGTAGCTAACGAAAGCTTCTTTGTGTGTTTTTTAAGCATGATCGTATTTGCGGAGGAATCCGCGAATCATTGGTTGGCAGATAAATGGATATCCTAAGTATTTAAAAGTTTGTGCATATAACATTTTGCACCCATATTATTCTCGGATATTTTCCCATAATGCTCGTATTACCCTTTACAGTCTCTACCACAATATTTGCGACAATACTTGGTTATTCCCAACCCACCCCTTTATGCAATATCGTTCACAACAATATTTTATTAATTTGCGGACATATTAAATTAAGTCGAAATTTTTCGGACACAAGTTATTTTGCTAACATACTAAATTAGGTCTTAATTTTTTACTAACATGCTAATTGAGTCAACTTTGCTTAATTAATGTATTCGGTTTGACTTCTCGCGTAAGCGTGTGAATGTTTAGTTATTGAATTTCTGCGGATCATTGGTTGGCAGATAAATGGATACCCTAAGCATTTAAAAGTTTGTGCATATAACATTGAAAAGGTTAACCATTGTCAAAACGAACAAATCGGTGAGATGATGTGAAAGAGTGAGCAATCATTCCCTGACGAGATGTATTTCTGATTCCACGTTAAACTGTACGTCTAATGCGGGTGAAAAGCTTAATCTTTGTCAAAATTAACAAATCGGAGAGAATGAGTTAATTATTATTATTATTACTATATAGAAAAAATCTACATTGTCTGTGCATTACCATGTTTTGCAGCAACACTATCCCCGAATCAATAATGTAATCGAGAGGATTTTATAATAAAGAAATTATGAATATATCCACACCTTTATTTATATTTTTTAAAAAAGTAAAGAGTAATCGGTTTCCACGTTAAACTGTGGGTCTAAGACGGTGTGATGAACAACGGTGCATTGATATATGAGAGATGGGGAAATGGGGGGGCTGATGACTTTCTTCTCCCTACGCCGAAGCGTGTCATCTTCTAGATTGTCTTTGTGTGTATATATATATATATATATATATATATATATATAAAGTTTTAACTTGAGTAGTAATAAGCATAATATTTTTAATATTTGGACTGAAGCGAGGCTTTTTTCGAGCTGAATGGAAGGATTTAGGTAAAAATGAAACTTAGCGGTCATTTTTGCAGTTAGCGTAAGACGCATCTGCTCAGAATTTTTTTCCAGAGAAGCTGAAAGTAAATGAGATGAATGAAATGATATGAGATTAGTGGAATGAAGTGAAATGACATGAAAATGAAATGAAATGAAAAGGTTTATATAGAGAGGAGTGACAAAAGTAAATAGACCCTTTGGTGTGAAAATTAAAAATCCGAAATTGATTCTTTCTATATATATATATATATATATATATATATATATATATATATATATATATATATATATATATATATATAAAAACTATAAATAGAAAGTGAAAAGTGTGTAATGATATTTTTTCTGTTTTGAAACACAAGAAAGGTTTGCCAAAAGAAAATAGACAGAGTTAATGTGTTTATTTCTTTTGCTGTTTATTATTTAATATAATTGTGTGTGTGTGTGTGTGTGTGTGTGTGTGTTTGTATATAGATTTGAGAATATGTTAATGGAACGATTTCTTTTGCTGAGCCAATTGTTTAGTGAATTTTTTAATGATAATATTGTTTTAATAATTAATTCACTTTAATGTGAAAATCCGTTATATATATATATATATATATATATATATATATATATATATATATATATATATGTATAAGGAATGACAAAATTAAATAGACACAGTTAATATGATTCTTTCTATATATATATTTAAGGTAAGGAGAAAGTTGTTCAATTGTGTGTGTGTATACCCGTACAATTAAAATAAAAAATGGTATCTGGCAACTCAACCTTCCTCTATCTAAGACCCGCTTGGCTTCGGAGCTGGCAGTTTGATGATGACAGCTGTTGAATAAAGATCTGTCCTTCCTTCCTTCTTAGGTTAAGACTTAGCTTAGTTTTCCTTTGAGGGGGTTAGGACGCCCCACCTTGTCCCCTAAAGCCCTCCTCCGTCTATCCTTTCTCTTTCTCTTTTAGGTTAAGGCAACCCCTTTGGGGGGAGGTCATCCTTCCTTCTCCCCCCGAAGACCCCTTCCCCTCAACCTCCCCTCTCCCCTTGGCTCCTTCTAAGCCAACTGGCTGATTAGGGGCCTATAAGACAACGGCCACTCGACTGAAGTCTTAGTGTGCACTTGTCTCCTGCCAGGTGAACACCTCTCTTGCTTTCTCTCCTTCTCCTGTCTTTCTCTTGGGGGATAACGCCGCCTCCAAGTTTCATGACCCCTTGTTGCACCTGCAACATCCCCCACCCCCTTTTGCAGCATTGAGTTGTTGCATACCCCTTCATTGCATACCCCCACCCTTTGCAACACCCACCCCCTTTGCAACGTTGATCATTAGCTCTTGGAACATTGCAACATTCCTGCACTCAACGTTTTTGCGGCTATCTACTTACCCTCGCATGTTCTGTTTCTCCTGAATCATAAAAATCATGACAGACAGATACAAGAAGGTCTGACCTAATATGATCTACTACAATAGTAAATGGTACCCAAAGAAGAGAACGGGGAAGAACAGACCCTATCCGTATTAGAAGTAACAACAGGAGCAAGGAAACAAATTTTTTAGAGGAAATGAGAACAATAAAAGCACAGCTTGCCCTGCTAACAAGAAAGAACAGAACTCGCAGGTATATTCCCCACACCATTAAATCTTGACAAATAACAACGAGATAATAATATATAGAAAAGTAACGCACACAAAATTCTCCGACCATAACCTCATCGACATACAATTGAATTAGCACCCAGAGGTCCGAAAACGCATCCAAGAGAGGCAGATGGAATATTTGAAGGCTTAAACGTAAATTCAAAGAAAGTAAATTGGGAAAACTAAATAAAGATTTAAAGGAGGTAAATTGGGAATTGCTACTTCACGAGAACACTCCACAAGAAATACTATGTTTAATAGAGACTGAAACCAAACCTATAATACTGAAACATTCCAGAGAGACAGGAAAGAAAACGTAGTAAGCTGGATAGGAAAATCAGGACACTATTCGGGCAACGAAGACAAACCGTAAAACATCTCCACAGATGCAAAACTGATGCAAAGAGACTCAAACTAGAGAGGAAACTTGGCGAAATAGAAATGGACCTAAAGCAAACATTCATAAGACAAACGAGGAAGAAAACAAGGTAGCAGAAAACATAAAAAATAACCCAAAATACTTCTACATGTTTGCTAAAAGGAAAATGCAGTGTAAGGAGAGTATTCGTCCGTTGATAGACGGGGAGGCCGAATACAAAAATGACCCGAAAGAAATAAGCGAACTGCTTAAGGAACAATTTAACTCTGTGTTTCGAATCCCTAAGTCCGAGATGGAAGTGGAAAACCCAGACGAATTTTTCGACATAAATACAAATCAATCAAGACAAATTCCGGCACAAACTTATTAATGGACTTCGAGTTCACGGAAGGAGATGTAATTACGGCCTTATCACAGATGCGAGACAATTCAGCGCCAGAGCCAGACACATGGAGTGCCACGTTTCTGAAGAAATGTAAAGAGAGTATTGCCAAACCGCTATACTTACTATGGAGGAAATCACTGGACACAGGACAAATTCCACTCCCCTTAAAAAACGCGAACATTGCTCCCTATTTAAAGGTGGTAACAGAGCAATGCCCAGGAATTATCGGCCAGTGGCTCTCACCTCACACCTTATAATGTGTTTTGTACGTATAATTAGAGGCAAAACTACCTACTACCGAAAAGAAAAAGACTAATACAACCCAAATCATCATGGCTTCAGGGCTGGAAGATCATGCCTATCACAGCTACTAGACCACCAGGAGAAAATATTGGAAACATTGTGTCGAGGACAAAACATAGCTCTAATAGATATGGACTTTGCTAAAGCCTTCGATAAATGTGACCTTGGAATCATAGCACACAAACTTAAGAATACAGGAATTACTGGAAAGCTAGGAAGATGGATATTTAATTTCTTGACGCAAAGAACACAAAGAGTGGTAGTAAACGGAGTTAAATCGGAAGTCTCGGAAGTCGTGAACTCTGTCCTACAAGGGACAGTATCAGCTCCCTTATTGTTCATAATAATGATTGCAGATATTGATGTAGATATTAAGGATAGTATTGTAACATGCTTCGCAGATGACACAAAGGTATGTAAGGAAATATTGAACGAAGGTGACATAAGAAAATTACAAAACGACATTGAAACATTATTCCAGTGGGCAGAAGACAACAATATGAATTCAACGAAGAAAAATTCCAACTTCTAAGATATGGTGGTAACAAGGAGCTACAGAAAAAATGGTACAAAACTCTGCAAGCCAAAACAGATAACACCAAATCCACAAGTCAGAGATCTTGAAGTAATAATGTCGTCGGATGCAGAATTCAGAGAGCACTATAACATCAAAATTACAACGGCTAGAAAAATAATGGGAATCATCTGGAGGAGCTTCCGCAGCAGAAAAGCAAACATCATGCTCAAATTATGGAAGAGTCTAGTCCTACCAGTAATTGAGTATTGCTCAGTACTCACAAGCCCATACAGAAAGCGAGACATTGCGAATATTGAAACTATACAAGATAGAGGAAACGGAAGGTGAAGACTACTGGTCTCGACTACAATCCCTGGAATTCTACTCTCTCGAAAGAAGAAAATACTTGAGGGCTCTGTCCCTAACCTTAGAAATAAAATAGAAACAAACTGGAATGAGAGAAGAGGCAGATTTTGTACGGTCCCAGCGGCGGTGGACAAGGGGCATGAAAACGAGGATGGAAAATACCCTCAGAAAAGAGGCCCAAAACTTTTCAATGTCCCACCAAAAGCGAGGAAGTGAGGAATCTCCAGCACACCGACCTGAATAACTTCAAGAACCAGCTGGACAGGTTCCTGTGCAAAGTCCCTAACCAGCCATGCGTGGCTGGCTACGATGGCAGGAGGAGATCAGACAGCAATTCCCTCCTTCACCAAATCCCGCAAATGAGGCGAGATGCTGCAGAGGGGTCGACCGCAGGTCGATCTGAACCGTCGTTCAAACTCACCTAAAGTAACCTAAAGTAAGTAAGTACGGGGCTCCAATAAACCTTAGCCCCCCCCCGCCCATGGCCTAAACCATTAGAGTACAGTAAAACTAAACATACCTTACAAAAGAGAATTTAATCCTGCATTTAATGAGAAACAATTAAAACTTGGTGTTCCCGCCATTGGCTTCCAAGACAGCCTGAATTCGCTTTGGGTAGCTTGCCAAAAGTGACGTGAATAGATCTTGATCGTTAAGCAAATTTGCTAAAACAGTTTCAAGTGTTGCTTCATTGTATCCTTCGAAAATCGATTTGCTGCAGGTTCTTGAAACAAGAGACATTCAACCTTGTCCTTTATAACTGATCCAATGTGTTCACAGACGTTCAGGTCAGGAGATTTCCTGGCCATACTTCATTTCCAAAGAAATCGATCTCATGGTTCCGCAACAACTGTTGAGTGGCTAATGCCTTAAAGCAGGGGGCCTTATCGTGCAGAAGTGTGACCTGATCGACATCCATAACATTGTTTGGGTTTTTAAAAAGGAATGACATGCTGGGATAGAATAATATCACGAAAATACTGTCCATCCCAACTCTGACCATTTGGCTTCAGCACCCACATGAGCTTCTTTGCAGTGAACAAACAAACACACCAACACAGTCTGGACTTTTTAATAATTCGCGATAATGTTCATTGTCATCGATTTCATCTGGTGTTGTGGCCCACACTCGATCATTTTGGTAGGTAGCGACGTGTTACGTAAACAAAAAATTCATCGGAGACAGTTAAATGCATGAAATCATCCACATCCAATCTTCAAGATAATGGGCAAAGCCACATTCTGTCATCGATGTTAAGTTGAGTTTTTCTTGGCTTCGAAAGTTCATGCCAAGGCTTTAAACCTTGCCTATGACGGTACAGTCGAATGATCTCACCACTAACGATCTTTCCTCTCAACATTTCGATCTCTCTAGAAAGTTTAGCACAGCTGTTTTTCCGCTTAGCGTACCGCTTTCAATGATGTCCTTTGTTTCCTGAGAGAGTGGCAAATTTGGGCACCCAGATTTGGTTGTATATTTCACATGCATCCAAAGTTTTATTCCAATTTTTTTGACGAAGTTCTCACTTCGCAACTTTTTGGCAACCACATGAACGTGTTATAAAGGTGGCTCCAGCATCACGAGCTTCCCGAAATGTTATTGCTCGTATGCGATCTATCACACGTTGCCTCTCCGAATCACCAATTAATTGAGAAGCCATATATTATCACTTTATCAGCTACAGTAATTTTAATACCTGCAATAAATAAAGAATTTTATATATTTTATAATCACTAAAAAACTATATTCTTCTTTGAACGAGAACTATAAGGGGAAAGTATAACGGACTTCGACTTTACGACAGATGATAATACACACGTTATAGGGAAAATAAAAGCACACTCAGCGGCAAGACCGGACAAATGGAATGCCACACTGATCAAAAAACTGCAAGAATGCAATCGCTGAGCCCCTATATTGGATATGGAGACAGTCACTAAACATGGGAAAAATACAGGCCATCCTGAAGAGCGCGACCACAGTCCAAATATATAAAGGAGGAGATCGATCCGAGGCCAAAAACTATAGGCCAGTGTCACTTACATATAATTACTTACATATAATGATTCGTCTACTGAAAACACTGATCATACTCAAATTAGAATACTGCTCGGTCCTAATGTGCCCATATAAAAAAGAAGACATTAGACAGCTAGAAGGGATTCAGAGAAGCTTCACATCTAAGATCAATGGATGCAAAGAACTAAATTACTGGGAAAGTTTACGCGAATTAAACCTATATTCACCCCATTATTTACACTTGGAAAATAATAGACAAACTCACCCTAATCTTACTCTGAACCCTGTAACTCCCCAAACAACAGTGGAAAGTAGAAAAGGAAAACTGTGTCATGTTTCCAAATTAAAGGCTAGACAGGGAACATCTTTAACCTGAAAGAAAATAGTTTTGTTGTGAGAGGACCAAGACTGCTTAATCAACTGCCCAAAGAACTAAGGAACACGAGTGGTGTTGCGGTAGACATCTTCAAAAGAAGATTAGACGCTTGGTTCAGAACAACGCCCGATGAGCCGGGCGTACCTGGCTATGTGAGGTGGAAAGTACAAGAAACCAACTCACTACTTCACCAGGCCAACTCTAGAGGAGGGGCAACAAGCTTGACTTCCGTGAAATGAGGAATCATTGCACGGAACATTTGAAAAGTTGAAAGGTATATATATATATATATACCTTTCAACTTTTCAAATGTTCCGTGCAATGATTCCTCATTTCACGGAAGTCAAGCTTGTTGCCCCTCCTCTAGAGTTGGCCTGGTGAAGTAGTGAGTTGGTTTCTTGTACTTTCCACCTCACATAGCCAGGTACGCCCGGCTCATCGGGCGTTGTTCTGAACCAAGCGTCTAATCTTCTTTTGAAGATGTCTACCGCAACACCACTCGTGTTCCTTAGTTCTTTGGGCAGTTGATTAAGCAGTCTTGGTCCTCTCACAACAAAACTATTTTCTTTCAGGGTTAAAGATGTTCCCTGTCTAGCCTTTAATTTGGAAACATGACACAGTTTTCCTTTTCTACTTTCCACTGTTGTTTGGGGAGTTACAGGGTTCAGAGTAAGATTAGGGGTGAGTTTGTCTATTATTTTCCAAGTGTAAATAATGGGGTGAATATAGGTTTAATTCGCGTAAACTTTCCCAGTAATTTAGTTCTTTGCATCCATTGATCTTAGATGTGAAGCTTCTCTGAATCCCTTCTAGCTGTCTAATGTCTTCTTTTTTATATGGGCACATTAGGACCGAGCAGTATTCTAATTTGAGTATGATCAGTGTTTTCAGTAGACGAATCATTATATGTAAGTAATTATATGTAAGTGACACTGGCCTATAGTTTTTGGCCTCGGATCGATCTCCTCCTTTATATATTTGGACTGTGGTCGCGCTCTTCAGGATGGCCTGTATTTTTCCCATGTTTAGTGACTGTCTCCATATCCAATATAGGGGCTCAGCGATTGCATTCTTGCAGTTTTTGATCAGTGTGGCATTCCATTTGTCCGGTCTTGCCGCTGAGTGTGCTTTTATTTTCCCTATAACGTGTGTATTATCATCTGTCGTAAAGTCGAAGTCCGTTATACTTTCCCCTTATAGTTCTCGTTCAAAGAAGAATATAGTTTTTTAGTGATTATAAAAATATATAAAATTCTTTATTTATTGCAGGTATTAAAATTACTGTAGCTGATAAAGTGATAATATGATGGCTTCTCAATTAATTGGTGATTCGGAGAGGCAACGTGTGATAGATCGCATACGAGCAATAACATTTCGGGAAGCTCGTGATGCTGGAGCCACCTTTATAACACGTTCATGTGGTTGCCAAAAAGTTGCGAAGTGAGAACTTCGTCAAAAAAAATTGGAATAAAACTTTGGATGCATGTGAAATAGATACAACCAAATCTGGGTGCCCAAATTTGCCACTCTCTCAGGAAACAAAGGACATCATTGAAAGCGGTACGCGTAAGCGGAAAAACAGCTGTGCTAAACTTTCTAGAGAGATCGAAATGTTGAGAGGAAAGATCGTTAGTGGTGAGATCATTCGACTGTACCGTCATAGGCAAGGTTTAAAGCCTTGGCATGAACTTTCGAAGCCAAAAAAACTCAACTTAACATCGATGACAGAATGTGGCTTGCCCATTATCTTGAAGATTGGGATGTGGATGATTTCATGCATTTAACTGTCTCCGATGAATTTTTTGTTTACGTAACACGTCAGCTTACCTACCAAAATGATCGAGTGTGGGCCACAACACCAGATGAAATCGATGACAATGAACATTATCGCGAATTATTAAAAAGTCCAGACTGTGTTGGTGTGTTTGTTTTGTTCACTGCAAAGAAGCTCATGTGGGTGCTGAAGCCAAATGGTCAGAGTTGGGATGGACAGTATTTTCGTGATATTATTCTATCCCAGCATGTCATTCCTTTTTAAGAAACCCAAACAATGTTATGGATGTCGATCAGGTCACACTTCTGCACGATAAGGCCCCCTGCTTTAAGGCATTAGCCACTCAACAGTTGTTGCGGAACCATGAGATCGATTTCTTTGGAAATGAAGTATGGCCAGGAAAAATCTCCTGACCTGAACGTCTGTGAACACATTGGATCAATTATAAAGGAGAAGGTTGAATGTCTCTTGTTTCAAGAACCTGCAGCAAATCGATTTTCGAAGGATACAATGAAGCAACACTTTGAAACTGTTTTAGCAAATTTGCTTAACGATCAAGATCTATTCACGTCACTTTTGGCAAGCTACCCAAAGCGAATTCAGGCTGTCTTGGAAGCCAATGGCGGGAACACCAAGTTTTAATTGTTTCTCATTAAATGCAGGATTAAATTCTCTTTTGTAAGGTATGTTTAGTTTTACTGTACTCTAATGGTTTAGGCCATGGGCGGGGGGGGGGGGCTAAGGTTTATTGGAGCCCCGTACTTACTTACTTTAGGTTACTTTAGGTGAGTTTGAACGACGGTTCAAGATCGACCTGCGGTCGACCCCTCTGCAGCATCTCGCCTCATTTTCGGGATTTGGTGAAGGAGGGAATTGCTGTCTGATCTCCTCCTGCCATCGTAGCCAGCCACGCATGGCTGGTTAGGGACTTTGCACAGGAACCTGTCCAGCTGGTTCTTGAAGTTATTCAGGTCGGTGTGCCGGAGATTCCTCACTTCCTCGCTTTTGGTGGGACATTGAAAAGTTTTGGGCCTTATTCTGAGGGTATTTTCCATCCTCGTTTTCATGCCCCTTGTCCAACCGCCGCTGGGACCGTACAAAATCTGCCTCTTCTCTCATTCCAGTTTGTTTCTATTTTATTTCTAAGGTTAGGGACAGAGCCCTCAAGTATTTTCTTCTTTCGAGAGAGTAGAGTTCCAGGGATTGTAGTCGAGACCAGTAGTCTTCACCTTCCGTTTCCTCTATCTTGTATAGTTTCAATATTCGCAATGTCTCGCTTTCTGTATGGGCTTGTGAGTACTGAGCAATACTCAATTACTGGTAGGACTAGACTCTTCCATAATTTGAGCATGATGTTTGCTTTTCTGCTGCGGAAGCTCCTCCAGATGATTCCCATTTTTCTAGCCGTTGTAATTTTGATGTTATAGTGCTCTCTGAATTCTGCATCCGACGACATTATTACTTCAAGATCTCTGACTTGTGGATTTGGTGTTATCTGTTTGGCTTGCAGAGTTTTGTACCATTTTTTCTGTAGCTCCTTGTTACCACCATATCTTAGAAGTTGGAATTTTCTTCGTTGAACTTCATATTGTTGTCTTCTGCCCACTGGAATAATGTTTCAATGTCGTTTTGTAATTTTCTTATGTCACCTTCGTTCAATATTTCCTTACATACCTTTGTGTCATCTGCGAAGCATGTTACAATACTATCCTTAATATCTACATCAATATCTGCAATCATTATTATGAACAATAAGGGAGCTGATACTGTCCCTTGTAGGACAGAGTTCACGACTTCCGAGACTTCCGATTTAACTCCGTTTACTACCACTCTTTGTGTTCTTTGCGTCAAGAAATTAAATATCCATCTTCCTAGCTTTCCAGTAATTCCTGTATTCTTAAGTTTGTGTGCTATGATTCCAAGGTCACATTTATCGAAGGCTTTAGCAAAGTCCATATCTATTAGAGCTATGTTTTGTCCTCGACACAATGTTTCCAATATTTTCTCCTGGTGGTCTAGTAGCTGTGATAGGCATGATCTTCCAGCCCTGAAGCCATGATGATTTGGGTTGTATTAGTCTTTTTCTTTTCGGTAGTAGGTAGTTTTGCCTCTAATTATACGTACAAAACACATTATAAGGTGTGAGGTGAGAGCCACTGGCCGATAATTCCTGGGCATTGCTCTGTTACCACCTTTAAATAGGAGAGCAATGTTCGCGTTTTTTAAGGGGAGTGGAATTTGTCCTGTGTCCAGTGATTTCCTCCATAGTAAGTATAGCGGTTTGGCAATACTCTCTTTACATTTCTTCAGAAACGTGGCACTCCATGTGTCTGGCTCTGGCGCTGAATTGTCTCGCATCTGTGATAAGGCCGTAATTACATCTCCTTCCGTGAACTCGAAGTCCATTAATAAGTTTGTGCCGGAATTTGTTCTTGATTGATTTGTATTTATGTCGAAAAATTCGTCTGGGTTTTCCACTTCCATCTCGGACTTAGGGATTCGAAACACAGAGTTAAATTGTTCCTTAAGCAGTTCGCTTATTTCTTTCGGGTCATTTTTGTATTCGGCCTCCCCGTCTATCAACGGACGAATACTCTCCTTACACTGCATTTTCCTTTTAGCAAACATGTAGAAGTATTTTGGGTTATTTTTTATGTTTTCTGCTACCTTGTTTTCTTCCTCGTTTGTCTTATGAATGTTTGCTTTAGGTCCATTTCTATTTCGCCAAGTTTCCTCTCTAGTTTGAGTCTCTTTGCATCAGTTTTGCATCTGTGGAGATGTTTTACGGTTTGTCTTCGTTGCCCGAATAGTGTCCTGATTTTCCTATCCAGCTTACTACGTTTTCTTTCCTGTCTCTCTGGAATGTTTCAGTATTATAGGTTTGGTTTCAGTCTCTATTAAACATAGTATTTCTTGTGGAGTGTTCTCGTGAAGTAGCAATTCCCAATTTACCTCCTTTAAATCTTTATTTAAGTTTTCCCAATTTACTTTCTTGAATTTACGTTTAAGCCTTCAAATATTCCATCTGCCTCTCTTGGATGCGTTTTCGGACCTCTGGGTGCTAATTTCAATTGTATGTCGATGAGGTTATGGTCGGAGAATTTTGTGTGCGTTACTTTTCTATATATTATTATCTCGTTGTTATTTGTCAAGATTTAATGGTGGGGAATATACCTGCGAAGTTCTGTTCTTTCTTGTTAGCAGGGCAAGCTGTGCTTTTATTGTTCTCATTTCCTCTAAAAAATTTGTTTCCTTGTTCCTGTTGTTACTTCTAATACGGATAGGGTCTGTTCTTCCCCGTTCTCTTCTTTGGGTACCATTTTACTATTGTAGTAGATCATTATTAGTAGATCATATTAGGTCAGACCTTCTTGTATCTGTCTGTCATGATTTTTATGATTCAGGAGAAACAGAACATGCGAGGGTAAGTAGTATAGCCGCAAAAACGTTGAGTGCAGGAATGTTGCAATGTTGCAAGAGCTAATGATCAACGTTGCAAAGGGGGTGGGTGTTGCAAAGAGGGTGGGGGTATGCAATGAAGGGGGTATGCAACAACTCAATGCTGCAAAAGGGGGTGGGGGATGTTGCAGGTGCAACAAGGGGTCATGAAACTTGGAGGCGGCGTTATCCCCCAAGAGAAAGACAGGAGAAGGAGAGAAAGCAAGAGAGGTGTTCACCTGGCAGGAGACAAGTGCACACTAAGACTTCAGTCGAGTGGCCGTTGTCTTATAGGCCCCTAATCAGCCAGTTGGCTTAGAAGGAGCCAAGGGGGAGAGGGGAGGTTCAGGGGAAGGGGTCTTCGGGGGGAGAAGGAAGGATGACCTCCCCCCAAAGGGGTTGCCTTAACCTAAAAGAGAAAGAGAAAGGATAGACGGAGGAGGGCTTTAGGGGACAAGGTGGGGCGTCCTAACCCCTCAAAGGAAAACTAAGCTAAGTCTTAACCTAAGAAGGAAGGAAGGACAGATCTTTATTCAACAGCTGTCATCATCAAACTGCCAGCTCCGAAGCCAAGCGGGTCTTAGATAGAGGAAGGTTGAGTTGCCAGATACCATTTTTTATTTTAATTGTACGGGTATACACACACACAATTGAACAACTTTCTCCTTACCTTAAATATATATATAGAAAGAATCATATTAACTGTGTCTATTTAATTTTGTCATTCCTTATACATATATATATATATATATATATATATATATATATATATATATATATAAACGGATTTTCACATTAAAGTGAATTAATTATTAAAACAATATTATCATTAAAAAATTCACTAAACAATTGGCTCAGCAAAAGAAATCGTTCCATTAACATATTCTCAAATCTATATACAAACACACACACACACACACACACACACACACAATTATATTAAATAAAAACAGCAAAAGAAATAAACACATTAACTCTGTCTATTTTCTTTTGGCAAACCTTTCTTGTGTTTCAAAAACAGAAAAAATATCATTACACACTTTTCACTTTCTATTTATAGTTTTTTATATATATATATATATATATATATATATATATATATATATATATATATATATATATATATAGAAAGAATCAATTTCGGATTTTTAATTTTCACACCAAAGGGTCTATTTACTTTTGTCACTCCTCTCTATATAAACCTTTTCATTTCATTTCATTTTCATGTCATTTCACTTCATTCCACTAATCTCATATCATTTCATTCATCTCATTTACTTTCAGCTTCTCTGGAAAAAAATTCTGAGCAGATGCGTCTTACGCTAACTGCAAAAATGACCGCTAAGTTTCATTTTTACCTAAATCCTTCCATTCAGCTCGAAAAAAGCCTCGCTTCAGTCCAAATATTAAAAATATTATGCTTATTACTACTCAGTTAAAAACTTTATATATATATATATATATATATATATATATATATATATATAATATACACACAAAGACAATCTAGAAGATGACACGCTTCGGCGTAGGGAGAAGAAAGTCATCAGCCCCCCCATTTCCCCATCTCTCATATATCAATGCACCGTTGTTCATCACACCGTCTTAGACCCACAGTTTAACGTGGAAACCGATTACTCTTTACTTTTTTAAAAAATATAAATAAAGGTGTGGATATATTCATAATTTCTTTATTATAAAATCCTCTCGATTACATTATTGATTCGGGGATAGTGTTGCTGCAAAACATGGTAATGCACAGACAATGTAGATTTTTCTATATAGTAATAATAATAATAATTAACTCATTCTCTCCGATTTGTTAATTTTGACAAAGATTAAGCTTTTCACCCGCATTAGACGTACAGTTTAACGTGGAATCAGAAATACATCTCGTCAGGGAATGATTGCTCACTCTTTCACATCATCTCACCGATTTGTTCATTTTGACAATGGTTAACCTTTTCAATGTTATATGCACAAACTTTTAAATGCTTAGGGTATCCATTTATCTGCCAACCAATGATCCGCAGAAATTCAATAACTAAACATTCACACGCTTACGCGAGAAGTCAAACCGAATACATTAATTAAGCAAAGTTGACTCAATTAGCATGTTAGTAAAAAATTAAGACCTAATTTAGTATGTTAGCAAAATAACTTGTGTCCGAAAAATTTCGACTTAATTTAATATGTCCGCAAATTAAAAATATTGTTGTGAACGATATTGCATAAAGGGGTGGGTTGGGAATAACCAAGTATTGTCGCAAATATTGTGGTAGAGACTGTAAAGGGTAATACGAGCATTATGGGAAAATATCCGAGAATAATATGGGTGCAAAATGTTATATGCACAAACTTTTAAATACTTAGGATATCCATTTATCTGCCAACCAATGATTCGCGGATTCCTCCGCAAATACGATCATGCTTAAAAAACACACAAAGAAGCTTTCGTTAGCTACAACATCAAATACAATTTTATAATCATTTCCTTTTCAAACGGTTTATTCTTATATATATATAATATATATATATATATATATATATATATATATATCGATGAATTTATGCATACATTTTTAATTAGCTATACGTTTTGGACAGGCTTCAACAAAAGAACTACAGTGTTACCGGTTTTAAGCAGATATTTTAGGAACTTACCCAAAGATATATTGTATAAAATGAAAAAAATTATTTCAAGGCTTTTTGTGTGTTCAGAAATACATCTCGTCAGGGTATGATTGCTAGCTCTTTCACATCATAATTCATCGAGATAATTCAAGCTCATATACAGGACCTACATTGTATAAGATCTGTGGCGCGTGGAACATGCGGCCTTTAGAGGATGTGAACATCTGCTCTGTGGATCAGTTCAAGAAAATAGATAGGCCGAACCTTGCGATGTAGGAATTTTTTCCATGGAACCGTAACCACTGATACATCCTCGGTACGGATTGCAATACTTATTGAGGTACTTCTTGTCCTTGTATCTACCTCATGTACACCTTCCACATTGTGTCCGACAACCCAGAAGCTCATTCCAAAATTGTTGTGAAAGTGCAATGACAAAAAAAGAACAGCTTCAGAGTTCATTCACACTATGCGTACACTTATCTCGTGTACACAGTGTACACCTTCCACATTGTGTCAGGCAGGTGCAAAAAGGGGTCATGAAACTTGAAGTGAGTCTACAATTACATCGTTTGCTCTGCATTATGCAGTATACGCGGCTTAATAATTTCACCGCTTAAAGTATAGGGAAACCTGTACTCGATATAAAGAGCATTCATTTCGCTCAGTACTATTTTGTACCCACTTTACATTCATTGGCAAGTTATCTTTAAACACGGCTAGAATACAATCAAAAGCACGCACAAAGAGGTCACCGTTAGCCACATCATTAACACGCCTTCCCATTCGAGGTTTATTTCTACCGACGCGAGCTTTTCAATCGTGACCTCTTCTTCACAAGGCGTAGCTACAGTATACTCGAAATAAGTTAATTCGTTACAACAGCTGATCATTATATAAAGAAGTAGTTCTTCAGGGTGAACGGTGTAGGTGAGCTCAGCCCTGTACCGATCAAGTGTTTTGTACCAAAGCTCATGATATTTCGAAGTCTAAACTTATTAAATAATCCTCCACCTCTAGACCATTCTCACCTTGTTGAGCCCTACACTCGGTAAACCCATCGAACAGAGCGGTGTATGCGTATTCTAAAACCGTATCAAAATAAAGCGTAACCCTAACACGCGCGTCTAATATTGGATTCAGCTTGCGGAATCTGGCGATTTCAAACATTCTGTCGATGATGAAACGGTTCCGCGTAGGGAAAAAAGTCATCAGCTCCCCATTTCCCCATCTCTCGTATATCAATGCACGGTTGTTCATTATTTATACTCAATGTGCAAACAATGGTATATGTGCAGGCATCACTAATCTGCTCTCTTCTTGTACCTAACCCAGCAGGTATTTTATAACGGCCTTTTGCCCACTTCTCAACTATCACGAAGACTCTATTCATCTCCTCGACACTTAAATAAACAACGTTACGTTCGCTTGCCTGTCTGCAAGTCATTTCCAGTACATAATCAATGGTGCCGGTTTCACGCCTGAACACGCGAAAAACGAATTCATCACGGACACATCGTACGAGGCGTTGAGATTGCTTCTCAATGGGATTTCCATCGTATTCGCACATCCACTCGGTTCAAGCTCTGAGATAACTATGAGGTAAATGCAACGGACGGTTCGACGGGGGGAGTGAGTCACACCATAATCTAATGAAACGTGTACGGCGCTGATCGAATCGTTGTATCCCATTATATTGGGCAGGTGTTTTTTCCGATACAAGAATTAATTTCGGTTTAATGTTTTATCACTCCCCAGAATACGCACCAGACATTTACGGAGGGAGATTTTCATGAACTAAACACATTTTATAGCGGTTTTAATGTTTATCACTCCCCAGAATACGCACCAGACATTTTTACGGAGGGGGATTTTCATGAACTAAAACACATTTTATAGCGGTTTTAATGTTTTATCATCCCCAGAATACGCACCAGACATTTTACGGAGGGGGATTTTCATGAACTAAACACATTTTATAGCGGTTTTAATGTTTTATCACTCACCATTTCCAAAACTAAACATCTTCACACTCCGGCGCACTATTTGAGAGACAAGATTACATTCTCAGTCGCAGGGTACGGTATGAAGCAATATATTATAATTTAGCTTGTCGCACCACTCATCAATAAGACTCACTAACCATAACCGCTGCTTCTCTTCTGCACGTGTTGTTTCTTTTACTTCATGGTATATTTAAGCTTTAATAAAGTTTAGTCCTACAACATAATTCAATGCATCACTTGTTCCAGGTGACATATGCATGAGAAATGAAATACAGTACATTCCACACGTATTACCAAATTTCCTTCCTTCGCACGGTTCAATGTAGTCCTAAAAGCATCAAAGGATGGTGGAATAGGAGTCTTTCAGTATCCATCACATCTTCACACTTTACCGAATATCACTTCATAAATCTCGAGTACGCAATATTAAAGGTAGCCATCACTATTTTTCTTCTACGCGAGAGAATACACATCTGAAATCCACGGCTTGCACCGCTCAACTGAGCACGCAGGGGTAGAGATATCCCCAGGTAGTAGCAGGAGTCACGTGACCGATCATACAGGGGACGGAGCTTAGGACAGATAATTCAAATGAATGAATTTATTAATATCTTACAAACTGTTAATTTCTAGTCGAAAGAATAAGCACGAGATACCCCATTATAAAGTTACGCCAGGAATTCCGGGGTACTGGGGTACAATAGTACCCCGGATAGAGTTTAACGGTAAACTTGCAAAAAACTCGTAATAATTTTGATACTACGTTTTCAAGGTTTACGCATTTTGGTAAATATATTTATATTTAGACGTTATATTGACGTATTTGTCAACTTTATTGGAAACAGATTCAAACAACCTAAGGATCTGATTGACTTGAAAGAGCTTGGTAATGACGTCACAACGACAATGTATAAAGGCAGGCGAAACTTTCACTTTAATTCATTACAAGATTGCAAATAGAGGATGGAGCCGTGTTAGTTGTCTCTCTGTAACTTGACCAATTGCTAAGTGATGAACATGATATCTGACGTTCCAAACGGGTTTGACACACAAGTTGATAAATATATCGCTCGATAAAATTGCATCCAGACGTTCCGGAAGAGCTGGTGCATCTTTGCATAACTCATTCCACAATCGCATCATTGTGCTTTACTGTGTTCAAGAACAAATTCATGCCTAAAGACACCTTAGCCGTGGAAAACTCTTTCATCTTTATCTTTCATCTGATACTATTCATTCCTGCACGAAGCCCGCTTTCATTCAGCATGTCATAAAGAAGAGTGTTCACTTTCAACCCTCCATCTATCTTCCATTTGCTATGTTTTCTTGCCTTTGTAATATTTTTGATGCCATCCTTAATAGGAAAAATCTTAATCATCCCTCTTCTTACAGATCGTCAGTATGGGTTGCACATGGGAAACTCTACTGGCGATCTTTTTTCATATCTCTCTAACTCTTGGTCTTTTTTGGGGATTTCGGCGAAACCTTTGTTACTGCGATATACATATGAAAAGCTTTTGATAAATCCGGGCACAAATATGAGCCAGGAGATGGTTGGCAACTGCAATTTCTGAAAAACTCATCTCTGTTGCTGCTAGCAATAGAACAAGTTAAACCAAGGTTGCCATTGTGTTGGGGAAAATATGGTGTGTTGGTAGTTGTGTGCTTCTTCTAAGTAAACAAAACAGGCTTAATGTAACACAGTGGCAACTAATAATGAGTTATGCAAAGATGCACCAGCTGTTCCGGAACGTCTGGATGCAATTTTATCGAGCTATATATTTATCAACTTGTGTGCTTCAAACCCGTTTGGAACGTCAGATATCATGTTCATCACTTAGCAATTGGTCAAGTTACAGAGAGATAACTAACACGACTCCATCCTCTATTTCCAATCTTGTAATGAATTAAAGTGAAAGTTTCGCCTGCCTTTATACATTGTCGTTGTGACGTCATTACCAAGCTCTTTCAAGTCAATCAGATCCTTAGGTTGTTTGAATCTGTTTCCAATAAAGTTGACAAATACGTCAATATAACGTCTAAATATAAATATATTTACCAAAATGCGTAAAACCTTGAAAACGTAGTATCAAAATTATTACGAGTTTTTTGCAAGTTTAACCGTTAAACTCTACCGGGGTACTATTGTACCCCAGTACCCCGGGAATTCCTGGCGTAACTTTCATAATGGGGTATCTCGTACTTATTCTTTCGACTAGAAATTAACAGTTTGTAAGATATTAATAAATTCATTCATTTGAATTATCTGTCCTAAGCTCCGTCCCCTGTATGATCGGTCACGTGACTCCTGCTACTACCTGGGGATATCTCTACCCCTGCGTGCTCAGTTGAGCGGTGCAAGCCGTGGATTTCAGATGTGTATTCTCTCGCGTAGAAGAAAAACAGTGATGGCTACCATTAATATTGCGTACTCGAGATTTATGAAGTGATATTCGATAAAGTGTGAAGGTGTGATGGATACTGAAAGACTCCTATTCCATCACCCTTTGATGCTTTTAGGACTACATTGAACCGTGCGCAGGAAGGAAATTTGGTAATACGTGTGGAATGTACTGTATTTCATTTCTCATGCATATGTCACCTGGAACAAGTGATGTATTGAATTATGTTGTAGGACTAAACTTTATTAAAGCTTACATGTACCATGAAGTAAAAGAAACAACACGTGCAGAAGAGAAGCAGCGGTTATGGCTAGTGAGTCTTATTGATGAGTGGTGAAACAAGCTAAATTATAATATATTGCTTCATACCGTACCATGCGACTGAGAATGTAAATCTTGTCTCTCAAATAGTGCGCCGGAGTGTGAAGATGTTTAGTTTGTGGAAATGGTGAGTGATAAAACATTAAAACCGTTAAAATGTGTTTAGTTCATGAAAATCCCCCTCCGTAAAAATGTCTGGTGCGTATTCTGGGGAGTGATAAAACATTAAAACCGAAATTAATTCTTGTATCGGAAAAAACACCTGCCCAATATAATGGGATACAACGATTCGATCAGCGCCGTACACGTTTCATTAGATTACGGTGTGACTCACCCTCCCGTCGAACCGTCGCGTTGCATGTGCCTCATAGTTATCTCAGAGCTTGAACCGAGTGGATGTGCGAATACGATGGAAATCCCATTGAGAAGCAATCTCAACGCCTCGTACGATGTGTCCGTGACGAATTCGTTGCGCGTGTTCAGGCGTGAAACCGGCACCATTGATTATGTACTGGAAATGACTTGCAGACAGGCAAGCGAACGTAACGTTGTTTATTTAAGTGTCGAGGAGATGAATAGAGTCTTCGTGATAGTTGAGAAGTGGGCAAAAGGCCGTTATAAAATACCTGCTGGGTTAGGTACAAGAAGAGAGCAGATTAGTGATGCCTGCACATATACCATTGTTTGCACATTGAGTATAAATAATTAACAACCGTGCATTGATATACGAGAGATGGGGAAATGGGGAGCTGATGACATTTTTGTCCCTACGCGGAACCGTTTCATCATCGACAGAATGTTTGAAATCGCCAGATTCCGCAAGCTGAATCCAATATTAGACGCGCGTGTTAGGGTTACGCTTTATTTTGATACGGTTTTAGAATACGCATACACCGCTCTGTTCGATGGGTTTACCGAGTGTAGGGCTCAACAAGGTGAGAATGGTCTAGAGGTGGAGGATTATTTAATAAGTTTAGACTCTTCGAAATATCATGAGCTTTGGTACAAAACAATTGATCGGTACAGGGCTGAGCTCACCTACACCGTTCACCCTGAAGAACTTCTTTATATAATGATCAGCTGTTGTAACGAATTAACTTATTTCGAGTATAGCTACGCCTTGTGAAGAAGAGTTCACGATTGAAAAGTTCGCGTAGGTAGAAATAAACCCTCGAATGGGAAGGCGTGTTTATAAACTTGTGTTTAATGATGTGGCTAACGGTGACCTCTTTGTGCGTGCTTTTGATTGTATTCTAGCCGTGTTTAAAGATAACTTGCCAACCGAATGTAAAGTGGGTACAAAAATAGTACTGAGCGAAATGAATGCTCTTTATATCGAGTACAGGTTTCCCTATACTTTAAGCGGTGAAATATTATTAAGCCGCGTATACTGCATAATGCAGAGCAACAACGATGTAATTGTAGACTCACTCCAAGTTTCATGACCCCTTGTTGCACCTGCCTGACACAATGTGGAAGGTGTACACTGTGTACACGAGATAAGTGTACGCATAGTGTGAATGAACTCTGAAGCTGTTCTCTTTTTGTCATTGCACTTTCACAACAATTTTGGAATGAGCTTCTGGGTTGTCGGACACAATGTGGAAGGTGTACATGAGGGAGATACAAGGACAAGAAGTACCTCAATAAGTATTGCAATCCGTACCGAGGATGTATCAGTGGTTACGGTTCCATGGAAAAAATTCCTACATCGCAAGGTTCGGCCTATCTATTTTCTTGAACTGATCCACAGAGCAGATGTTCACATCTTCTAAAGGCCGCATGTTCCACGCGCCACAGATCTTATAGACAATGTAGGTCCTGTATATGAGCTTGAATTATCTCGATGAAATTATGATGTGAAAGAGCTAGCAATCATTCCCTGACGAGATGTATTTCTGAACACACAAAAAACTGAAATAATTTTTTTCATTTTATACAATATATCTTTGGGTAAGTTCCTAAAATATCTGCTTAAAACCGGTAACACTGTAGTTCTTTTGTTGAAGCCTGTCCAAAACGTATAGCTAATTAAAAATGTATGCATAAATTCATCGATATATATATAAGAATAAACCGTTTGAAAAGGAAATGATTATAAAATTGTATTTGATGTTGTAGCTAACGAAAGCTTCTTTGTGTGTTTTTTAAGCATGATCGTATTTGCGGAGGAATCCGCGAATCATTGGTTGGTAGATAAATGGATATCCTAAGTATTTAAAAGTTTGTGCATATAGCATTTTGCACCCATATTATTCTCGGATATTTTCCCATAATGCTCGTATTACCCTTTACAGTCTCTACCACGACAATATTTGAGACAATACTTGGTTATTCCCCAACCCACCCCTTTATGTAATATCGTTCACAACAAACATTTTATTAATTTGCGGACATATTAAATTAAGTCGAAATTTTTCGGACACAAGTTATTTTGCTAACATACTAAATTAGGTCTCAATATTTTGCTACCATGCTAATTGAGTCTCAACTTAGCTTACTTAATGTATTCGGCTTGGCTTCTTGCGTAAGAGTGTGAATGTTTAGTTATTGAATTTCTGCGGATCATTGGTTGGCAGATAAATGGATACCCTAAGTATTTAAAGTTTGTGCATATAACATTGAAAAGGTTAACCATTGTCAAAATGAACAAATCAGTGAGATGATGTGAAAGAGTGAGCAATCATTCCCTGACGAGATGTATTTCTGATTCCACGTTAAACTGTACGTCTAATGCGGGTGAAAAGCTTAATCTTTGTCAAAATGAACAAATCGGAGAGAAAGAGTGAATTGTTATTATTATTATTACATAGAAAAAATCTACATTGTATTTGTGCATTACCATGTTGTGCAGCAACACTATTCCCGGATCAATAATCACTAATGTAATCGAGAGGATTTTATAATAAAGAAATTATAATATATCCATTCCTTTATTTATATTTTTTTAAAAGAAAAGAGTAATCGGTTTCCACGTTAAACTGTGGGTCTAAGACGGTGTGATGAACAACCGTGCATTGATATATGAGAGATGGGGAAATAGGGGGCTGATGACTTGCTTCTCCCTACGCGGAACCGTTTCATCCTCTAGATTGTCTTTGTGCATATTATCCTCTATATATATATATATATATATATATATATATATATATATATATATATATATATATATATAGTGTGTGTGTGATCCTCTCTCTCTCTCTCTCTCTCTCTCTCTCTCTCTCTCTCTCTCTCTCTCACCTTTAGTATAAATAAAGTTTTTAACTTGAGTAGTAATAAGCATAATATTTTTAACATTTGGACTCAAGCGAGGTTTTGTTGAGCTGAATGGAAGGATTTAGGTCAAAAGGAAACTTAGTGGTCATTTTTGCAGTTAGCGTAAGACGCATCTGCTCAGAATTTTTTTTCCAGAGAAGCTGAGAGTAAATGAAATGAGTGAAATGATATGAGATTAGTGAAATGAAGTGAAGTGACATGAAAATGAAATGAAAAGGTTTATATATAGAGGAGTGACAAAAGTAAATAGACCCTTTGGTGTGAAAATTAAAAATCCGAAATTGATTCTTTCTCTCTCTCTCTCTCTCTCTCTCTCTCTCTCTCTCTCTCTCTCTATATATATATATATATATATATATATATATATATATAAACTATAAGAAGAAAGTGTAAAGTGTGTTATGATATTTTTTCTGTTTTGAAACACAAGAAAGGTTTGCCAAAGAAAATAGACACAGTTAATGTGTTTACTTCTTTTGCTCTTTATTATTTAATATAAGTGTGTGTGTGTGGTGTGTGTGTGTGTGTGTGTGTGTGTGTACATAGATTTGAGAATATGTTAATGGAACGATTTCTTTTGCTAAGCCAACTGTTTAGTGAATTTTTTAATGTTAATATTGTTTTAATAATTAATTCAATTTAGGTGAAAATCCGTTTATATATATATATATATATATATATATATATATATATATATATATATATATATATATCTATATATATATAGGAATGACAAAATTAAATAGACACAATTAATATGATTCTCTCTATCTATATATATATATATATATATATATATATATATATATATATATAGGTAAGGAGAAAGTTGTTCAATTGTGTGTGTGTGTGTGTGTGTGTGTGTGTGTGTGTGTGTGTGTGTGTGTGTGTGTATTTCGTCTGAACTATTATTGTGACGATTGTATGTTCCGTATTATATTTTTTGTGCAGTAGAAGGCAAATTCTATTTATTTACAATAATAAACATTTTTTATTGTCAATTTCGTTTAAAAGAGAAAGTACGTTTGCTTTGGTAACGAATTAAAATAAATGGTGGTATCTAACAACTCACCCTAATAATGTATACCTGTACAATTAAAATAAAAATGGTATCTGGCAACTCAACCTTCCTCTATATAAAACTCGCTTGGCTTCGGAGCTGGCAGTTTGATGATGACAGCTGTTGAATAAAGATCTCTCCTTCCTTCCTTCTTAGGTTAAGACTTAGCTTAGTTTCCCTTTGGGGGTGTTAGGACGCCCCACCTTGTCCCCCAATGCCCTCCTCCGTCTATCCTTTCTCTTTCTCTCTTAGGTTAAGGCAACCCCTTTGGGGGAGGTCATCCTTCCTTCTCCTCCCGAAGACCCCTTCCCCTCAACCTCCCCTCTCCCCCTTGGCTCCTTCTAAGCCAACTGGCTGATTAGGGGCCTATAAGACAACAGCCACTCGGCTGAAGTCTTAGTGTGCACTTGTCTCCTGCCAGGTGAACACCTCTCTTGCTTTCTCTCCTTCTCCTGTCTTTCTCTTGGGGATAACGCCGCCTCCAAGTTTCATGACCCCTTGTTGCACCTGCAACATCCCCCCCCCCCATTTTGCAGCATTGAGTTGTTGTGTACCCCCTTCATTGCATACCCCCACCCCCTTTACAACCCCACACCCCTCTGCACCCCCACCCTCTTTGCAACATTGATCATTATCTCTTGCAACATTGCAGCATTCCTGCACTCAACCTTTTGGCGGCTATACTACTAGGGTACAATTAAACACCCTGTTGGGTGCTACCCTCCAAACTCCTAGAGGTAATTCTAAAAACGAGAATACCCTGAAAGACATTATAAATAAAGTGTCGACCCTCCGGGATAATGAGAATTATATTACCTTTTACGTTACTAACTTCCATAGAATACTGGTAATCTCTGTGGGTGACGTAAACCTCTCGGTGCTCCTCAAACAGTATAATGAGGTACAAAAGACGATAGTTGAACTTAAACACCAACACGTGGTGTCAAATCAGAAAAACGCGATTTCGCTAGAACAGTTCCGGTCAGAGTTAGATGCGTTGAAAGAGACGCTCCTCCCAAAGCCCAGTTACTCGGAAGTAGTTCAGCAAGCCAGATCTCCAAGAAGCGCGTCGGGCGGCGAGGGAAACGAAATCCCCGCCTCCAACTCTCCCCCTTAAGGTGGGGTGGAAACGCAGCATGCAGGGGTAGCGGTCAACCCCCTCCCCTCCCGTTCAGGAAAGGACCCCTGCTCCCGATCTCACAATGAGGAACAGGGACGGTCCAATGCCGAGAGTCAAGGCATCATTGCCCTCTTCCCTGCCTCCCACTACAGAGGAGAGGAGTCCGATTACGCCTTGCTCGGTGCGCAGTTCCTCCCCCCCTTCCACCGAAGAAGGAGAGGCACGCGCGGCCGTCAGGTTATAAACACCGCTAACAGACCCTCACCAAGCCACAGAGTAAGGGAGGGGCCTCCTATCCCCCAAAGGTTGTGCCACCCATCCCCCAGGGAGGCGAACCCTGCCTCATGGAGATGGAGGGAGCAGGACGGGTGGGTAACTGTTAACAGGCCACTTCCCGAAGGTTTACTCAACCGGTCTCCGCGGCGAGGCCACCGATGGAGAATCTCACCCTATTTGTGTCGCGAATTTAGCTCTCGAACGAGGCAAGCGATATTCGACACATGATGGAAGAAATCATTGGTGAACACAGTATAGTGATAGTTAATAAACTAAACACGAAATCTCCGCATTATAACTCTTTTAAAGTAATAATTAAAGGTGTAAATGTTAAGGAGTTTATTCACTTTTCCAGGAAATTTGATAACAGGCAAAATATATAATAATAATAATAATAATAATAATAGGCGCTCTAACGGTAATGCCTGAAAGTTGTACTGTGTATAATAATAGTAATCTTACTAATAATAATAATCTTACTAATAATAAATTCTCTATCAGTCATGGCGGATAACTTGTTGAAAATAGTTTCATATAATGTAAGGTCAGTGAGGAATTCAACTGTAGATGTTCATAAAATCTGCGACAGTGTAGATTTGATACTCCTGCAGGAGCACTGGCTACTTAAGCAAGAGCTAAAATTCCTCTCTACCATCCATGATGACTTTATGTACCATGCGTCATCAGCAGTAGACTGTCAGATGAATTAATGTACGGTAGGCCTTTTGGTGGTGTTGCTTTCTTATTAAGGAAAAATTTTTAAAAACATAAAATTTTTAACAAGCAATAATGTAAGGCTGTTAGGCATTGAATTACAAGTGAACAATGATTGCATATTAATTGTAAACTGCTATTTACCATACAACAACGGCAGTAATCTAGATGAATACATTGATTTGCTGTACAAAATTAAGTCATTATCAGATAACCCCAAATATTTTCACTGTATAATAATGGGGGACTTTAACGCACATGTGAACTCGGAATTCTTTGTAGAATTGGGTAACATGTGCGAGTCGGCCAATTTAAGTATAAGTGATGTAGATGTATTAGGGGTAGCCAGTGGTAATTTTACATACATTAGTGATATGAGTGGTACCACCAGGTGGATTGACTATTGTCTCACTAGTAATAATCTAAAGGATCAAATTGTTAGAGTTCATATTCTGCATGATTTCCTTCTTTCTGATCATAAACCAGTAGAAATATTAATTAACGTTACCAATTTATGCGCAACACGACTTAACAAGAACTCAATAGGTAAGAATAATCGCGTCGATTGGTCCAATGTTAATATGCAGCAGAGAATAGAATACAAAGCCAGAACAAGTCACCTCTTTAATAATTTAGAAATTTTGCACCTTGCCTGTAATAATCCTTGCTCAAATGATTCTCATTGTAAACTCATAGATAGGTATTATAGTAAGATAATATCCCTGTTAAAAGAAGCAGGAAGCCCCCCTGATTAAATCTTACAACTATCATACTAAGATTATTCCTGGGTGGAATGATTTTATTGCCCCCCTGAAGAGGGAATCTAAAGATGCCTATGATTTGTGGTGCTTTCATGGTAGACCCAGATTAGGACCAGTATACATGAATATGTGTAGAAGTCGGGGTCAGTATAAGACGGCCATAAGGCGATGTAAACAGGAAGAAGAGTCTATTCGAGCATCAAAAGCCTGTGAAGCTCGCATAAATAACGATAATAAATTTTGGAAATTTGTTAAGAATCAAACGGGTGTGAAAAATGTCCTCCCCCCCGACAATTGATGGGGTGTCGAGGGAGGATGAAATTGCAAAGCTGTGGGAAAGCCACTACTCTAACATTCTTAACAGTGTGAGTAGGGATAATCTTAAGATAGATTGCAGCGACGAAACGATTGTGGGAGGGACAATGGAAAATACTTTGATATAATTTTCTGAAGTAAAGAGGTTAATTAAAGAGTTAAAGACTGGTTCTGCGTCAGGGGTAAATGACTTATCGAATGAACACTTAAAATATGCAAATGACGTAGTATGTCTGCATACATCATTGCTCCTATCAGCCATGCTTGCAGAGTTCATGAGGGTATATATCTTGCCCCTTGTCAAAAATAAGTACGGAGACAGTAAGTTATCTATTGGGAAAAAATCTTTAGATTGTTTTATTGTTTTTAAATTGAGTTGCCTATTGGGGAATTTTTCGCTTGTGTATTTAACTCAGTTACTTGGTAAATTCTGTCTATTTCTTTCTTGTCCCTGAAGATGTGAATATATCACGAAAGCGCTCTGATTTCGTGTTTACTTTTCCTTTTCCCTGTGGTTGTTTGTTTATTAAAAAGATCACGTGTTTTTCTGTGATTTTACTGCATATATATATATATATATATATATATATATATATATATATATATATATATATACAGTTTGTCACTAAAGTTTGGCGCGGATGCCCTAGCAGTTTAGGCGTGTATAAACGAGCGTGGAACATGAGACAGACAGTCACCATCCCATATACAGGGTGTTATCAAGTTGTTTCATAAATTAGTATACATATTTAGGACGTCAAAGTGAACAAAAAAGTTTCTTTGAACATGAATCCGCAATCGCTTCGTTTCCGAGATACGTTGCGCCACCCTGTATATATATTAGTGGTGGACCGGATATCCGCATCATTTTTAACATCCGCATCCGCACTTCTGACTGCGGATGTTATGCGGATATTACCTCTAATAAATTATGCAATTTACAATTAAATTAGCTTATAAAGTAGCTTATAAGGCCCAGTCATGCACATTTCATGTAAAGTATTAATTACACTGTACAACAAATTTTCGGTTCAGAAAAAAACGGGAATAACATTCGGTCATTCTTAATATTTCGAGAGTACTGATTCCAAATCTGAAAATAGTTTTTTTCTATCACGTCACGTTTTTTTGTAATGACTGCTTAAAATCTTCATACCAAAAAATAAGAATATATTGATAAACACATAGGCTTTATCATATGGAACAGTTTAATTATTGCTATTCTTCAACATATATGCAAAATATTAACATAAAATCCCGTATTATACTGTTTTCAACTCATTATTTGTATTTATGCTGGCGTTTGTGTGATGCTTCTGGTTCGTCACGCTTTAAATTCCAGCAGAAATCGGCCAGCATAGCAGGACTCCACTTCCCTTTGTATCGGCTCTCCATTGTGGCTATATCCTAGTGGAATCTCTCCCCGTGTTCGTCGCTAACAGCAGATGCGTTTTCCGGAAAGAATGAGAGATGTGAATGCAAAAAATGAATTTTCAATGACATCTTACATCCGAGACGTTGGTATGAGTTGATAAGTTGATCCACAAGTGCAGCATAGTTATCGTATTTAGTCTTTCCTAGTAGACCGCTGCACACGTTTTTCAATGCAGGCCAGGCTGCCAACTCAACCTCATCCATTACCGCTTCAAAATGTTCGTCTAGCATGAGTTGGCGAATTTGAGGGCATCACTTATTTTTGGGAATTTTTCCTTTAGATATTTGAAGGCAGGCTTATCCTGTTTCAACGTTTCATCAGCCCTAGTTTTATATGAAGTGGCGGCAAGATAACCTTTTCCTTTCGTACTAGTGGTTCGTGAATAACATTGTGAGATCCAGGTGAGGAATTGTCTCGCGGCGGCCATACTGAGCGTGTGTAGTGTTCAGACCTTGCTCGGCTATATCACTTGCATAGGAAACACATGTATTTCGTATAGCCAGTTTGCAATTCATTGAGAATAGCCACAACCTTCAAATATACGCAGATAAGCCATTCATGTTCATTGTATTTTATACAGTCTAGAATAAAAGCAACATTGTCATACGTTTCTCTCAAGACGACTGAATGAACGATCGGAACAAAAGGCATTGTGTTCCCATTGTGTAGCAGTACACCCTTAACACTGTACAGAGATGCATCAATGAACAATCTCCACTGATTCGGTTCATAGCACAAACCCAGAGCATCGAACAGACCATGTATATCAATGCAATAACAAAGATTGTTCTTCATTGTGAAATATTCCTGCAAATCCAAGAAGCGCTTTCGGAATGCTGTAATTCGTACGTCTTCCGCCAGTAGATTCCATTCTTGTAGACGTGAGGCCAGCAGTTCACTTTGTTGCTTGGTAAGTATTAAATCACGGACCAAATCATTAAGTTCAGGCTGCGTGATGAGATGTTGTTCTTTCTTGGACTCGACTTGAGCTTCATAGCATTCGCCGTCTGAGTCCAATTTGTCAGAGTCTGTGTTATCGGTCGGCATTTCAGCTGGAGGACGAGGGATGGGTTATCTGTAGAATGTTCCACAGGACACATAGCAGAACGAAGATTTGGGTTGACTATAGCCTTTTTCCCTTTTCTGTTGCAACCTGTAATGTGAGGCAATAGACATTGTTGACTACTTAAGATAGCATAATTGTGTAATACATTATGCAGAGCAGGATATGCTAAAATGTGCTAAAAACACCAAATTTGACGTATATTCAGAAAAATAAAAGATTCAAACCTGTGATGTTCGTTAAGCAGAAATAGCAATCAGTTGAATGGTCCAGCGGCTCTCTCCATACTATTGGGACACCAATCCCAGACCAGGGACCGGTGCCTTTGAACCATGCAGATAACGAGCTTGTAAATCTCACACAGCAGATATGAGGCGCCAGTGGCTTGTCCTGATCACCAACTTTGCATGCAAAGTATAATTCATAAAGTTTTTTCACATGAGAAGTCAACTTCCTTTTATACTGTTTTAACGTTAATGTCCCACAAATATAACAAAAACTGTCTGGCGAATTTTTGCACTCTCTAGGCATTGTAGCATAACATCAATAAAAACTTGTAAAATAAAAAATGATAGATCAATTTGCAATTTCACACAATATAGATGTTGTCGGTGAAATATACATAATTTGATAGCTGTTATTCATAATACTCACTTATAGCACCGATTTATGATAAAATATGGCTGACAATTTTGTTTTAAATGATTAATGAAGAAATTTTTCATAAAATCAAGTGGAAACAGAGCCGAACATCACCACCACAGCATATGCATGACTGAACAAAATGTAAAAGATGCGTTCAGAGAACCAGTGGTTCTCAAAATGATACAATGAAATCGGGTCATTTTCATAAATCGGTGGGTGATACAAATAAATGAGTGTTATTTTCGCAATCTACGCATATAATTAGCCATAAAAATGACGATCTTATTTCTGTTTTTTTTCACTCTTGTACAGTGTTATTAATGAACAACCAAATATATAAACTTCAAAATATAAATACCTGGTAACACAGAAAATTGAATGAAACTTGTTTCATTCAATTTTCTGTGGCTGTAACTCTTGAGAAAGTTATTATTTTTATCATAATGCAAACATTAATATTAATTTTAATTCTTATGCATTGCCTGCCATAACAGTAATATCACGAAATTTGAAAAATTATGCCATATATTCATAATTCTATATTATATTGATAGATTAACTAAATAGCCGCATCCGCGGATATCGAAATTAAAAATCTGCATCCGCATCCGCAGATGTTGAAAAACTGACATCCGGTCCACCACTAATATATATATATATATATATAAAAGGCCTTCCGAAGCAAAAGTTGCACAAGCGCCAATTTCTTTAACCATTTAAGCCCTGAATTTTTTGTAGGGTTAAGTTATGAATGCGTGTATTTGAAACGTTAGCAATTGGCATCTTCAGTCCTTAAAGGGTTAATCGTCAGAAAACGCGACCTTCGGACAGAGATAACGCATCATTTTTCGCGGGACTTTCGACCATACGAACATTGGCGTTTCTGCAATTCATCCATTACCATATGATAGGATGCGGTCTGAAGAACCTCTCAATAGGTATAACTCATTTTTGCCCCGGATGGCGCTTGTGCTACTTTTGTTTCGGAAGGCCTTTTATATATATATATATATAAAATGGAAATGTTAAATAAATTCCTACAATTCTGTAGCATCTGCAATGATGCAACAAATGAGGCAAAGGCGATGAGGTGCGATCTCTGTCAGCTGCTTTTTGATTTTAGATGCCTAGAATTGGAAGATGAAAAAATCTCCCTCATAACGAACGCTAAACAACTTAATGGGAAAATTTTTCTGCGAAAACTGCATGACTGAAATAGATTCTTTTACGGTATTTAAAGCAGAAAGAGACTACGAGAAGAAAATACAAGAGGAAAGTGTAAATAAAGAACAGAGGAAAACAGAAGAAACGAAAAAAGGCGAAGTAGAAAAAATCAAATACCGTCACACAACGAGGCCGAAACCATTCAGGCGAAAGAGAGTATGAAGACAACTGATAGTATAAGGGCAACGAAGGACATTAGCACAAATAGTAAAAGAAAAGAGTGCAATCAAGAAAACGGAGTGAAACTGTCCCCCAATAAGGAGCAAAACACAAAGGCCTCGAGTAAATATGGGAAAGGAATTATATGCAGATATTATATAAAAGATAATTGCAGATTTAAAAGAGGACAATGTATATAGAACATCCCCCAATATGCAATTTCTTATATAATAATGGTCATTGTAAATTTGGAAACAGATGGAAATTCTACCACCCGGACATCTGCAGGACCTACGCAAAATATGGAACCTGCAAATACGAAAAAAATGCTACTATTAACATCTTCCGACAAACCGAAAGGACAAAGGACAAAGTTTAAAGGACAATAGGACTAACAATAACAATAGGAATAACAGTAGGAACACAATAAGCGGACAAATTTTTTTTCAACATCGCAGACACGATACGGCTGCTAAATATCATACAACACATGCAGTTGACACAGCTGGAAACCCCCGAGCCAAACCGCTTCTGGGCAAGAAGCTACCAGAACAGGTAGGCAGAAACGGATCTCTCTCGGAGGACCATAGGACAACGAAATAAGCGATACCAAAGGAAAACGAACTTAAAATGCACAAGGGGCAACGACAGGGGCGGAGCTAGCTAGGGGCAGGCGGGGCAGTGCCCCGGGGCCCGGGCATTTGTGGGGGCCCGGGTCGTTTCAACAAGTGATGAGAAGTTATTTGAGAGAGCAACGAAGCTAGTAAATAAATATAAAAATGATATTTCCTCTGGATTTCTAAGTCAATTACTTTCTTTTCAAATGTGCTTAAAAACAGACATTGAAAAAATGACGACAATCCATGAGCTATATTCATTTTTAATTAAAGACAACAGTACTTTGTGCTCAAGCTTTCCCGAAGTTGTGACTGCCATAACATTGTTCCTCACAATTCCTGTGACAGTTTCAAGTGCAGAGAGATCGTTTTCAAAACTTAAACTAATAAAGAACTATCTTCGAAATTCTATGAATGAAAAAAGATTAAGTGGACTCTCAATTATATCAATTGAAAACAAGAAAGCTAGAAATATTAACTTGGAGGATTTAATTAATGAATTTGCTGAAAGAAAGGCAAGAAAAGTCACGTTCTGATGTTGTCGGAAGTAAACAATATTAATGTATAACAAAAATTTTGTTAGGGGGCCCGTAAATAAGTTTTGCCCCAGGGCCCGTGACAGTGTGACACTCTTGCTCCGTTCCTGGGCAACGAAAAACAAAGAACATAAATATTGTCCTGGCTAATATTCAAGGAATAAGACCAAACCAATCACTCAACAAAGTTTCGTACCTGAAAGGATTTATGGACGAAACAAGGGCAGACATCGCATGCTCACAGAAACTCATCTTAAAGATTGCCAAGAAAATTGTGAAAACTGCGAACATTGTATTGGTAAGAAAGAGATAAATATAGAGGGTTTCAACTTACTAAGAGCAGATAGAACAACGAGACGTAAAGGTGGCTGTGCTATATATATAAATACATGAAGGTCATATGACAGAGACGGTAATAAGTAAATCAAACAGCTTTGTAGAACTCCTATCAGTGAAAATAGAAAAACTAAACGTGATACTGATAGTCATCTATAGACCTCCAAACACTCCAACCGAAAAATTTTCGGAGGCCATTGATGATACCAGAAAGCTAATAAAGACCATAAACCCTCCATCCCCCAATTTAATGATCTGCGGAGACTTTAACTTCCCATTTATAAAATACAAAAAGGTGGAGAGGAATATATATATACAGTATATATACACCAGGGCAAGGGGGGAGGGCACAAGAGAAGACCAGGAGCAAGTAAAAAAGTTGATGGCTTTCACAAATAAGTTTATGCTGACAAAAGAGATAACAGAAAATAGCAGAAAAAAATAACTGCTTGATCTGGTATTCACGAATAACACGAACTTGATTGCGGATGTAAAAATAACCCCCAACCATTATCTCAGACCACAACTTAATCGAGATATCAACAAATATAACGACAACATTAAAAGACAATACACATATTGAGGAAAGAAGCAAATTTGGGGCCTTTAACTTAAACTCCAAGAATATAAGTTGGGAAGCAATGGCCCAAATAGAGTGGAGAACAGTTTTAGAGAATAAAACAACTGAAGAAATGCTAACAACCTTGGAAGAAAAGACGCTGAGAATTTTAGGAAAATATGCTCCGAAATCACAGCCAAAAGGAAAGAGGAGCTGGCTAGAGAGGAAAAAAGAGAAGAATATTCCGCAAAAGAAAGAGAGTGGAGGCGCAGTTAGCCAACTGCAGGGATAATGCCAGAAAAGTAATACAAGAAAAGCTAGAGGGTATCGATAGGGAAATACAAACCATATTAAGGACCATACAGAGAGGGAAGAGGAAAAGGCGGTAGAAGCAATAAAGGAAAATCCAAAATACTTCTATAGTTATGGGAAAAGGCAAACAAAAACGCGCGCCGCTATTGGGCCCTTAAGGAAGAGAAATAATGAACTAACTGACGATCCAAAAGAAATATCTGAAACATTGAGAGCCCAGTATGAATCAATTTTCAGTACCCCAAAATGTGACAAAGCGATACCAGACAGAGATGCATTCTTTGAAGAGAAATTCCGAGGAGAATGTATGACAGACTTTGATTTTACCCCAGAAGATGTAGCGAGAGCTATAGGACAAGTGAAACCACATTTAGCTACAGGTCCGGACAATTGGAACGCAATATTGATTAAAAACTGTAAAAATTTAATAGCTACACCTTATACTGGATATGAAGAAGATCCCTAGATACTGGAGAAATACCGAGCATCTTGAAAAGAGCAAACATTTTCCCTATATATAAAGGAGGGATAGATTTCAAGCAAAGAACTATAGACCAGTGTCACTGACGCCCCCAACCTCACCAAAGTATTTGAAAGAATAGTTAGAGAGTGAATTTACGATTTCTTGGAGACATTGGAAGGATTCACCGAAAATCAACACGGATTCTGATCAGGTAAATCATGCACTGGAAGGCCATGACAACTACGATGTCATATACACGGATTTTGCTAAAGCTTTCGACAAATGTGATCACGGTATAATAGCACATAAAATGAAATATATGGGAATAACAGGCAAAGTGGAAAAATGGATCTACAACTTCCTCAGAGAACGTCTACAGGTGGTCATAATTCAAGGTATATCATCATCAGAATCGGAAGTACGCAGCTCAGTACCACAAGGGACACTACTGGCCCCACTCCTGTTCATTATCACGCTAACAGACATAGACAGAGGAATAAACAGCAACAGTATAGTAACATCCTTTTCAGACGATACAAATATCAGCAGAAAAATCAGCGATGTAAATGAAGTGGAGACCTTGCAGAGGGACACGAACAAAATATACAAATGGTCAGAAGACAACAACATGACATTTAACACCGAGAAATTTCAGCTCTTGAGATATGGTAGAAAAGAGGAACTTAAACAGACTGCATATTGACAGAAAATTCAGAGAAGCACGAAAGCGATTAATCTTGGGGTAATAATGACCGATGATGCGAAATTCGAAACACAAAATCAGATAGCGATAAACAAAGCAAAAGAATCTCGGGACAGGTACTAAAAACGTCCAAAAGAAGGGACAAGACAGTAATGATTCCCCTGCTAAAAACACTGATCATACCAAAACTTGAATATTGATCAGTCTTGACGTCCCCATATAAAAAGAATGAAACTAATAGACTAGAAGAAACTCAGAGGCATTTCACAGCTAAGATTGATGGCTGCAAAGAGCTCAACTACTGGGAAAGACTACGTAAACTAAATTTGTACTCCCTGGAAAGAAGAAGAGAGAGGTACACCATAATCTATATATGGAAAATGATCGAAAAACTGGTACCAAACCTCAAACTAAACCCAAATACCATTCAAACAACACTGGAAAATAGGAAAGGCAGGATGTCTCGTGTTCCCAAATTAAAGGCCTGAAAGGGACCTCCTCAACACTGAAGGAAAATAGCTTGGTTGTCAGGGGGCCAAGACTTTTTAACCAGCTTCCAAAGGACCCCAGAAACGTTACAGGGGTCAAAGTTGAAGTCGTCAAGAGAAGACTAGATGCCTAGCTGAGAACGGTACCAGATGAGCCGGGTGTACTAGCTATGTACGGTGGAGAGCGCAAGAAAGCAACTCGCTCCTCCACCAAGAAGGTGGCAGGGCCAACAGCTTGACCTCCGTGTGAAGAGAGACCAACGCACGGAACAGCAACGAGGTGTATATATATATATGTATATATATATATATATATATATATTATATATATATATATATATATATATATATATATATGTGTGTGTGTGTAGGACGTTCAAGAAAGGACTATTTTTATTTTTTAATAATTACTTTCGTATATAAATTACGATACCCATTTTTTATGCAAATAATATATTCACTTGGGAACTCTTTTTTAATGACAACAAAAGCTATTTTCCGCGATACTATTTTAGTTCTTTATAAAGTGTTTACAGTGCACTTAGACCAGAAGTTCCCAACCTTTTTAGTGTTCTCAACCTTTTTAGCTTTTCCAAGTACCACCACTAAAGAAGTAAGGTGATACCATCCAACCAAAACTGTAGGGAAGGGACTGTAGTGTTCAGTCTTGAGTTTCCAGCCTTATCTAACAAAATTATATTTATTCTAATGATATTCATCGACAAGATCTTGATTTTGGCCTTGCTCCTTATTATTACTAAATAATTTGAAACGTACCTGAATGTCAAATTGGATAGTATGCAAACCCGCAGTCGGAAAGGTTTCGAGTTGTTCATCTTCAACTAATATTACTTTTGAAAACACATCTTGAAAGCACAGTAATTATCGATTAGCAAGTTGAATATTTATTTACAAACTTTATTAGAAGTAAATTAAAATATTGTACCTATATCGAATTTTTTCCTTCCACCCACCCACTCCTCTCATTTTACCTTGGGGCTCCCCACTCCGAGCAAATTTTCTGGCTACGTCCCTGCCATAGCTCGTGTGGTATCATTTGTTATGAAATCAAAGTCCGTTACACTTTCCGTTGTAATTCTTCCTCAGAGAACTCGTTTCTATCTCATATTAGTTTATCAGTTTTCGGGATACTGAAAGATGATTCATACTGTGCTCTTAATATTTCAAATATTTCTCTTAGATCATTGGTTAAAACATTGGTTTCATTCTTCAAAGGTCCGATAGTAGCATGATTTTTCTTCCTTTTTTGTAAAATTATAGAAGTATTTTGAGTTAACCTTTATCGCTTCTCCGGCGTCTTCTTTGTATCGTTCTCAATTTTTTTTATGCAGGAGGGAAGGGCAAGGGCGAATGATCGCAAAAGCACCCCTACTCCCACCATAGAAGAAGAAGAGAGCCAAAATCAAGATCCATGATTTTCGAGATGCTTCGACACTCTGCGTTTGAAAGATTGGAGGTCATTGACAAGGGGGAAAGATGGATTGAGAAAGATTGTTCCAGAGTTCACTGGTTGAGGAGATGAGATTGAAAATACCGATTAATCTTTGCGTCAGAGAGTTGGACAGAAAAAGAATGAGATTGTATGGAAAGTCTGATACTGCGTGCTCTCCTTAAAGGAGAAGGCATGCAGTTAGAGAGTTCAGAAGAACAGTGTCCGTTATAATAGCGACAGTAAAGAAAGAGTGAGGCAACATTGCAGCAAAGAGAGAGAGAGAGAGATTGAAGACAGTGAGTAAGAGGCGGAGAATAGATGAGACGAAAAGCATTTAATTCCACCCGGTCAAGTAGAGCTGTGTGGGTTGAGTCACCCCACACATGAGAAGCGTACTCCATACAGGGGCAGACAAAACCCCTGCACAGAGAGAGCAACTGAACGTGGGTGAAGAAACTGCGGAGGCGGTACAGCACACATAACCTCTTAGAAGCCACTTTGGAAAGAGAGTATATGTGATCTTTCTAGGAAAGACCACGAGAAAAGGAAACGACAAGAATGTTAAGAGAAGAGGAAGGATTCAGCTGTGTATTCTTGAAGGTAAGGGGATAGTCGTGTGGAAGAGTGTGACGAGTAGACAGATGAAGGAACTGAGTTTTTGAGGCATTGAAAGCCACAAGGTTTTCTCTGCCCAAATCAGAGGTAGCAGAAAGATCAGAGGTCAGGTGTACCATAGCCGTCCTTCGTGAAACATGGAGTGCATGTCGAGAGGGACGCTTTGCGAAGCGGGTGAAGTGAAGAGTGGAATCATTGGCATAGAAGTGGATAGGACAGGAAGTGCAACTTAATAGATCATTGCTAAATAAAAGAAAAAGAGTGGGTGACAGGACGGAACCCTGAAGAACACCACTGTTAATACCTTTAGGAGAAGAACAGTGGCCATCAACAACCACAGCTATAGATTGGCCAGAAAGGAAATTAGAGAGGAAAGCACAGATAGAAGGATAGAAACCGAAGGAAGTCAGTTTGGAAATTAAAAATTTGGCCAGACTCAAACGCAATAGCAAAAGTTTCACCGAAATCTCGAAAGAAGGATGACCAAGAGTCAGATATATGCAAGAAGATCGCCAGTAAAGCGCCCCTTGGGGAACCTATACTGACGCTCTGAAAGAAGATTGTCAGAAGAGAGGTGTTTAATTAAGAATCTTCCTATTAGAGATAGATTCAAAAACTTTAGAAGGGCAAGAAATCAAAGCATTTGGACGATAGTTGGGGGATAGAGAGCGGTCAAGTAAAGTTAAACCAAAGTTTTTTTTCATTGGTAGTAGGAATAGAATATGGAATGTACGCCTTCATGCCTGAGAGAATCACCTTCGTAATGCGCTCAGCACACTTGGAAGGGCCCCGGCCACGGAAGCAGTAATCATTCCATGGGAAATCAGAGAAGGACTGGTTAAGGGCCTCCCAATCAGCGGCGCCAAAGTGTCAGAGGAACTCAATGGAGAAAAAAGTTTGACAGAGTGAGAAGAAGGATGAGAGGTGAGAAATAAATCCGGAATGTTGGGCCTCTCTCCAAGGCGATAGGGGATACGAGTAGGGTGCTGTACAATCTGCTGTAGGTCATTTAGGATAGAAAAGTTGTAAGCTATTTCACTAGGGATGTTAGGGAAATGAGAGGAAAGCCAAAGGTGGTAGTGAACACTGAAATCTCCTGAAATGGAGAGTTCACCAAAAGGAGAGTGGGATAGAATGTATTCCACTTTGGAAGTGAGTTAGTCAAAGAATTTTGGATAGGCAGTAAAATTAAGAGAAAAGTAGACAGAGCAGATGTATTTAGTTTAAGAATGGCATGTAAGCCGTAGCCAGAGGGTATAGAATTCGGAGGATTCGAGTTCGAGAATACGAGAACAAGTTAGGTCATTGCGTACATGTACGCAACATCCACCTTTAGAGTGAAACTGAGTATAGAGAAAGTAAGAAGGTACAGAAAAGGGGTTGCTGTCAGTCGCCCCAGACACCTGAGTTTCAGTGAGGAAGAGAAGGTGAGGTTTAGACGAGGACAGGTGGTGTTCAACAGATTGAAAATTTGAGGAAAGGCCACGAATGTTGCAAAGGTTTATGAAAAGTGAATCAGGCAGAGCCCCAGAACATCTCGAATGGGCGATAGCAGATCCAGCCCAACTGCCCAGGTCTGCGTTCCCGGTACCGGCAGCGGGGGAGCCAGAAGTGAAGACATTTATGTCCCCTCTCCCCAGGGGCAGGGCCCAAGCATGGGGAGGACAGAAGGGACATTTGATCCGGGTCCCGGGAAGCTGAGGGGCCGGGGAGCCGCATGGTAGCTCAGAGGCTTCATTCTGAATGAATAAATGAGTAAAATATAAAGAATTTTTTTTACATTACTCATTGGCGCGATCGACCTCACATAGAATCTATACAATCAGTGTAGAATATTCTACAACAGTTCTTAGGAAAAATGTTACGTTTGGTGATAACTCGCGAATTTGGCATAAAATTTGTCAACAGTACACTATTCGGCCTGGCAGCTTGCTTAATAGAGTGTGGCAAATTTATTTTTACACCTAGGTTTGTTTTAGTTGAATATTTGTATACAATAAAGTTAGCTACTTTTGTAATATTTTATCCATTTAATGTCGTTTAGATGCAATAAATTATTAATTTCTGTGACTATCCATTTTTTAGAATCTTTGCCATTTTTATTTGTCTTAGATTTTATACTGACTAGGTACAGTATATAATATTTGATCAGTGCACCAGACTGTGTTAGTGTGTTCATATACTTCATGAAAGTTTTTAAATTAATATTCTTTTGCCTCACAAATAAAAGTAAACACTTTCTATTAACATTTAATCCTAGTAACACTGTCATTTTAGTCTGTTACAGATTGTATTTTGAGTATATCTATGTAACTATGTCTACCTACAAACAGAAATCAGGAATTCAAAAACGCAAGGAACAAAAAGAAAGAAAAAAGAATGAAACGAGGGGAAGGCAATCAATTACTGCATTTTTTTAAAGCTGTTGAAGCAAAGCTGCACCATATAATGAATTAGCTACAAATCAAGTAGACAGTGGCGGTCCTGGCATTTTTAGCGCCCTAGGCGAGATCATGCAAAGGTGCCCTTCCTCTGTCAACAGCACACCCTCCCCCCCCCCCCGGTGCATAACCTCTGCCGCAATAAAACACACTGAACACATTGTCTTTAAAACACAAAGCACCTCCTTCATTTATTGTTCTTAGCTTCAAGTAAGAACAAGTTGTCTTGAAACAAAAACTACAAAGAAATCTTGTATGAATAATATTGAACACAGTAAAGATTCCCAAATATATTGCAAACAAAATAAATATTCCAATGTATATTGCACACAAAATAGATAAATAAAAAACACAAATAAATCACACAATGTAGCTTAATAAATGAATAAGGTTGCCAGCTAGCAAATAACTGAATTTTAAATTTGGTTTGGAAGTTTTAGGTCTAGTTGTTTTCCTATTAAAACCTGATCCTCCTGGTCTTCCTTGATACAAATTCATCAATGATGTCATCATAGGAAATCTGCTCTGAAACCGCATGGTTAATGCTGATGACAGCAAGACCACTGAGGCAGTCTTGCATCATGGTGGATCTCAGGTAAGTCTTGATGAGCTTGAGCTTGGAAAAGCTCCTCTCCGCTCCAGCCACTGTCATTGGAAGGGTGACAGCAACCCTGAGGGTGACCCAGAGGTTGGGATAGATCTTTGTGAGCTGCTCTTCATGGATAAACGTCAGCAGCTGAAGTGCTGTCATGCTCGTAGATGGCAGTTCAGGCAAATTCTTTAATTCCTGTGCCAACTCCCTACCATCTAGATCAGAATAGCTATTTCATTGCTTGTTTACTTTAATGAAATAACTTTTAATTTAGTTTTATAAATTGATTTTTACAAGCAAAATCGATACCTATCACTAAGGATAAATATCTATCTCCAACCGGGGTTGGTGAGACCGTGAGTTGGTAAATTTCTCGAGCCCTGAACTGGAGCCTGTTTGAAAAAAAAACAAAAAACGGGCGTGCTATGGTCGCCCCTGTCACCAATTGGCGCCCTAGGCGGCCGCCTATATCGCCTATGCCCAGGACCGCCACTGCTTTCAAGTTGCTGCTGCTTTTTTCTTTTATGAAATCCACTTTCAAAAATTCTCTTCATCTTGATAGGCCTCTCCAAAATAATAAGAGAAACAAATAACTTCTTTGAAATTAATGACAGTTGAAATTAAAAATGGGAATAAGGAATATAGTATAAATAGGCACTATATCAAATAAAATAATAAATAGAAACAGAAAATGAAACAAAGTAACTTCGCCATTTTTGTCAGAGGTACAAATTTAGCTTAGGCTTGACATTAAATTAGGAAGGCAATATGATTAATCCTAACCCCGCCTCTATGTAGGAGTTTGCAATAACATAAGATATAGGAATAAGATATAAGAAGTAAATATGCACAAAATAACAAATATAAAATAAATAGACAATATAAAGTTAAGCAAGTTGCTCTAATAATATCAGAATCGGAAGGCTTTCGTACTGAACCGTAATATGGCTAATCTTAGGCACACTCAAATAATTAAAGAATAACAGGCAAATAAGGAACGATACGAGCTCTATGGCAAGCAAATAAGAATGGCGAGAGATCTGATGTAACTGACCAACTAGATATGTCCGGCAATCAAAGTCCAAACACAACAGTAATTAGGTACTGTTTGATATGCCAGATTTTCGGTTAGTATCAGTAGTCACGCCCCGATATATAGGTAAAAGATGTCTTCCAAACGTGAAGTTGTCTCAAGTCTGTTGAGGTTGTCTCTCGGGAATGTTTTCCGACAATAATGAAAAATTAATAAAGTATTGATTTCAGTAAGCTAGAGCTAATACATTTTTAAAAAATCGTAAGAAAATCTAGAGCCTAAGCAGTGGCGGACTTTGTTAATTTTTTTTCTTACTAGTCTAATTTCCGTCTCAACAAAATTTAATTACGTGTCAGAGGGGCCTGAGAGGGCCCTGAGTTTCAGCAAACAAGTGCTATTCATACCAAATAATGGGTGCCCCGGCCCATGGTCGAAAAATAAAAGTTTCTGCAAAGTCAGATTTAATTAAAATAAGATAACCTAGGGCCTAACGTCGCCTAAGGAGTGGTATACTGCCAACCGGGTCAATTTTGGCTACCGACTGGCGGACGGCCATTCATAATAACTAGTTTCAGCAAATTCACAACATAACTCAGGACTTCAGCAGTTTCGAGGTATGCGTACTGGTCTATTTTGTGTACCGCGATTATATAACTTAGTTTCAGCAATGCTTTTAAACGGGTCATTTTTTGTACTGACCACTCATACCAAGGGGGCCCCCATATTTGGTGCCAGTGTCTTCATACACTAGATTTAAAATACTACTGATCTTGGAGAAAGGCCCTGGTTAGCCCCAGCCAGTTGGCCACCGAGCATAAGTTAAGTTTGATAAAAAAAAAACGAACTCAAAGAGGCCCCTCAGTGTGTGTGAGGCCCTAAGCTGTAGCTTACTTAGCTTGTGCCTAATTCCGGCACTGCACAGTGTACACTCATTGGTAAAGAATCTACTACCTTTGAGAAGATAATGATATGATCAATATCTGTTATAATTTTGAGACCTTACATGTCTTCGCATAGGTCTGTCAGATTAGGTTATATTTTGGTTCTATCATGTAACTATTAAAGAACTCTCGAAACTTTGATACTTGTCGGTGTCAGAACAACATACTATCTTTTTATTCGTATATCATTTTCTCTTTTTATATACATCACATATATCTAGGTTACATTTATTGGATCTTTTCGGTTTGACGGCCGGAAAAAAAAACCAAGCTTTTGTATTTAGTTAATGTTTATTACATTTCAGAATAATACATGTTAACAGGAATCACAGTACTACAGTTCATTATAACAACTATTTGAGAGAGGTAAGTATATTCATCAAAAGCTATATCGCATATAAAGGTAAGTATAGAGAGTTAAGTACATTCTTCAAAAGTTATAGCGCATATAACAGGATATAACCTAACCTAACATAACCTAGCCTAACCTAACTAATCTAACCCGTAATTTTGTTTTAATTAATTAATGTCAGGTTATGTTAGGTTAGGTTATATCCTGTTATATGCGCTATAACTTTTGAAGAATATATTTACCTCTTTCAAATAATTGTGTAATCAGATGTAGTAATTTCCAAATTCTCATTATAATGTCTTATTTTTTGTTATTTTTTCCACTTTCAGCTCGATTTTCTTGACACTATTTTTCATTTCTCTAAACTAAAATGTATTATTCTGAAATGTAATTAACTAAATAAAAAAGTTTTGTTGTTTTTTTCCGCCGGTCGTCAAACCGAAAAGATCCCATTTATTAGTACTGTACAATACATACATATACACTGTGTGTGTATATATATATATACACCTCGTAACCTGGTAGCAGTTCCGTACGTTGGTCTCTCTTCACACGTAGGACAAGCTAGTGGACCCGCCTCTAGGCCTGGCTTGGTGGAGGAGCGAGTTCCTCTCTTACACTCTCCACCGCACATAGCCAGGTACACCCGGCTCATCTGGTACCGTCGTGGGCAAAGCATCTAGTGTTCTTTTGAAGACTTCAACTTTGACCCCTGTAATGTTCCTGAGGTCCTTTGGAAACTGGTTAAAAAGTCTTGGCCCCCTGACAACCTAGCTATTTTCCTTCAGTGTTCAAGAGGTCCCTTGTCAGGCCTTTAATTTGGGAACACTACACATTCTGCCTTTCCTATTTTACAGCGTTGTTTGGATGGTAATTTGGTTTAGTTTGAGGTTTGGTACCAGTTTTTCGATAATTTTTTATATGTACTCAGATTTCCATATATATATATTCGTAGATTATGATGTACCTCTCTCTTTTTTCCAGGGAGTACAGATTAATTTACGTAGTCTTTCCCAGAAGTTAAGTTCTTTGCAGCCATCAATCTTAGCTGTGAAATGTCTGAGTTTCTTCCAGTTTATTAGTGTCTTCTTTTTCATAAGGGGACATCAAGACTGAGAAGTATTCAAGGCTTGGTATGATCAGTGTTTTCAGCAGGGGAATCATTACTGTCTTGTCCCTTCTTTTGAACGTTCTTAGTACCTGTCCCGAGACTCTTTTTGCTTTGTTTATCGCTATCTGATTTTGTGTCTCGAATTTCGCATCATCGGTCATTATAACCATTAAATCTATCGCTTTCGTGCTTCTCTAAATTTCCTCTCTGTCCGGAACACAGCTGTTTTAGAAAGAGAGTATAAGTGATCTTTCCAGGAAAGAGCATGAGAAAAGGAAACGCCAAAATGTTAAGAGAAGAGGAAGAATTGAGTTGTGTTGTTAAAGGTAAGAGGATAGTTGTGTGGAAGATTGTGACGAGTAGACAGATGGAAGAACTGAGTTTTTGAGGCATTGAAAGCCACGAGGTTTTCTCTGCCCCAATCAGATATAGCAGAAAGATCAGAGGTCAGGTGTCCCCTAGCCGTCCTACGCAAATCATGAAGCGACTGCTGTGAGGGACGCTTTGGGAAGCGGGTGGAAAAATGAAGAGTGGAATTATCAGCATAGGAGTGAATAGGACAGGAAGTGAGAATTAAAAGATCATTAATAAATAAAAGAAAAAGAGTGGGTGACAGAACAGAACGCTGAAACACCACTGTTAATACCTTTAGGAGAAGAACAGTGGCCATCAACAACCGCAGCTATAGATCGGCCAGAAAGGAAATTAGCGATGAAGGCACAGATACAAGGATAGAAACCGAAGAAGGTCAGTTTCGAAATTAAAGATTTGTGCCAGACTCTATCAAAAGCTTTTTATATGTCTAGCGCAATGCAAAATTTTCACCGAAATCCCGAAAGGAGGATGACCAAGAGTCAGAGAGATATGCAAGAAGATTGCCAGTAGAGCGTCCCTTGCGGAACCCATACTGACGATCTGGAAGAAGATTGTGAGAAGAGAGGTGTTTGAGACTATTCTTCTAAAGGATAGATTCAAAAACTTTGGAAAGGCAAAAAATCAAAGCAGTTGGACGATAGTTGGAGGGTTGAGGGAGGTCACCCTTTTTTGGGACAGGCTGAATGAAAGCGAACTTCCAGCAAGAAGGAAAAGTACCAGATGAGAGACAAAGACGAAAGAGTTTGCCTATAAAGGTTGTCAGCACAGAAGCACAGTTCTCAAGAACAACAAGAGGAACACCATCATGACCATACGCCTTCCTAGAGCTGAGCCCAGATAGGGCAGAAAAAACATCTTTAGAAGATATTCTGATTTCAGACATAATAAAGTAAGAGGGGGGAGGAGATGGAGGAACAGCACCGGAATCGTTCAGGCTTGAACTGTAAGCGAAAGTTTGAGCGAAGAGTTCAACTTTGTCAGAAGAAGAGACAGCAACTGAGGCGTCGGAATGGAAAAGAGGAAGGAAAGAAGAGGAAATAAAATTGTTGAAGAGGTTCTTAGCTAGATGCCAGAAAGAGCGAGAAGAATTAGAATTGGATAGATTTTCACATTTTTGTCGGATGAAGGCCTTTCTGGGGAGTCGAAGAACAGATTTTGCACGATTCCGGGCAGAAACATAAGCTGAGTGAGAGTCAGGAATTGGATGGCGACGGTATCTTCTGAAAGCCTCCTCTCTGTTGCAGATAGCATTAGAACAAGTAAAATTAAATCAAGGTTATTTTGCATTAGTAGTAGGAATAGAATATGGAATGTACGCCTTCATGCCCTGAGAGAATCACCTCCGTGATGCGCTCAGCACACTCGGAAGGGTCCCGGCCACGGAAGCAGTAATCATTCCATGGGAAATCAAAAAAGTACTGCCTAAGGGCCTCCCAATCGGTGGCGCCGAAGTGCCAAAGGCGTCTCCTCTTCAGAGGATCCAAAGGCCGAATTGGAGCCTTGTACTTTATAAAGGCTCATAAAGTCTCCCCTTAACCTAACGGTGTGACATCATCATGCCAAAGCATTCCCGTAAATGTAACTCATAAATAGACGTGAGGAACTCAGGGGAGAAATTCTCAAATAACCTTGTTAACCTCGTTGAAGTTCTTTGTGTTGGTCTCTCTTCACACGAAGGTCAAGCTGGTGGCCCCGCCTCTAGCTCTGGCTTGGTGGAAGAGCGAATTCCTCTCTTGCGTTCTCCACCGCACATAGCTAGGTACACCTGGATTATCTGGTACCGTCCTGAGCAAAGCATCTAGTCTTCTTTCGAAGACTTCAACTTTGACCCCTGTCATGCTCCTGAGGTCCTTTGAGCGCTGATTAAAAAGTCTCGGCCTTCTGAGAACCAAGCCGTTTTCCTTCAGTCTTCAAGAGGTTCGCTTGTCGGCCCTTTAATTTAGGAACATTACGCATTCTGCCTTTCCTATTTTCCAGTGTTGTTTGGGTGGTAATTGGGTTTAGTTTGAGGTTTGGTACCAGTTTTTCGATCATTTTCCATATGTAGATTATGGTGTACTTCTCTCTTCTTCTTTCAGGGGGATACAGATTTAGTTTACGTAGTCTTTCTCATGAGTTGAGCTCTTTGCAGCCATCAATCTTAGCTGTGAAATGTCTCTGAGTTTCTTCTACTAGGGCCACTCAATATATTTTGCCCCACTCTTTTCTCTTAGCTAAATAATAGGCCATGGGGCTGAAATGTCTTTTGGGCCGTAAGTTTGAATTTTCTGCGCTTCATATAACTGGATTTTTCCACTTTGAACCTCCCCTCCTCGTACAAAACCGCTTTTAAACGAGCTTGTATAAAACCGATGGTTAACGCAGTTTCGAAAATGGCGTCTGACAGTGATGTGCGTTGTAAACAGAGAGCTGTTATAGAGTTCTTAACCGCAGAGAAGGAAACAGTTGGAAACATTCACAAACGTCTACAAAACGTTCACGGAGATGTTGTGTTGATCGAAGCACAGTTGGACGCCGATCTAAACATGTGAGATCATCGGAGAGAAGGAGAACCAGCCTCGACGATGAGCCACGCAGCGGTCACTCGGCATCGGCTGTGACATCTCACACTGTGCAACGTGCTAACAGCATCATTCGATCAAATCGGTGCGTCACATACAAGGAGCTATCACTGGAGCTAGGAATTAGTGAAGGAAGTGTGAATGCCATAATTCAGCACCTGGGATACTCAAAAGTGTGTTCACGGTTTGTTCCTCGCCAACTGACTCAAGATCACAAAGCCCAAAGAAAAGAAATTGCTTCTGAGTCGTTGGTTCGATACGAGACAGAAGGGGATGACTTCCTTTCATGAATTGTGACTGCGGATGAGACTTTGGTACACCACTTTGAACCTGAAACAAAACGCCAATCCATGGAGTGGCATCACACAGACTCTCCACGCAAGAAAAAGTTCAAAATGGCTTCCTCTGCACGAAAGGTTATGGCCACCATCTTCTGGGACATGAAATGAGTGATTCTGACGCAAGACCACACAACAGTTTGCAAATAAGAGAGGCCATCACAAAAATGCGCTTGACACTGTTACCCCACCCTCCATACTGGCACCTTCAGATTTCCATTTGTTTGGGCCAATGAAGGATGCTATTCGTGGAAGAAAGTTTGAGAGTGACGATGAGGTTGTTGAGGAGGTTAAGAGGTGGCTCCAGCCGAACCCAGCGGACTTTTACCAGCAAGGAATAAAGGCCCTTGTTTCGAGGTGGAGGAAAGCCGTAGAAAAGGATGGAGCCTATGTGGAAAAATAAAAACTTGTAAAAAAGGTGTTTAACTACTTGTCCACAAAATTTCTGGAACTTACAAGGAACCTTGGAAAGGAAAAAAAAAGGTGCGGCAAAATATATTGAGTGACCCTCGTAGTTTATTAGTTTCTTCCTTTTTGGTGGGGACGTCAAGACTGAGCAGTATTTAAGTTTTGGTTTAATCAGTGTTTGCAGCAGGGGAATCATTACTGTTTTGTTCCTACTTTAGAACGTTCTTAGTATCTGTCCCACGACTCTTTTTTGCTTTGTTTATCGCTATCTGATTTTGTGTCTCGAATTTAGCACCATCAGTCATTATTACCCCCAAGTCGACCGCTTTCGTACTTCTCTGAATTTCCTGTTTATCTGGAGCATGATATGGAGTTTGTTTAAGTTCCTCATTTCTACCATATATCAAGAGCTGAAATTTATCGGTGTTAAAAGTCATATTGTTGTCTCCTGACCATTTGTATATTTTGTTCGTGTCCCTCTGCAAGGCCTCCACCTCTTTTGCATTGCTGATTTTTCTGCTGATATTTGTATCATCTGCAAAGGATGTTACTATACTGTTGCTGTTTACTCCACTGTCTATGTCTGTTACATGATAATGAGCAGGAGTGGGGCCAGTACTGTACCTTGTGGTACTGAGCTGCGTACTTCTGATTCTGATGATATACCTTGAATTTTTACGACCTGTAGACGTTTTCTGAGGAAGTTGTAGATCCATTTTCCCACTTTACCTGTTATTCCCATATGTTTCATTTTATATGTTATTATACCATGATTACATTTGTCGAAAGCTTCAGCAAAATCCATGTATATGACATCGTAGTTTTCATTGCCTTCCAGTGCATCTAAGATATTGTTATAGTGCTCTGAAGGTGGGATAGGCATGATCTTCCTGATCGGAATCCGTGTTGATTTTTGTTGACTCTTTCCAGTGTCTCTCTAACTATTCTTTAAAATACTTTTGTGAGATAGGACGTCAATGACACTGGTCTATAGTTCTTTGCTTGAGATCTATCCCCTCCTTATATATAGAGACAATGTTTGCTCTTTTCAAGATGCCCAGTACTTCCACAGTGTCTAGGGATCTTCTCCATATCAAGTATAAGGGTGGAGCTGTTTCATTTTTTACAGTTTTTAATCAATAATGCATTCCATTTGTCCGAACCTGCAGCTGAATGTAACTTCATTTGTCCTACAGTTCTCTCTACATCTCAGGTAAAATCAAAATCTGTTATACAATCTCCTTTCAATTTCTCTTCGAAGAATGCATCTGTGTCAGGTATCGACTTGTCACTTTTTGGGGTACTGAAGACTGATTCACATTGGGCTCTCAATATTTCAAATATTTCTTTTAGATCGTCCGTTAGTTCATTATTTCCTTTCCTTGAGGGCCCGATAATGGCGCGCGTTTCTTTTTTCTTTTTCGCACAGCTATAGAAGTATTTTGGATTTTCCTTTATTGATTCTATCGCCTGAGAAGCTGTCATGCTTCCCAACGGCATATTCGGATAAGAACACTGTAATTAAACTACAAAAAATTAAATTTTAATCCCAACACTGTGTAAACCAGTATGGAATTAATGTACATCTTATGTAATGTGTTCTCTCTGAATAAAGATTATTATTATTGTCCTCTTCCCTCTCTGTATGGCTCTTAATCAGGGTTTGTATTTCCCTTCCGATATTCTCCAGTTTTTCTTGCATTACTTTCCTGGCATTGTTATCTCAGCAATTACCTCACTTCGCTTCTTATCTCTTTCTTTTGCAGGATATTCTTCTCTTTTGCCATTTCCTCTTTCCTTTTAGCTGTGCGTTCAGAGCATATTTTTCTAAAATTCTCAGCGTCTTTTCTTCGAAGGGTGTTAACATTTCTTCACTTGTTTTATTCTCAAAAACTGTTTTCCACTCTATTTGGGCCATGTGTGAGCTGATTGCTTCCCAATTTATAGTCTTGGAGTTTAAGTTAAAAGTCCCAAATTTCCTTCTTTCTTCAGTATGGGTATTATCTTTTAATATTTTTGCCATATTTGTTGATATCTCGATTATGTTGTGTCTGAAATAATAGTTAGGGGTTTATTTTTATATCAACAATCAAGTTCGTGTTATTCGTGAATACCAGATATAGGCAGTTATTTTTTCTGATGTTTTCTGTTGTGTCAGCATAAACTCGTTTGTGAGAGCCATCAACATTTTTGCTTGTTCTTGGTCTTCTCTTGCGCACTCCCCCTTGTCCTGGTGTATATATATGTTCCTATCCACCTTTTTGTATTTTATAAATGGGAAATAAAAATGGATGGAGGGATGGAAGGTTTATGGCCTTTATTAGGTTTCTGATATCATCAATGGCATCCGAGAATTTTTCGGTTGGAGTGTTTGGAGGTCTATACATGACTATCAGTATCTCGTTTAGTTTTTCTATTTTCACTGCTAGGAGTTCCAAGAAGCTGTTTGATTTACTTATTACCGTCTAAGCCATATGACCTTTATGTACATATATAGCACGGCCACCTTTACGTCTCGCTGTTTCATCAGCTCTTAGTAAGTTGAAGCCCTCTATATTTCTCTTTCTTATCAATACAATGTTCGCAGTTTTCACAATTTCCATGGTAATCTTTAAGATGAGTTTCTGTGAGGCATGCGATGTCCACCCTTGTTTCGTCCATAACTCCTTTCAGGTACGAAACTTTGTTTGTGATTGGTTTGGTTTTATTCCTTGAATATTAGCCAGGACAATATTTATGTTCTTTGTTTTGCGTTGGCCCTTGTGCATTTCCAGTTCGTTATCCTTCGGTATCACGTGTTTAGTAGTCCTATGGTCCTCCGAGAGAGAGATCCGTTTCCGCGTACCTGTTCTGGTAGCTTCTTGCCCGGAAGCAATCCGGCTCGGGGGTTTCCAGCTGTGTTAACCGTATGCGCTGTATGAGACTTAGCAGCCGTATTGTGTGTGTGATGTTGAAAAATCTTGTTTGCTATTTGTGTACATATTTTTCTTCACATTTTTCCTATTGTCCTTTGAATCTTGTCCTTTCTCCTTTAAATTTGTCAAGAGATGATGGTAGCATTTTTTTCCATAGTGGCAGGTTCCACATGTCGTGTAAGTCTTGCAAATGTCCATATGGACCATTATTGTAGAAGAAATTGCACAAACGAGGGTGTTCATATATACATTGTCCTCCCTTATACCTGCAGTTTCCTTTCACATAATATTTGCATATAATCTTCCCTATTTTTACTCGGGGCCTTTATTTTTGACGGTTTGAATTTGCTTTAGTGAATGTCTACTTGTTTTTTTCCTATTGGTGCTAATGTCCTTTGTTTGAACTTTTTGGATTAGGTTTTGAGCCTCTGTTTCCTTATACTGTATGTTGCATTCATATTTATATCCTCATTTATATTTAGATTCTCATTCATATTCCCGCCCTCCTTGTGTGTTGGTACTTTCTTTATTTGTACTTCCCTTTTTCTCATTTCTTCTGTTTTTCTCTGTTAATTTTTCACAATTTTCTCTTTCACTTTTCTCATTTCTTCTATTTTTCTCTGTTCGCTATTCCCAATTTCCTCTTTTTTTCTCCTCATAGCTCTTTGCTTTAAAGACCGTAAGAGTTTATTTCGAACATGCACTTTTGCAAAAAAAAATATCCCTTCAATCGAATAGAAGTTTGGCAGAGGTCACATCTAATTGCCTTTGCTTCATCTATTATTTTTTACAGTACCCAGAGGGTTGTAGGAATTTATTTGCCTTGCCATGTTACTAACTAATAACCTTGGTTTTGCTTCTGCCAGAATTGTTCATTCTGACGAAGGCCAAGCTTGTCACTCCACCTTAGACCTTCATTTTAACGTGGAATCCGAACTACCCCACCACGGGCGGTCAGAAATTACAAAGTCTTCGTCCGGACTCAATCTTACGACCTCCCGATCAGCAGCCCAACGTCTTAACCACTAGGCTACCCGGGGTACCCATTTATCTACCAACTAATTTTTATTGTGTGGAAGGATGAACAGTTGGGTGTTGCTGCGCGCCGCCTACCGTCACCGGGTCTCAATCCTGGGGGCGATGGATTCGTTGTCCGGCCCGAATCAGCAGGCAGAGAATCGAGAATTTCGATTCGGCCTTTCCGACTTAATTTAAACTGTCTAGCTCTAGCAAGTATGGTGGATATTGGAATATGGATCAGAGTGTCTAAACTTCAAGTTACAACATAAATTGTAAACAAATTATCACAATTAATGGAAATAAAATACGTAACGCTACTCTCTGTAACGGTCTGAGTGAAGAAGGGTAGAGATTAAATGTGGAATACTTTCATTAAATAAATACTGTAGTTATTTTGTTCTTTCTTATATGTTATGAATTAAATATGTTACACTTTCATTAAAAAAAAAAGTTTATGACCAATCTGCGCCCATTTTCTGTCAATCCTAGTTCGAGAGGAGTGAAACTGTTAGTCTTTTTGAAGGTTCAGAAAAAGTTTGAGGGGTTTTATTGATGAAACAAAAATAATTTTAATTTTATTTTAAAATGATTTCTGATTGATTGGAGTAAATTAATTTTATTTTATTATTACTATGATTTTATTTTCTGACTCTTTACTCTCTATAAAAAGGATATGTACTTGAAATTGCCTTCCACTGTGTTCTTATTTTCAAGTCTATTTGTCTTTCCCGTTGAGATTCACGATATACCTCATTTATTATGAGGTTGCGGTTACATAAAATTCCGATTGTTTTTGTCGCATATGGACATTCGACTTTCGCTGGGGCATTCATTTTATTATTATATATATACAGGGACGATGCTATTCTCTGTACACCTATTGTATGCTTTTTAGATATATCAAAGAACAAAAAACTATTATTTTTTTTTCAAATTATGGAGAGTATTGCTTCCATCTTTTCTCGTATGTAATGCGTCGGAAATGAAGTGGCTCGTGCTTGTTATAATCGAGATAAAAAAATCCTGTTATAATACTAAAGATAATAATAATAATAATAATAAGTTTATTGTTCTCTGATATATCTAGAAAGCATACAATCGGTGTACAGAGAGTAGCATCGTCCTCGGAAACGAAGCGATTGCGGATTTATGTTCATTGGAACTGTTTGTTCACTTTGACCTCCTGAATATGTATACTAATTTATGAAACATAATTGGATAACACCCTGTGTATATATAATTTTGTTTTTGTTTTTTGGAAAAGGGGAAGGAATTTGTTGCAGAACACACCTTTCCTGGAGGGGGGTATAGCTTGTTTCCGGTGCTCACGAGTAGTATGGGTGCAAAAGGGTAGAGTGAAATTGCAATGTTGATCAATGTTGCAAAGGAGAGTTGCAAAAAGAGGAGGGGTTGTTGAAAAGGGGGTCTTGCAACAAGTGAGTGCTGCAAAGGGGAGGGTTATCCCCAAGTTGCAATGAAGGGGGGAGCTTTGGGGGGAGAAGGGAGGACAACCTCATCCCCAAAGGGTAACCTTAACCTAAGAGAGAGAGAGAGAGAAAGGAGGAGGAGGCGAGTCTTTGGGAGAGAAGGTGGGGTGTCCTCACCCCTCAAAGGGAAACCCTAACCTAAGCCTTAACCTAAGAAGGAGAGAGAGAGTTGTTTCATCCACCGGAGTCAGCCACATAATGAGCGTCCAGGGGATCCGCAGCTGTTATATAGAGGGTCGGGAGTTGCGAGATACCACTTTTTATTTCTGGAACGGTTGCCAGTTATTGTTTTTATTTATTTATATATGCAGGGTTGCCAGGCAGCACCATTTATTTTAATTATATTATTTATTAAAGGCAAGAGCGAGGGGGACGTTCTCCTTAATTTGCTCAGCAAACGAATTAATTCAATACATTATTTATTTAAACGCAAAACGAACCCCAATTATTTAATTAACAATAAAAGAAATACAATTGAATGAAAAACAATTGGCAGAAAAATGCAAGCAATATAATAATTACACACTTTATATATATTTATTATATATATATATATATACTGTGTATATATATATATATATATATATATATATATATATTTTATATATGTGTGTGTGTGTGTGTATATAAAGAAAAATAATTATTTTAACAAAATTCCCAGAAAGTACCTATTTACTTTTCTAATTAGTAATTTTTATGCTTTTTATAAATTTAAGATTATTTATAACTTCAGTTTACTAAGTAAAATATATTTACATTAAAACGACTTCGCTTCCCAACCAAGAAAGACAGAAGAGTGTAACTATCGCCGTCCAAAAACTAAAATGGTTACATTGGAATGTGGTTTGACCCACATTTCGTTCCAAAGACTCGGATTTACCTCCGTTCACTCCAAATATTACTTCAACCAATATTATTATTATTGTTATTGAACGTAAACTCGATTTTAAATTCTATTATATATATACACACACACATATATATATATATATATATATATATATATATATATATATATATATATACAGAAAGAGAGAGAGAGTTTTATCAGGAATAGAAAGTGAGGACAGCACACACACACACACACACACACACACACACACACACACACACACACACACATTATTGATTTTATTTCGAAATCACTGTTAAAAATTATAATTACCTGAAATCAACTTAAAGGATTTGCATCAGTTTAACAGGCAACCAGTGAGGAAATGGCGCAGTGCTCAGCACAAATGATGCATCCATTTGTCCTAACTCGTGCATTATTATTATTATTACGTGCGGTGATATCACGAAGGTTAAGCTTATCGCCCCTCCTCTCGAGTTGGCCTAATGAAGTAGTGAGTTGGCTTCTTGTACTCTCCACCTAACATAGGTACACCCGACTCATCGGGCTTGTTCTGCACCATGCGTCTAATCTTCTTTTGCACTCCATGGATTTTAGGGGCTCCCTTTTTCGGATACCGTAAGAGTTGACATTTCTTAGTGTTAAACTTCATATTGTTGTATCTCTACAAACACTCTGTTGGTAGAGATCTTCTAGGTTTCTTATTTTTCTATTGATCTTTGTGTCATCGGCAAAGGATGTTACTGATCTGTCTCTAGTAATGTCCTCATCTATGTCAGGATTATGAAGGGTAGTGGCACTAATACTGTTCCTTGGAGATATTTACAGGTGATCCCTTGAAAAGAGGAAACAAACTTATACAGATGCAAATAAGAGTGACAATTGACTGCTAAAACATGCAGGAACCATGTACAATTAATGTTGCAACTCATCATTTCTGTTTCTGACTTTGGCGGTGAGGTTCTGGTTCGCTCCAGCATGATGGCGCCTAAACCTAACCTGATCTATGGTTCAGACCATAGATTCTCCTTATACTCTAATGACTTACTGCCGCTCAAATTATATGCCCATTTCCCTACTGACAGTAGTATGCTTGCAAATATATAATGCAAAATATTGGAAAGCATCGTGACAGAGCGTGCAAGTGAACAGTTCACTCATTCACCGTGAGATGTGAACATTGAAATTAAATCTGCGGAAAAAATGAACCGATAAAGACACCATTAGTTGTGAAGGCGACCAATCAGTACTTCAATGTCCAAAGCGTGGGCCCGTTATATCGGTGTTACGATTGGTACACAAATTTAACATAGCCCCGCCCAGTTACATTGACATCCAATCAGCAAACTTACGAACCGCCTATTAGTCTTTTGGGGTAGTGCTTGGGGAACATGCCTATAAAAGTGAGTATTTTCAGTTGGAACTCACAGCAGTTATTTTCACCAGTGAATAAACAAACACATTCCCTCTGTCATGAATCGACAACTTTACAGTTTACCGGCTTTATATGAAGATGGATACACTGCCGCGGTGTCAACAATTAATCTTTATAACGCAGCCGACCGGGGCGGATTATTTCCAACGCAAAGCTTTGATGATATTTGCAATGACGCTCCTTACGATCCGGCACAAGGGACTGCCGTGGAAATGTAAGTAATTATGTGCCTGTAATTTTGTTTTTGTAACCAATTATTCGCGAACTTGTTATTTATTTTAGTGTGCTTCTCATTAGGAGAAAGTTCTCGAGCACCATTCTGTTTCGATTATTTCATCATATATATATATATATATATATATATATATATATGTGTGTGTGTGTGTGTGTGTATATATATATGTGCGTGTGTGTGTGTGTGCATATATATATATATATATATATATATATATATATACATTCAACTGCAAAGAACACGCAGTATAAATAACGTAAAGAACGACGCTTGTATAGGAGATATTCCGCGCAAGACGAGAGAGAGAGAACGAAACAAATGAAAAAATGAGGTAACCACCCGGGAATCGAACCCGGGATCTTCCGATTGCCGGTCAGATGCGATACCATTACACCATGGGCCTCACTCTTCCAAATGCCGTAATTCTTCTACATACTCGCAGAAACCAATGCCCCAAGGGGTGTAATGGTATCGCATCTGACCGGCAATCGGAAGATCCCGGGTTCGATTCCCGGGTGGTTACCTCATTTTTCATTTGTTTCGTTCTCTCTCTCTCGTCTTGCGCGGAATATCTCCTATACAAGCGTCGTTCTTTACGTTATTTATACTGCGTGTTCTTTGCAGTTGAATGTATATAATGTTACGGCATGCGGGAGGTGCCCCCTTGGGGCATTGGTTTCTGCGAGTATGTAGAAGAATTACAGCATTTGGAAGAGTGAGGCCCATGGTGTAATGGTATCGCATCTGACCGGCAATCGGAAGATCCCGGGTTCGATTCCAGGGTGGTTACCTCATTTTTTCATTTGTTTCGTTCTCTCTCTCTCGTCTTGCGCGGAATATCTCCTATACAAGCGTCGTCTTTACGTTATATATATATATATATATATATATATATATATGGAGGGTTGTAGTAATTAATCTTATTACATTTTATTGTAAAATGCTTCATTAAAATAATAGGTATCCGCAATTTTTAATTATAGAATATTTTGCAATTAATATTATGCTAAAGTCCTGTTTTGATAAAAAATCGTTAATTTTTTGTAACAATCCTTTGCAAGTTTGAAATAAATTTATAAATTCCATAATAAATATATTTGAAATGTTATTCGGCATTTTCTCTTAAAGGATCACAAACTTCTCTGAGCGGTTCGAAGATATTTGGTACTTCACATTGTAACTCTCTTACTATATGTATACTCTGAATATGTTTTAAACAACTGGGTTTTTATTAAATAAGATACAGAAATGTATGAACTAATCAAATTAATTATCCTTTCTCCTTAAAGGTCCGATGAGGATTTGACTCGTGTTATACAATCTTTTCGTTTTGAAGAAACGCATGTCATGGACCTGAATACGGAGGTAGAAGTTTTACCGCACAGTCAATCCAGCGATTGCCACATCATTAACAAAATAATGTAAGTTTTATTTTTCTTATGTTTCGAGCTTTTTTTCGGATAAGAAGAAGACACAATGTATTTTCATCAATTTATTAAATGAAAGAAATCATGTTTTTAGTACAAAAACCAATTAGTTTCCATTAAATAAGCTACAGAATACACAAACTAATATTATTGGATGCAATTATTAATTTTATATATACGAACAAAACATCATACTATATAACCAGTGCACACAATCGTAAAACGGCTTTTTATCTGTCTGCATACCATTTCATCGTTTCGTTGAGTGTGACACGGGTCGAATGATTTTTAAAAATTTATAAATTCCTTACCACTTGATATATGCATGAGAAATGAAAGGCAGTACATCCCGCAAGTATTACTAAAATATCCTTGTAGCCGGAAGGGATTCCATACAACTTCGGGGATAGGCAACTGCTTGAGAAATTTTGCAATAACAGGGCCACTCCAGGGTTGAGTCCCGAGTGGATCAAAATAGTACATGCGGTCCCTATTTTTAAAATAGATTGCAAACCAATGAATCCCTTCACTACCAGTAACATCTGTGTTCACAATAAGACTATCCAATCTTGCGTAGTTGGCAATTTTAATGTTTCTTCGCAAAAGCACTGATAAATTTGGCACGTGTGATTCGTTCACTATTCATTACTCTCTGAAGTTTATTCACGTCCATTCTAAAAGTCAGTCACGACGCTCCTAAATCTGTCAACTTCTATTAGGGCTGTGACTCGAGGTATACTAGTACACTAATAAGCGCGTCTATCGGCTTGGCGAATTCCAATCTGACTGAGATGTTTCTACTCTGTTGTGGACTTAAGTGTGTATTTACACTAGCAGATAAGTCAGGTATGATGTCAAACGGATAAAGGTTAAATTGATCGATGAATTCTTTCTGCGTTACCCCAAACCCGAGCTCATCACAAACACCTGCAATATGGGCCAGATTACTATATGCTCTCGCGCAAAGCGGGAACACAGCGTCTGATGAATAATCCATATCCATAGCCCCGCCCAACGCAACGCCATTGACGTATGAGTTATAATTTTAAGGCCGAAATTCTCGAATTTAAAGGTACTCTTTTTATATTTTCCATTCACCGAAGCGTGGTCCTGCATTCCAATTAAAATCTTTTTAGGTAGAACTCCTAGGGCGATGTTTTCTATCTGTTTCGAAGCCAACCCTGCTGGCACCGTGTATAGTTTGATCTGTACTCTGTTAATTGGGTATTTTACTGTGGCATGTAGTAAGTTTTTCTCAATTTCTATTTATTTAGGTGAACTTACTTTCACTCGCCGTACGCGTAGGTATGTCTCCATAATGTGAATCACAACGGGTTTTGCTCCCTCTTCTTGATCAGGTCCCAGATTTAAACATATCTCAGGATTCGTGCGGGTGAGCTTTATTTTCATATCAACTCCATTCACAAGCAACTTCTCCTGGAATGTGAAATCTGTATGCAAGCGTCCAAAACACTCATATACCTTCTTTTTAGAATTTTTAAATTTGTCCGTTATACTACTCTCGTCTTTAGCTTGATAATAGTCCTCGGCACTTAAAAATATATCCTTCTCTTCTTTGGGAAAATTCAGCACATTTTCCAAATAAACTCATAGTTGATAGTACCCCGTTCCTGCCGAGATGTTGACCTGATTTAAATATACATCACACTGGTTGAATATGGAGCGCAGAAAGTTTGTTTCAGAATATACAGCATATTTGTCATCGCAATCCGTTCCATCAGAATGGACTATACGTTGTTTAGCGTACATGTGCACAGAGCTTAGGTAAAAAAAGTAAGGGCCTGAGCTGAGTATCACGAATTCTATTGGAGCACTCGGGGAAGTAATTGTGTTTAACGGGTTAATCGTAATAAAATCACTGTGCTCAATCGAAACTTGAGTTGGGGCATGTCAAAGAGGGACAGCTCCGATTTACAACATTGAGAACTACACGGATGGATAAAGCGTGCCATGACGAGTCAAAAATAGTACCACCTCTCTTGACAAGTAATAAACAGTCTATGATTCATGAGATCAATGTCCTTAGCTTATATCAGTCAAAAAAATGTTCAACCATAGGTTTCATTCGCTTAGAACACTTCTTCTTCGATATCCTTTTACGTTTAACGCCACGTGCTGGTAATCCCTTCTTCCGAACAGCCCTCTTCTTCTTCCCACCACCACGCATTTTTCTTTTTGCATCTTTGACGATTTCGTCCCGTGTACACTTTAAGTGTTTTTTTAGAGTTTATTTAGGTTTAGTCCCTGCCAATATGTCTTCTACCGTGTTAAGACCTGATTCTAGCGCTTTCCTCCCGAGGTATCTGGCATCCCTCTTCAGCAAAGGGACCGCCGTACGTAGTATGGTTGAAAAAATGGATCGAAGCCCACTACCACGCTGGTACCTCACACCTCGATAGACTGTGAAAGGTTTACTGTCCATTATAACTCAGTGCGTCGAAAATGCAAATTCACTGTTAAGCTTCCATCACCGAATGGGAAATTTTTTTCCCTCAATCGTTCTTATATATATACTGAGATGTTGGTTATTAGTAGGCTGACCATATTTCCTTGAGACAAAAACGGGACATTGGGATGGCAAAAAAGGGACGGGGGTTATGTAATATTCTGTATTCATGAAACAAATTAACTAAAATAATCAAAATTGCAAAATATAACTATTATAACAATCAATTTTCCAAACATAAAGGAGACATGAAAAACACTTGGTCAACCATAAACAATCTTCTCGGAAAACAAATTAAGAAAAATCCAATAGAGAAATTAAATGTTGCTAATAAAGAAATCACTGATGATAGTGCTATTGCAGACTCTTTAAATGCACATTTTACTTCAATAGCGGATAAGCTTCGCTCACAATTAATAAATAATGATCACTCACCTCTAGAATATATGCCACCCAGCCCACTAAATTCATTTTCTTTTGTTCCTGCTACCTCTACTGAGGTCCAGAATATTATTGGTAAATTAAAAAATACAAAAAATAACATTCATAACATTCCTGTACCTATATTGAAACTTGTTAAAGATAAGATATCTGTAACTTTGGCTAAAATTATCAATCACAGTATTTCCAAAGGAATATTCCCATCAATGCTAAAAACTGGTTGTATAACACCCCTTTTTAAAGGGGATGATCCTACACTAGCAACAAATTACAGGCCGGTGTGTTCATTATCTGTGTTCAGCAAAGTTTTCGAAAAAATTGTAAAAAGTAGAATGCAGCGATATTTAGAATCTTACAATTTATTATCTCCAAATCAATATGGCTTCCGTAATAATAGAACAACGGAAATGGCTATTTTAAATCTTATGGAAAATGTAAATATAGCTAAGGAGAACAAAGAAATAATGATGTCAATATTTATGGATTTGAGTAAGGCGTTTGATGTAATAGACCATAATATTCTACTTAATAAATTGTATTGTTACGGCTTTAGAGGGGCAATCAGTGATTGGTTTAAAAGTTATTTGTCCGATAGATATAATTTTGTATCAGTAAATAAGGTTTGCTCCACTAAAGCGCTTGTCAAACATGGTGTGCCACAGGGCTCAGTGCTGGGTCCACTGTTATTTTTATTATATATAAATGACCTTCCACGTTCATCTGATATACTGAACTTCATAATGTTTGCAGATGATACAACTCTCTCCTTTTCTTGCAAAGATGTTAATACAGCTAAGAATATATTTCATTCAGAATTCATCAGTGTAATGAAATGGTTGACCACGAATAAACTCTTCCTAAATACCAGTAAAACAAATTTCATGATTTTTACTAATAAAAGAAATGTATATCTTGAACTCAATGTTAATGAAATCACCATAAACGAGTGTACTGTAACAAAATTTCTTGGTGTAATGCTAGATAAGAATTTGCAATGGAGTGATCATGTAAATTATATCGCGAAAAAGATTTCAAGGAGCGTTGCTATAATGTTTAAACTTAGAAATGTAGTCCCTAAACAAGTTTTATTGACTCTTTATCATACTCTTGTTCTTCCTTATATAACATACTGCACCCTTGTTTGGGGAAACTCCGCTAACAACGCATTAAATGGTATCTTTGTCATCCAAAAACGAGCAATAAGGTTATTATCTGATGCTGATTTCCTTGATCACTCTAGTGCATTATTTAAAGAGCTAAACCTATAAAGCTCAATGATATAACCAAACTGGCACATTTTGTTTTTATTTACAAGTGTAAGAGCAAAATCATTAATTTGCAATGGGTAAATAGATATTTTGTAACTCATCAAGAAATCCACCCGTATCAGACCAGAAATAGATCAAAGATTGTTATACCTCAATTTAGATTGTCTTCATCTCAAAAACTACCCATTTTCATTGGATTGAAACTATGGAATGACTTGCATGCCGATATAAAAAATATTGCGAATGTAAATTTGTTTAAAACCAAGTTAAAATCCCGATTAATAATGGGATACTAACAAAAATCTTGGATTAATGTCCACTAATAATGTTTTATATTGTCCATTAATATTGTTTAATATTGAAATACAGGCTTTAACTATTAATAATACTTATTTACTTATTTATTTATTTTATTATTATTAATTTATAACGGCTAGCTGCTTATTTTTAATGAGAGCCCAGTAAAGCCTAAAGCTTAAGGGCCAAATAAAAAATAAAAAAAATAAATAGTCGAGCTTCACAATTATTTATGTCATTGTAAAAATTGTAAGTTGTAAAAAGACTACTGTATTTATTTTATTATTAATAAAGGTTATTCTATTCTATTCTATTCTAAGTAAGTACATAAACATATTGAGCTTACAATTATTCTTCAGTGACAGAACCCATACAGAACCCATAAAAAAAACGGTACTGTCCCGTTCAAAAAGGTACGTATGGTCAGCCTAGTTATTAGATTAGTCGCGACATTCACATAATGGGGCCTGTCATATGTAATACTCATGCTCTTCCCTCTATGGTTGGGGATGTATGCAATGCGCAGCAGGCGTGCCTGGGTATCCCCAACAAACTGGTGCTCCGCTATATTGCTGTAAATATAGCACATGTCTGAGGGTGTATATCCATCACTCAATTTCTCAAATTTCATCTGATACATTACGCTGGACAAATCATGTTGTGCCTCGTGAAAAATATCGCTTTGGAAGGTTGATCGATATCGCCCCTAGGTTATAATTTTGAACAGTCCTTTGTCTTTAATATGTCTGTCAGCCTGCGATTTTAGGGTCACAGTAGGTGCGGGGTTTTCTTTGTTTACGATTTCGTATACTAAATCATCAGTAAGACTTGATTTTTTTAAACTTGCGCTTAAGTCTCTCACAACATCCTCAGCCGCACCATAGCAGCCGGGACCTAGTGTTACTAATGTACTGTAATACCGTGCATCCCCAATCCGGGCGATACCGCCGATACGTATGGTTTCATCCCGAGTTACCCCGGCTTTTTCACACTCATTACAGTCTAAGAATCGTAAAAATGGGTTCTTTATAATTAATATTTAAAAAGAGGGTGTCCAGCCGAATCTCGCATATCCCCATCTCTTACGAATCACAACCCAATTCAATGGATCCATGGAGTTCTGTTACAAAGTTGGCCAGGGTGTTGTTAGGATGTACAGAGAGGGACGAGGAGAACGGTAGTGTGACGTAGAAATGGTTAGGCGCTATGTTGCATACTATTTAAGCTTCATTATTGCACAGCTTTTATATAGGTGTTGAAGCCTTTTGGGTACCCTAGCCATTTCACCGGGCACATTTTTCTCTTTCCTGAACCTTTGCTTCCTAAAATTTTTCAATTTTAAACACATTTTTTCATAAATTAAATGTCACTTTCTGCAACTGCTCGCAGTAAAAGCCTCCTACGATTTCTTCCCCATTCAAATCTTCAACGTAATATAGCATTATTTCGCCATTAGGTCTCATAGCACTAACTTTAAAAATCTCACGTGTCCAATCTTGCTCAAATACCTTCGCGAATTTATTTCCCGAACGCGACAGTCTTACATAATTAGTGATTTTGAAACGCGCAGTGTGTGGTGGTGCTCCATCTCTTCTCACGTCAGACTCTCTGCGCGTACCTCTTTCTAAAATCTCGTTAGGCGTTGTCCCAATCGTGCGATGGTATGAGCGGTTGTAGGATGAGGCCAATGATTCCAGAATGTCTAGAAATCTGTGTGTTTTTATGTGTAAAATAGCGGTGCATGCGTTCCTTTATGGTACGTTGAACTCTTTCAGCTAAAGAGGCCTTATTTATAGAATTGGTTGTGTAGTAGCTGATATTAAACTCTGTTAATATGTCCTGAAAAGCGCGGCCTATAAATTCTTTCCCCATATCCTTACAAAAATAGCCAGGAACCCTGTTTTCTTTCAACATCAACGTTTTGGTGGCTATAGCAACTGTTTCAGGCGATTTATTTTTCAGAGGAATTAGCCACAGATATCTAGAGAATACATCTTTTATGAATAGGTAATGTAGTGGTAACCATCATTATACACTGAATATCTTTGCATGTCTGTTAAATCTGCTTGCCAAATAGAGTCAATCGATGCCGCGGTTGTCTTGGCTGTTTTAAACCTTTTTCTCACAGGCTTATAAAGTGTATAAGCGTCCTGCTCCCGCAAAAACCTCATCTTTTTTCCCTACTCCATCATTGTAATCACTTCGGTACAGTCTATTCACACCTCCGTAGGAGGATGGGCTAGAAATGTTATAATAACGTCTTCTTAATATGTTAGCCATTTGCGTATTTTAGAGGCATGTGGGTAGGGATGACCGTTGTTTAGCATCTTCTTTCTCCTCTTCAGAGTTGCTACCGCTGGGGGTGATGGCGTTCTCAATTGTGGCACATGCGATGTACAATATGTTCCAAGTCTTTTAACCTGTTCAGATTTCCTATCATTGTTTTCGGGACATTTATTTGTTGTAGTCTTGCTTTAATATGCTTTCATCCTGATGGTGATGGCCTATCCCACTTTCTCACCAGATCATGGACGATGTCTACGATATTCGAACCCTGTACCTTTGCTCCTTCCACAATGATCTCACCTGTATCGGTCCACTGTATGGTGGGATCCTCATTCAATAGATTATAAAGACTTAAACCTCTATTCCTCAATGTATGTGGGAGGGTGCTTTTTATTTAATACATGCTCGATATGCTATGGGCCGACACATTAATCTTTGGTTGGTCAGCTCTATCGTCGGACACAGGCCCTATGTCATCATGCCCATGGTTGTCCGTGCTGTGCCTAATAACCACGGAACCTCTGTCGGATTCTTATAATTTTCGTACTCGTGAAGAAATTTCTGCAGATCTTCTTGGTTTAAGATTATTTTCTCATCAGGTGTTTTTTCACTGCTTAATAAGGCTACCAATTCGCTTTCCATTCTTTTAAGCCTGCTTTACCATGTCTGGACTCTTTGAACTTTGCAGTGAAGCATACACCTCATTTGTAGAATCACTGCCACTTTCTTCATTATATTAATCTAGTCAGTAAAGGCTCCAAAACTGAAAATAAGATGGGGAGGAATGACCCTCCTCTTTGTACAATAATTCGTTTTTTCTTCCCCACAGTCTGATTTTTACAAGCGAGTGTACGTATTACACAGGTCAACAAAAAAATTTTTTTGTTTCGTTGCCAAGGAAATTCGTACGAATTTAGGGTATTTTGGGGTTGCTGAATTCCAAAATGAAAGTAGTTTTTCCGATTTGGCTCTAGTTCTTGAGATAATGAATACCCTCAATTAATAGGAAACGTAACCATAACGCGTGCATATGGGAAACTACCGGAACATTCTAGATGGTGAGACACGCGAATATTCTTAGTGTTTACTCCGCGATCATTCTAGAATATTCCCCCTCCGTATATAAGTCATCGGCCACCCAACCAGTAAGTAGGCTCCGCCTGAACATTAAATTTTTTGCATTTTTACGTGTTTCAATGGGGTACCAATTATCTCATAAATTAGAGCCAATCTAGCAAAACCGATGTCATATTCGGAATCAGCACCACAAAGTTGCCCCAAAATCACTCTAATATGATTGGCAATAAAATGAGTGTTGACCAGTGTTATGTTCTTCTAACGGCGTTGGCGAGCCTTCTGAGGGGATTTCATTGATATATTGCAATTTATAAAGTTAAGAGAGATTTCACAGATGCATTTTAAAAAGTCGGAGTCGATATTTTTAGCAAACATCTGTTGCATTGCTCGGGGCAGTCGATGATGGATTTTTATTAATTCATAGTATTTCTTTAGCCTCTTTGTCATTCTGAAATATACACCGTTTCAGGCTCGTTTGGAAATATATTTGTTCTTAGAAGCACCCGAAACGTGTTTCGCGGATGAAGGTCACAAAGCAAATATCCGTAACGCTGGCTTGTAGCTTCTTTGTAAACTTCCAAAAACTCCTTACGCTGATTGGGAATCATTTGATTGGCTAATACCCAAATTTGTGATATATTTCTACGTTGCGCGAATAAGACTAGATATTGTGTATTTAACGACACATCGCGCATGTATCTATTTTTGAAGAAAAGATTCTGATTGATGAAGAACACGTTTATGTTAAGATGATGGGAGAATACTGTAAATGTCTCGGCAAACGTTTAATCCATCTCCAACATGAGATCGTCAATTACAATGACTGTATGTTCATTTCCCTTTAACGAATTAACGTCATATACACCTTTGTGGAATAAAATATCATCTTGGTACTTGTTGAACACTGATTGGTACGTCGAATAGCACCATATAACTTTATGCACAAATTTTGGGAACATCTCTTCCTTTTCTTTAATGAATTTAAGCATAAACACCGTTTTACCACATCCTGTAGGGCCAGATATAATACATGTGGATGGGCTCATGAACCTGAATTTTTCTACAGAATCCATCTCTAACACGTCACACTCCTAACTGGGTCATTTACAAATTATAATAAAAATTTAAGTTGTAATCCTCATATTCTAGTCTTGTTTTCCTTCTCCTTCCACAGAACCGTGAATGACGATGAGGTACAGCATCATGTCCCCATCATCGATATTACAGATGACCCCGATGACAGTGTAGTTGTTGTCACAGAATCCACCCCCGCTGACGTGTCGACACCAGCGATACCTGTAGCACCCGACAATTCAAAGTGGAGGCAAATGAAGAGCCCTCCACGTCAGGTATAAAGCGTGCCATGATTGCGCCGGTTGTTAGAACCCCAGTAATAGAGCCCAGCTCTCTACGTCCTACGACACAACCCCCACAATAGTACCTTCCTCCTCAAATAAAAATATACCCCCTTATTCCTGTTCAATTCTGGGTACATCCTCCACAGCAGCAGCAGCTTCTCGTGCTGGAGAGGATGGTATAACATTCGAGTTGGTGCGCACCGTTACTCCCACCCCAGCCCTAACTAGAAATCGGCATATAGTCAGGGTTGATCCTAGATCCATGTATAGCAATGGTGTTGAACACGGACTACGGCGCGTTGTTGAACGTATTGTGGAGTTTGCCCTTCAGAACGCAACGAACGTGAAGTTCGGACGAGGCTGTTTTTCGGGTTCGGGTCAGATTACGGGGATGTAGATGATTTTTGGGCAGTAATACCATTCAGGCGCTTGGCAGTTGTAGATATAGAGTATATATTAGGCCGTATAATGCAGGCCTCTCAAAGTAGTACAACCTTCAATATGAACAACTTCACGGTAAATATTGACCCTGTATTCCGTGTTGCGGGTCATAGTGCCACACCTTATACTCTTAACTTCAATTCTCCGGTTAATTACAGGCGGCATATAAACGCCGATCGTGATTGTGGCTTTATAGCAGTCGTCTTAGCTCATATGTTCACTGTGCTAAATACACGGGCCCAAAAAATTTGGTTGCCTACGGTAGTGGAGCGTGCCCGTAAACGAGCTGTAGACTGCAAACTTGAGTTTCAGTGTAATATGGGTCCTTGAAGAGTTGAGAATGGTAGAACAGGAAATGAATGTTCGTATAGTTGTATTTGGAATGGATTATTGTCGTAGGACTGTGTATGCTTTTAAAAGCTGTGTGAGAGATCGTACAAGACCCCTACTTATTTTAGGGCTGTCAGGGACAACGTATCTCCCCATCCGTAATATAAGGACTCTCTTCGCGAGTTATGATAAAAGTCGAAAATATGGACGGCATCATGATTTGTGTAAGGGATGTCTCGAGTTTGCGGAAGATATAGTGAAATATTGTGAGGATTGCCACATGGTATGTGCGCAGTGTAAAAGTTCCAAATGTGGAGTTGCTTGAGCACGAGTCATCTGAGATATTTACAGGTGATCCCTTGAAAAGGGTGAACAAACTTATACAGATGCAAATAAGAGGTAATGTACAGTTTAAAGACACTTTATTATTCACACCTTGTAAATTAGCAAAGCTACCCAAGGTAATGTGTGTAGACGCCGAACTTTCAAAAGGATATTTCCCTTACACATTCCTCACTAGCGAAACTTTAAATTACGTAGGACTACCTCCACCCAAACATTATTTTAACTATGAATGTATGAGTACAGTGAACGTGAAGATTTTGACCGCTACTACGACAGTTTTAATGAAGATAATCCTTACAATATAGCTGATGAATGTGAGCGTTATTGCGTGAATGATGTGCGCGTGCTTAGAGTATGTTTCCAGACCTTTAGAAGAATGTACATAGATCGTTTCAAATGCGATCCGTTGCAAGTTGCAACCACGAACGCCTCATTATGTTTTACGGTGTTCAAGAACAATTTCATGCCTAAAGACACCTTAGCCGTCATTCACAGAAACAATCCCCGCAGTTATGGGCACAAGGCTATTTACTAGCTCATACACATACAGCAGCAGACAGGTGTATACATAAAGCATGCTCGCAACACGGGGGAATTACCCATTAAGGATAATGGTCGTGTTTTTGGGTTGATGGTCTAAGCGAAAACCGTGCCACTGGTGAGAAGACTGTGTACTCCTTTAACGGTTGCTGGTGGCATGGATGCCCCCGTCCTGAGTGTGAAATCGTAGGAGATGTCCAAGTAGATCTCCTGCCGAGAGTCTTGCGTGGACCCGCACCTGTGATCAGATTATAGGCGCCAGTTCACTCACAAGGTCTTGTGGGAGCATGAGTATGATGCACGGATGGAAACAGATGGACAGTACCGTGAAGAAATAAACACAATCAAGCGTTCAATGTTGCTGGATCCTCTCAAATGCGGTGATATCTTCTTCAGAGGGAGTACAAATCCTTTCAAGCTATACTTTCCGCCTACGGAGGGCGTGAAACTCCATTACTATGACTTCTGTTCTTTATATCCCTACGTGATGAAGAAAATGCGTACCCCGTAGGTGCACCTGAAAAACTGGTGGGACCTGACCCCACCATCGAGGTGTTCTCAACAAATTTGAACGGGTACTATTTCGGCCTTTCTTTCATAGATGTGCTCCCCCCCTCGCGATTTATGGATGCCAATCTTACCCGTCGTTATAGACAGCAAGCTCATGTTTCCCCTGTGCGTGAAGTGCGCAGAGGAGAACAATGGTGAATGTAATCATACAACCAACCAGCGTAAGATTAGAGGTGTATGTACAAGTCCTGAGCTGGACCTAGCCTTTCGCCATAGCTACAGAATATTGAAGATATATGAGGTGTGGAGGTTTCAGAAGCTACTCAACCTTTTCACGCCATATATAAACACTTTTTTGAAGGATAAGGTAGAGGCATCAGGGTATCCGCGAGGAGTTGATACCGAAGATGAAAAACCGGCTTATATTCAGCGTTACCGTGACCGAGAATGGATGCAGCTTGACCGTTCCCAAATTGTAAAGAACCCAGGCAAGCGCTTTAGTGCAAAGTTGTGTCTAAATAGTCCTTTGGGAAAATTTGCACAGAATACAGGTAAGGTTAACGTTCACCTAGCCCAAAGTTATAGTGAAGTCTGGGATTATGCCAACGCCCCCGATAAAGAGGTCATGGAGATCGTGAATGTGGGTAATACTTACATAACAAAGTACAACATTACTGAATTGGACACAGATACCTTACGGGTTACAAACATACCTGTAGCCAGCTTCACAACGTCCTACGCACGCATCAAACTTTGGGGTCTATTGCATTCTCTTGCACGGCGGGTTTTGTACGCCGATACAGATAGTGTGATATTCACAGCGAGGAAGAGTGAATACATGCCGCCTATTGGTGAATTCCTCGGAGAGTTAACTGATGAGATCAAGGATGAGTATGGAGACATCACATCCCCCGACTCTTTTGTCTCAACAGGACCAAAAACTTATGGGGTACGGGTGAGTGTGGGGGAGGATATGAAATATATCGTGAAGGCTAACGGTATCACGCTCAACCAGGCGAATCGGCGGGTCTTTAACTTTGAATCGTTGAAGGATCTAGTGTGCTTGGAAGATGCTGGCGTCCAGCCACCCCAACTAACTGTAAGGACCCACAATTTTCGGGCACAGAAATTAGGGGGCGTGAAGGAACTTAGGGGCAATGTTCCTCTAATTTTTTGTAGTCCGTGTGCGCAAGAAATTTTCGTTGTGCATACATTTAGATTCATGGTGAAAAATTGTGCAAACTTTTCTGAGCGCTATTATCTTCAAAATTAAGTATATATAAATATTAAATACTTAATAAATATTATTTCCATAAGGTGATAGCTTGATCATTACGGTACTATTAAATGGATATTAAAAAACTGTTTACAATATTATATATTCTTAAAAAATAAAACATTTTATTCATTCTAAAAATATGAATAAAATAAAAAAGATAGTAAAATAAAATTCAACAAAATAAAGAAATAAAATAAAAATAACATTAATTGAAAATGACTATTTTAGTTATCATTTCTCAAAACAATTTTTAGCATTTAGCAATTTAAAGTAGACTATCAAGATTAATACATGATTTTATCCATTCACAAAATAGGAATAAAATAAAAAATAATAAAATTCAATAAAATAAAATATAATCAAAATAACATTAAATGAAAGTGCCTTTCATTTAAGTATCATTATGATTTCTTCCTACGATCTTTAGCATTTGCCCATTCCAATTAAACTCTATGAAGATTAATACATCCGTCATCATTCAGGTAACTTTTAATTCGCATGAGCATGTCCAAATGATTTTCTTTCATGCGGTTTCTTAATTTGTTCTTTATAGAATTCATTAAACTGAAATTTTTTAAATTACTTCATTTACTGTCGTGACTCATGATACGCTTGAGCCTGTGCGCATTTTATTTTGTTGTGTACGCGGATTTCACACCTTCGAGGGAACATTGCAAGTTGAAGTTAGGGGTACGAAGGTGTGCCGTAACACCTATAGGAAACGTTACCAGGTGCCTGGTACCTATGATACCGTACCCTTTGGATACCACAATCTTTGATTGTTATATATATATATATATGTCTATTGTTAACGATATGTTTATTTATTACACGTATTTGTAAATATATATACACCTTGAATAATTCGTTTATTAAATAAACCTTGTTTCAATTAGCGTTTCACTTTCTACTTTGTGTGTGTGTGTGTGTGTGTTTGTGTACAAGAGAAAGTTCTAAGCTCCGCCCAGCGTATGTACAAGAGAAAGTTCTAAGCTCCGCCCCTGTATGATCGAACAATGGTCACGTGACTCCTGCTTCTACCTGGCATATCTATCCTGCGTGCTTAGTTGACCGCTGCAAGCCCTGGATCTCAGACGTGTATTTAACGAAATCCCACGTAAACGAAAAATAATAATTAGGGATGCACCTGAACTTAGTTCTAGCCGGTTACTTCCGGCCGGAACCTCATTTTTATGAAGTTCCGGTTCCGGTCTGAACTTTAGAAAAGTAACCGGCCGGAACCGGAACTTTTTATTGTGATATTGGTTACTGTTTCATGAATTAAAACATGTTATTACTGTACAGTACACATACCTCCTTACGTCCACCTCAGCTGCTATTCAGGGAGACACTGAGTCATGTGTGAGGCAGCTGGGTGAGCTGACTTGAGTGTTAAACTAAACAAGTACTGGACGCGTCATCTCGATGGCTCTGTGTGATTGGTTGTGTCGTGAAATATACCTGTCAAAGACTCGTGGCTTCCCATAGATCGAATTTTTTTTACAAGTTATTATTTTTCCATGTACTTATAAAACAACTTAAATGCTAATATATTTTAGGTGATATGACATACAGTTTTGGAAAAATACTATACAAGGTGAATCTTACCTTGAAGCATTGTTGTATTCCTATATAAAAAAAACTATTAAAAAGTGGTAAAGCATATAAAACAAAGTGGCCTACTTGAGCTTCATTTCACGGCTTTAGTTTTAGAAATTAGTTTAAAAACCGAGACAAAGACAATTAATACCATACTAGCATTTTTGGGCATCCTATGAAACAGATTTTTTTTTTCGTTGTTTAAGCAACACTTAAAGTTCCGGTTCCGGCCGGAACATTTTAAAAGTTCCGATAAGTTCCGGTTCCGGCCGGAACTTGATATTCTGGTTCCGGTGCATCCCTAATAATAATGGCTACTTTTAATATTGCGTGTGTGTTCGACGTTAATGGTGGTATTCAGCAAAGTGTGAAGATAAGGTTATTGAATGGCTCCCTATTCCACCTTCCTTTGATACTTTTAAGGCTACATTGAACTGTGCAAAGTTTGAGGAACAAGAGGTACAAATACTTTACGGCTATTCTAGAGAGAGCATTGCGGGATTTCGTGCTACAAGCTATGTATGTGGTAGGACTAAACTTTATAAAAGGTTACATATACCTTGAAGTGGAAGAAACAACACGTGCAGAAGAGAAGCAACGGTTATGGTTAGTGAGTCTTGTTGATGAGTGGTGCGACAAGCGATATTATGTCATGTTGCATCATACCGAGAACGCATACCCTGCGACTGAGAATGTAAACCTTGTCATAATGGAGAATCTGAAGTTTTACCACTACATTAATATATATCATGATGAGGTTCGTAGTGAGGTTGTGGCTAAAAGCTTGCGTGAGTTTTTAACAGAATCGTCTGCTTAGCAAAAAGGAAAATATGGGCTTATGTTTCTCTCAAATAGTGCGCCGAGGTGTGATTAAAATGTGTTTAGTTCGTGGAAATGAACGAAAATGTCTGGTGCGCATTCTGGGGAGTGGGAGTTGTAAAACATTAAAACCAGTATTGCTTCATGTATCGGAAAATTTCTCAAAACACCTACCCAGTATAATGGGATACAAGTATTCTCTTTCACGTTGGAACAACACCGTACACGATTCGACAGCTTATGGTGTGACTCACACCTGTCGTCGAGCCCATTCGCCCACCTGTGGCTCATAGTCATCTCAGAGCTTGAACCAACTGGACGTGCACTCCTCGAATACGATGGAACTTCCTTTGAGCAGCATTCTCAAAGCCATATACGATGTGTTCTTGACGAAGTCATTGCGCGTGTTTAGGCGTAAAACCGGTGCCATTAACTATGTACTGGAAACGACTTGTAGAGAAACAAACTCTGGTAAGAATGTTGTTATTTAAGTGTTGAGGAGATGAATAGAGTTTTCGTGGTAGTTGAGAAGTAGAGTGAGGATCGTTATAAAATACCTGCAGGTGTAGGTACAAGAGAGCAGATTAGTGATAGCCCCTCATATGCCAGTGTTTGTATGTTGTGTATAATTAACGATCAGCCATGCATTGATATACGATTGATGTGGAAGAATGTTTCTGATAACGTTCTTGTCCCTACGCGAAACCGTTTCATCTTCGATAGAATGTTTGAAATCGTCGGTTTCCGAAAGCTGAAGCCTATATTACACGCGCGTGTTACGGATATGCTTTAGTTTGATACGGTTCTTGAATAGCATACATCGCTCTGCTCGAGGGGTTTACCGAGTGTAGGACTGAATAAAACGAGAATGGACTAGAGCTGGATGCTTATTTAAAAGGTTTAGACTCTTTGAAATATCATGAACTTTGGTACAAAGCACTTCAGCGGTACAGAGCTGAGCTCGCCTACACCGTTCACCCTGAAAACTATTTCTTTATATAGTGACCAGCTGTCGTTACGACTTAGATTATTTCAACTGCCGCTATGCATTGTGAAGATGAGTTCACGATTGGAAAGCGCGTATCGGTAAGAATAAACCCTCAATTGGAAAGGAGTGTTTATAAACTTGTATTTAATAATGATGTTGTGGCTAACGATGACCTCTTTGTAGGTGCTTTTGAATGTATTCTAGCCGTGTTTAAAGATAACTTGCCAACCGAATGTAAAGTGGGCACAAAAATAGTATTGAACGATATGAAGGCTATTTTCATCGAGTATAGGCTTCCCTATAACTTGAGCGGTGAAATAATGTTAAATCGTATTTACTGCGAAGTGTAAAGCAACAATGATGTGACTGTAGACTCGATCACCTGCGAGTTTAGTGTTTTAGTTAAACGCAGTAGAACATAAAGTTATATATTTTGATGTATATTTATTTTCATTATATTTAATTATTTAATATAATTGTGTGTGTGTGTGTGTATATATATATATATATATTTCTCCTGTACTATTATTTTGATGATTATATTCCAACGTTTTGTATTTCTTATATTATTATTTTTTATTTTATGTTCTTCGTTCGTATAACTTATACTATTATGATTTTTATTGTATATATTCCTATTGTATATATTGTATATATTGTATATTTATTTTCTATATATTTCATAATATTGATTCCAATAATTCGTCTAAATAAACAGAATGATGTAATGGTGGTTTATTTAATTCTTTTGGTTGTATATATAAACGATATTATTATTTAATTTTATATATATATATCAGTGGCGATTTCTTAATAAATGCAACGCATGCAATGCATGTGTTAAATATGTTCTCTTTTCAGATCTAAGTAAGGATTATAATTGACAAAAATAATTTTCAGAAACTAAAAATAGGCTAAGGCTTCAATCACGCATGTACTGGCTATTGGGCGGTGTAAACAAAATTGTCTTATTTCATTAGACAATTAAGAACATTTTTCTGTACACAGATCGAAATACTTGTAGCTAAAGCATTCACTAATTCAGTCTGGGTACAGAAAAATGTTCTTAATTGTCTAGTGAAATAAGACATGATTTTGTTTACACCGCCTTGCCTTGGGCAGTTTTTTAAGGAGACTTCTCACTATCCATAAGATTTTTTTTTTGAGCCTCATAGCTAAATTCAAAAGGCAATATGTTTTAAAATATGCTTAGAAAATTTACTTAATATTTTTACTAAAAATAATTAAAAAGCTTTGTTCTGATTTTTTTAATTAATGAAAATAATACGGCATGCATCAGTTTTATAGGTGCATTCACCAAAAAGTAACATCTGGCAATTCTGACAAGGCTTCATTCCACATTTGAATTTAAGCAAAGAAAATAAAGGCTTCACTAGGAAATTTAATCCTAAGTTGTATGATGATGTTCCCTGGTTATGTGGAAATATTTCAAATAACAAATTGTACTGTTGGTCGTGTTTCCTATTTTCAAGAGATAACTCTGTGTGGAATTCTGTTAGTCGTGGATACGACGATTTAAACAATTTACATACTGCAATTTCTCGCCATGAAAAATCTCTTGCTCACATAAATGCATTTCTTGATCTTAAAACATTTGGAAAGTCAGAAAGAATTGATTTAATACTCGACAAGCAGAAATCAGTTGCCATTTCCAGACATAACGAAGAAGTTAATAAGAATCGAGAAATTTTGAAACGTTTGATTAGGATAACATGTTTTTTAGGTATGCAAGAATTAGCATTTCGCGGTCACAATGAAGAAGAAAACGCTGATAATAGGGGTAACTATATTGAATTGGTATTTTGTATGGGAGAATTCGATGAAAAGCTTCAAAACCATTTAAAAACTGCGACTGTTTTTAAGGAACATCATCTGCTATTCAGAATGACATAATTCAATCTATTAGTGCAGTTATGTTAGAACAAATAAAACGTGAGCTTATCGACTGCATGTATGTGGCGATTTTATTAGATGAAACATCTGATGTCAGCTGTTTTTCTCAACTCTCTACTGTTGTTCGTTATGTTAATAAACATGGAGAGATTTGTGAACGATTTATAAAATTCAATGACGTCAGCAATGATAGAAGTGCAGGAGCGATTTCTGATTTATCTATAAGGCAACTAGGTGAACTGGGCTGTTTGAAAAAATTAGTTGCTCAAACCTACGACGGTGCTGCTGTTATGGGGAGCGATCTTAATGGAGTACAAACAAAGATTAGAGGAACTGTACCAGAGGCTATTTTTCTTCACTGCTACGCCCATAAACTTAACCTTGTTTTATCCCAAGCTGTCGCTGAAATTTCCGAATGTATAGCTCAATCACCGTTGAAAGCACTATGAAAAAAATCAAACAAATAAGGGATACAAAATTTGCAGATATGTGGGACTTGATAACAGAAAGATGTGGTGAACCTGTATGTGAAAGGAAACAGAGTCTTTCTCCACAAGAGAAGTATAGTCAACTATTTCATGAAATATTCGATAATATACTTCTTCAAATGAAAGAGCGTTTCAGTTCAATGGAAAAATTGGAATTCATTGAGCTTTTAGATTGCAAAAAATTTGAGTTCTATGATGTTACTTTCCCAGAGAGAGCTTTTGAATCTTTGAAAAGAAGCTACAATTCATTTTTTGAGTTTCCTCGTCTCCGTTCTGAATGTGTGTTTATATTCGCACAAATCTTTGCCAAAAAGAATGTTGCTGAGCTCCTAAAATATCTACTGGAAAGCGAAATGCACAAAGGTCTTAGGGAAATATATAAATTGACGAATTTGATTCTAACTATACCAATATCGACAGCAAGTGTTGAGCGATCATTTTCTGCGCTTAAAAGAATTAAAAGTTATTTACGGAGTTCCCAAAGTGAAGAAAGGCTATCTAATCTTGCCTTAATTTCAATTGAAAAAAATTTCCTCAAGAAGCTTATGGAGAATCGAGAGTACTTTTACAATTTGGTCATCGAAGAATTTTGCAGGAAAACTAGGAGAGCAGAATTTCAATTCAAATAATGCTTCACAATTATTAAGGTAAATTTTAAATTTGTATCTTTTTCTTTAGATCAATTCGGTAACTACTATATATAAATATGTCTAATTTTTGTTCGCATATTTAAGCCTAACATTAAATGAACTTTCCTTCAAAGAGGTCCCCAAAAGTTTGTAAAACACCTTTAACTTGCTAAGTTCTATGTAAACAATATGCAAAGTTTGGGCAAGAGGGTTAGGCGGATGTTTTTCTTCCATTCCATAACATTGCATGCCTGAACAAAAATGTCACGAGTCGCCACTGATATATATATATATATATGTTGCTGTTGTTGTTACTTAGCCGATCAGCCCACCCTGATCGAGCAAGCCGGCGGCACGCAGATAACCGATCGCCCTCTCCGGAGTGGACCAGAGGTTCAGCGCACTAGTGATGTTTTGTTGTGTTCGTTGTTGTGCTAGAGCGGTACAGTCTGTCATAATGTGTTCAATTGTTTGTGGTGTGTCCTGGCACAGGTGGCAGGCGTCGTCTGTGGAGTTGTCTAGTCTGTGTTTATATGTCCGTAAGTTGGGGGTGATGTCCACATCGGAATCGTGCTAAGTTAACTTGATCCGATCTGCTCAGGCTGGTCTCTGACCTGTTAATGGGTGGCGGCTTCTCACCTACGACCGCATTCGGACTTAGTCATGTCAGTGCTTTGTGGGTTAGGTGTGTGTGTATGTGTTTTCTGTACTGTGTGATGTCTGTGGGGCGTGGTATGGAATGGAGTATTTGGTTATAATGTCTCTCTGGTGTTACCTTAATGGTACGAGGTGTCGGTGCATGATTGTACATATAGTGACAAGGGTGTTGTGGGTTAGTTGTCGCTGCTGCCATGAATTGTGTTCCCCTCATGTCTAAATGTTCCCTAACTTTCAATATTTTGTTTCTGTGTGCAAGTGTTCTGTTGGTGTTGCATGAGTGCATCCTGTAATGATACGAAGTGCGTTGTTTTGTATTGTCTGTAAGGTGTTTATGTGTGTGTTTGAGATAATGGGTGCCCAGCATGGGCTAGCATAGTTCATAACTGAGCGGATATATTGTTTGTATATGAGTGATGTTGTTTCCTGCTGGTGTTCAAAGTTTGTGCCTGTTAGTACCCTAAGCGTGTTAAGTTTTGACGTACATTTGTTTTTAATGTCCTGAATGTGGTTTGCAAAAGATAATGATGTGTATGTGACTCCAAGTATTTTGGTCCTGTAAGTGTGTGAAATGTTGGTGTTGTTTAGTGTAAGTTGTGGAGTTATCTGGTGTTCTTTTGTGTTGCTTGTAAGCAAGGTGATGGTTGATTTTGTGAGCGCTACTTTGAGTCTAATGTGTGTGAGCCAGTCTTGTCTACTGTTTATGTATGTTTGTAGGTTATTTGTAGCGGTGTCGATGTTGTTGTGGGTGGATGTTAGAGTGATGTCATCTGCATATGATGATAAGGTAAGCTTGTTATCTATGGGTGTTGGAATGTCATGCATGTATAAGTTCAACAGTGTTGGTGAGAGAACAGAGCCTTGAGGGACCCCGTTCGGAAAAAGCTTGTTTTTGGATGACTTGCCATTAAATGTGACATGTATCTTCCTGAGAGATAGTTGCTCAGCCACCTTTTGGTGTTATTGTGCATGTTTGTGTTGAGTATTTTGTTTATGAGAGGGAAGCGTGGGATAGCATCAAATACCTTACTAATGTCTATTGTTACTAATAGTGTATGTTGAGCTGGTCATCTGGAGTTGATGCCATCCATAATGTTCTGCGTTAGGTTAGTGAGTAATGTCGTGGTTGATTGGTGAGGTCTGAATCCATGTTGAGTAGGCGATAGTGGTGTGTGTGGGTTGGTGATTTGTAAGATTAGTCTTTCTGTTACTTTTGAAGGTGTGCATAGTAAAGTAATGGGTCTATAGGAAGCTGGTTCTGTTGGATTTTTGTTCGGTTTGAGTAGTGTAATAATTTTACCTTGCTTCCATATGTCAGGAATAATAGTGTTGGTATGAATATGTGCTGATGTTTGTGAGAGCTAGTATTCCCTGTGGGCCCAAGTGTTTAAGGTGTATGTTAGATATGTTGTCTGGTCCAGAAGCCTTCGAATTCTTAATGTTTTTGATGATCTTGGTGGTCTGGTCTGTATTAAGGGTGTAATGGTCGTGTCGAGTCTGTAGGTTTTCTTGTGTCTGGCTGTTTGCCTGTCTGCGTGTTTCTGGTTGTTTGTAAAACAAATGGCTGGTTACGCCTTCTAAACCGACTGGCTGCTTAAGACTTCTAAGCCAACTGTCAAGAATATATGCTTTACTTAAATAAATAGCGCAATCTGGCAACTCAACCCTAATAATGTACACCTGAACGAGCCATTTACGCCTTCTAAGCCAACTGGCTTATTAGGACCTTATAAGACAGCGGGCGCTCGGATGAACTCTCATTATGCGTCTGGCTGGGGCCAGGCGAACATCTCTATCCTTCTTAGGTTAAGGCTTAGGTTAGGGTTTCCCTTTGGGGGTGAGGACATCCCACTTCTCCCCCGAAGACAATCCTCCTCCTCTTTTCTCTTTCTCTCTTAGGTTAAGGTTACCGCTTTGGGGGGAGGTCATCATCCCTTCTCCCCCCAAATCTCCCCTCCCTTCATTGCAACTTGGGGGATAACCCCCCTTGTTGCAAGACCCCTGCCCCTTTTCAATAACCACCTCCCCTTTGCAACAGTGATCAACATTTGCAACATTGCATTGCACTCTACCCTTTTGCGCCCATGCTACTCGCACGATGCGAAAAATACCAAACCCTCAAAGCGTGAGTCCAGTGTGACACTCGAATGTATTAAAGGCCCAGTCGGGCCGCGCCCTGGACGATTCTTTTATCAGGATGAGGGAAAAGTATTGTCGGTTTTGGAACAGTAAAATTTAAAGGTGCACACGTTTTTTTTTTTTTGTTATATCTCTATGCATTAAACTAAGATAGGTTATAATTACTTTAATTTGTTATATTATAAATATATATACAGGGGTTAGACAAAATAATATGAACACCTTGATAAATGGCGGTTTTTATTCTTAATATGGAGTTGGTCCTCCTTTAGCGGCAATAACAGCTGCAATGCATCGGGGAATTGATTCATACAGCTTTTGGACAATGGCTAGAGGAATCCTGAGCCATTCTTCGAGCAAACCCTGCTCCAGTTCCTCCAAAGACGCCGGCGGTGGGAATCGGCTTCTGACCTGCTGCTCCAACTGACACCACAGATGCTCGATAATGTTAAGATCCGGGATTGTGGAGGCCAATCCAAGCGTTCTACTTCACTAACATGCTCTTCAAACCAGTTTTTAACGACCCCAGCGGTGTGGATTGGTGCATTATCATCCTGGAAGACGGCGCCGCCATTGAGAAACAGCGTTTGGACCATGGGATGGACCTGGTCAGCCAATATTGACAGATAGACCTGGGCGTTAACCCTACCATGCAGTACTACAGCTGGGCCAAGAGTATTCTACGATATTGCTGCCCAAACCATCACAGATCCGCCTCCATGCTTAACGGTTGGGGTCAGGCAGTCGGGGTCATAAGCATCTTTAGGCTGTCTCCAGACGTAAACTCGACCGGAACATGGAAATAGCGTAAAGGAGGATTCGTCAGAGTAGACTACATTCTTCCACCGGTCCATTGACCAATTTTTATGGTCATTACACCATTTTCTGCGCCGCTCAATGTTGATGTGCGAAAAGAAGGGTTTGGCAATTGCAGCCCTCCCATGGTATCCAGCTCCATGGAGCTCGCGACGTACAGTTCTGGTCGATACCGGGCTTGCAAGATGCTGGTTAAGCTCTGCAGTCACTTTTGGAGCTCTGGTCTTATGGTTCTTTGTCACAATGCGCTTTAGCACCCGGCGGTCTCGATTACACAGCTTCTTGCGTCCACTGTTGCATTTGTCGGTGCTTGTCTTTCCATGGTTTTGGTATGCAGACATGACCATAGAGACAGTTCCTCTGGATACATTGAACATCTGAGCGGTTTTCGTCACCGATGCACCAGCCATCCGCGCTCCGACAATTTGCCCTCTTTGGAAGTCTGACAGGTCTTTCATAACTGCTAATTCATAATTCACTCAGATCTGTAAAAACAACGTGAGGGTTATAACATGACGTATACACTCTCTGTTACGCATTTAAATAGGTTTGCCAGTCATTTGACCATTTACTTTGTGTCTGAGCAGTCCGTAAAGATAACCGGTGAAATCGGCGGGTGTTCATATTATTTTGTCTAACCCCTGTATTTTGTTCCTTTATTATATTTTTCACATTTTTTCAGCATTCAGAAGAATAATGACATCGGAGCAAATTCGAGTGTGCTTTTTGTACGAGTTCAAACTTGGGAGTAGTGCGGCTCTGACTTTGCACAAAATTTGTCAAGCATGGGGAGAAGACTCCGTCAGTGAACGTGATGCTCACCGATGGTTTCAGAAATTCCGTTTCGATGACACGGGCCTCCAACACTTTTTAACCAGCTTCCAAAGGACCTCAGGAACATGACAGTGGTCAAAGTTGAAGTCTTCAAAAGAAGACTAGATGCCTGGTTCAAGACGGTACCAGATGAGCCGGGTGTACCTGGCTATGTGCGGTGGAGAGCGCAAGAGAGGAACTCGTTCTTCCATCAAGATAGGCCTAGAGGCGGGGCCACCAGCTTGACCTTCGTGTGAAGAAAGACCAACGCACGAAACTACTACGAGGTGTACGAGGTGTACAGTTTCAAATTTTGTTCAAGTGTGACCCTAGAAATAGTACTTAATTCAAATTCCTTAACATAAGTTTACTTACAAAAGTTTTGGAAATTGTCTCAAAAATTCTGCGCGAGTTCCGCAGAATTTTCAGAAAAAACGCCCAATGAAATTTTCACGAAGTTTCAAAAGTCCTGCGCAGGTTTCTAGGAAAACAAGATCACCACAAGATGTTTGCTCAACACAAAAACTAAATTTATTCATTGAGAAAACATAATACTCAGCAAACTTACAAATTAAAATTGGCAGGTGAACATTAATTAAATTTTCACTAAGTTCTTTTCTGGCAACTAACATCAGACGCTTGAAAACACGTTCGCGTGAAACAAGGAGAGTCAAATTTTTCGAGTAACAGAAACACTTTTATAGTCGGCTTACAAAATCAAACAGCGCCAGAGATTTCAAAGATTTTTTAAAGCCACTTCAACTTTAGAGGACAGGCAGAACTACAACTACTTTATAGACTTACGTTACACCTTAAGATTACAAGGACTCCTCCCTACACTCAGCCCTGAATGACCTATCAAAACCATTTTCATTACATGACGTCATTCATGCAAAAGTTTTTATCCATACAAAATGAAAGTAGTTTTCTTTCCCCTCACTAAGTGTTACAAGAATCACTGCCCCTTGATTGGTTCTTAATATTTCTTTCAAAAGAAAGCTCCTATTCTTTAAAAATCAACTTAAAAATTAAAGTCTTTCCTCGAAACCACCTGTTCTTCTCAACCATATTACACCTGAACCTGGGGGTGTGGCTTCAATGTCCGATGTACAGTATATAAGCAGGGCGAAATGCATTGGCCCTCATTACTTGCATGCTGTATTATTAATAGTGATCCGAGTTATATACACACATTACTTTTGACTGCTAAAATCTAACATATCTAACTTTACTGCCGACGAATTTTTAATGTTATATTTTTCTCTCATAACATCAGTGCAAGTTGATTCTTTACATTTAATTTAACTTCTTAATCGTAATATAAAAACAATCCTTATTTCCTAGTCATCAGAGGGCTTGAACGCGATTTCTTCAGTCGGCTGAGAATGGGAACATATTGGACATATCTCCAATTGACCGAACGATTAAACATTTGTCATAACTTCTGTAACTAAATTTTTATCATTATTATTATTATTATTATTATTATTATTATTATTATATTATTTTTCACAAGTACATAATCCCCCAATCGTTTCAGTCTTAAAAACAAAAGTATTTTAATATTTCTTTTCTTATTGATTCAAAATACGATTAAATTTTATATATATATACGAGTAGATACAATTTCTTTAGACTGATTTTAATTAATAATTTAATTAATTCCTCAGACTTTTTGCGGTCATTTTATATACGATTTCTATACAATTTATTTATAGGAGGTGCCTTCAGAACAGAGGAAAATATAATAATGTCGGATTTGGGCATTCAACTGAAACCGTAGCTGACCATGCATCTGGCCACAGAGATATCAACCTTGTGCGTTCAGCAGAACCAGCACCCACCATTTTGAGTCAAGAGGATATGTAAGGTTTTTACATTATTTAATTCCTGTGTAATTACCAGATTTTAAATTAGGGCGTATTGGATATTATGTACAATTTTTTCATATTTTTCTTTTCATTTGTGCACGAAGCGCCATTCGTTTCTAAACTATTTTATTCTTACAAAAGCAAGTTAATATTAATTTTCCTACTAATTCAAAGGAACACACACACACACACACACACACACACACACGCACACACATATACTGTATGTATATATATATATAATATATATTATATATATATATATATATATATATATACATTTCATATATACATTTCAACTGCAAAGAACACGCAGTATAATTAACGTAAAGAACGACGCTTGTATAGGAGAACATACCACGCAAGATGAGAAGGGAGAACGAACAAATGAAAAAATGATGTAACCACTTGGTTTCTGTGCGTATGTAGGAGAATTACGACTTCTGATCGAGTGAGGACCATGGTGTAGTGGTTATCATATCTGACCTGCAATCGGAAGATCCCGGGTTCGATTCCCGGGTGGTTACCTCATTTTTTTCATTTGTTCGTTCTCCCTCCTCATCTTGCGCGGAATGTTCTCCTATACAAGCGTCGTTCTTTACGTTGATATATATATATATATATATATATAGCGAGGAATAGGAGGACGAAAAGATGGTACATGTTTATTTACAGACGTTTCGGAAAAGTTCAATTTCCATCATCAGTGCTAAAAAGTTTAAAAACAAATAGAAATAAATAAGTATAATAAGCAAAAACGAACAATATATTAAAATGGCGCGACAATTAGCGATATTTAGCGAGAATTAATAGTATGGTTACAATATATATTAAATTAGAAGATTAAAAATGAAATGATATAAAGTATAAAAGTATGGACAATAAGTGAAATATAAAACGGTTAAAAGGTGAAACAGAATTGAGGGGGTTCTTACCAAATTGTTAACGTAATGAGAGACTAATTGTACAGAAGATTGGGAATGGTTGCTTGTTGAAAGAATTCCATATTAGAAAGATGGAGCCAGGCGGAGTGATGGTGGATTTCTTTTGAGTTTGAGAGCTTATTTGGCGATGTTTAAATTGGAAGCGGAACTGTAGTCGTTGAGGGTTGGCTGGATACTGAGGATATAAAGAGTCTCAAGTATGCGGAGGTCGATTAGTTGGTTGGCTGTTCACAGCCCTTGAAAAACCCTCCAAATCAGCAATAAGGATCATTGCCACCTTCACAACCACCCGTTACTTCCCTCCAATTTCAAAATCGTTAATTCAGCCAACCAACTAATCGACCTCCGCATACTTGAGTCCATTTATATCCTCAGTATCCAACCAACCCTCAACGACTACAGTTCCGCTTTCAATTTAAACATCGCCAAATAAACTCTCAAACTCAAAAGAAATCCACCATCTCTCCGCCTGGCTCCATCTTTCTAATATGGAATTTTCTCAACAAGCAACCATTCCCAATCTTCTGTACAATTAGTCTCTCATTACGTTAACAATTTGGTAAGAACCCCCTCAATTCTGTTTCACCTTTTAACCGTTTTATATTTCACTTATTGTCCATACTTTTATACTTTATATCATTTAATTTTTAATCTTCTAATTTAATATATATTGTAACCATACTATTAATTCTCGCTAATTCACTGTACAACAGTGAAAAAAAAACGGAAATGAGATCGTCATTTTTATGGCTAATTATATGCGTAGATTGCGAAAATAACACTCATTTATTTGTATCACCCACTGATTTTATGAAAATGACCCTATTTCATTGTATCATTTTGAGAACCACTGGTTCTCTGAACGCATCTTTTACATTTTGTTCAGTCATGCATATGCTGTGGTGGTGATGTTCGGCTCTGTGTTTCCACTTTGATTTTATGAAAAATTTCTTTCATTAATCATTTAAAACAAAATTGTCAGCCATATTTTATCATAAATCGGTGCTATAAGTGAGTATTATTGAATAACAGCTATCAAATTATGTACATTTCACCGACAACGTCTATATTGTGTGAAATTGCAAATTGAGCAATCATTTTCTTATTTTACAGGTTTTTATTGATGTTATGCTACAATGCCTAGAGAGTGCAAAAATTCGCCAGACAGTTTTTGTTATATTTGTGGGACATTAACGTTAAAACAGTATAAAAGGAAGTTGACATCTCATGTGAAAAAGCTTTATGAATTATACTTCGCATGCAAAGTTGGTGATCAGGACAAGCACTGGGCGCCTCATATCTGCTGTGTGAGATGTACACACTCGTTATCTGCATGGTTCAAAGGCACCGGTCCTGGTCTGGGATTCGGTGTCCCAATGGTATGGAGAGAGCCGCTGGACCATTCAACTGATTGCTATTTCTGCTTAACGAACATCACAGGTTTGAATCTTTTATTTTTCTGAATATACGTCAAATTTGGTGTTTTTAGCACATTTTAGCATATCCTGCTCTGCATAATGTATTACACAATTATGCTATCTTAAGTAGTCAACAATGTCTATTGTCTCACATTACAGGTTGCATCAGAAAAGGGAAAAAGGCTATAGTCTACCCAAATCTTCGTTCTGCTATGCGCCCTGTGGAACATTCTACGGATATATCCATCCTTCGTCCTCCAGCTGAAGTGTCGACCGATAACACAGACTCTGACAAATCGGAATCAGACGGCGAATGCTATGAAGCTCAAGTCGAGTCCAAGAAAGAACAACATCTCATCACGCAACCTGAACTCAATGATTTGGTCCGTGATTTAATACTTACCAAGCAACAAAGTGAACTGCTGGCCTCACGTCTACAAGAATGGAATCTGCTGGCGGAAGACGTTCGAATTACAGCATTCCGAAAGCGCTTCTTGGATTTGCAGGAATATTTCACAATGAAGAACAATCTTTGTTATTGCATTGATATACATGGTCTGTTCGATGCTCTGGGTTTGTGCTATGAACCGAATCAGTGGAGATTGTTCATTGATGCATCTCTGTACAGTGTTAAGGGTGTACTGCTACACAATGGGAACACAATGCCTTCTGTTCCGATCGCTCATTCAGTCGTCTTGAGAGAAACGTATGACAATGTTGCTTTTATTCTGGACTGTATAAAATACAATGAACATGAATGGCTTATCTGTGCAGATTTGAAGGTTGTGGCTATTCTCAATGGATTGCAAACCGGCTATACAAAATACATGTGTTTCCTATGCAAGTGGGATAGCCGAGCAAGGTCTGAACACTACATACGCTCAGTATGGCCGCCGCGAGACAATTCCTCACCTGGATCTCACAATGTTATTCACGAATCACTAGTACGAAAGGAAAAGGTTATCTTGCCGCTACTTCACATAAAACTAGGGCTGATGAAACAATTTGCAAAGGCGTTGAAACAGGATAAGCCTGCCTTCAAATATTTAAAGGAAAAATTCTCCAAAATAAGTGATGCCAAGATTAAAGAAGGCATATTCGTTGGCCCTCAAATTCACCAACTCATGCTAGACGAACACTTTGAAGCGGTGATGGATGAGGTTGAGTTGGCAGCCTGGCGTGCATTCAAAAACGTGTGCAGCGGTCTCCTAGGAAAGACTAAATAGTAAATACGACAACTATGCTGCACTTGTGGATCAACTTATCAACTCATACCAACGTCTCGGATGTAAGATGTCATTAAAAATTCATTTTTTGCATTCACATCTCTCATTCTTTCCGGAAAACGCATCTGCTGTTAGCGACGAACACGGGGAGAGATTCCATCAGGATATAGCCACAATGGAGAGCCGATACAAAGGGAAGTGGAGTCCTGCTATGCTGGCCGATTTCTGCTGGAATTTAAAGCGTGACGAACCAGAAGCATCACACAAACGCCAGCATAAATACAAATAATGAGTTGAAAACAGTATAATACGAGAGTTTTATGTTAATTTTGTGCATATATGTTGAAGTATAGCAATAATTATACTGTTCCATATGGTAAAGCCAATCTGTTTATCAATATATTCTTATTTTTTGGTATGAAGAGTTAAGCAGTCATTACAAAAAAACGTGACGTGATAGAAAAAAACTATTTTTGGATTTGGAATCAGCACACTCGAAATATTAAGAATGACCGAATGTTATTCCCGTTTTTTTTTCCTGAACCGAAAATTTGTTGTCCAATGAATTATCGCTAATTGTCGCGCCATTTTAATATATTGTTCGTTTTTGTTTATTATACTTATTTATTTCTATTTGTTTTTAAACTTTTTAGCACTAATGATGGAAATTGAACTTTTCCGAAACGTTTGTAAATAAACATGTACCATCTTTTCGTCTTCCTATTCCTCACTAAGCTACGCTTCCCTAAGAACAAACTATTCAACAAAGTTATATATACAGGGTGGTGCAAAAGTCTGGACCCATAGGCAATTTACTATATAAAAAATATCTTTCGATTTTTATAATAGTTTTTATAATTTAATTTTTGTTTATAATTTTACTAAATATTTTTCAGATTGTTACCCTATGGCAGACAAGTTAACAATAGCAGAAAGAATAGAGCTTGTGCTTTTGTACGCAAAAGAAGGAGCCACCTCACGTTCAGTCGCAAATTTCCTTATGCCTCGATTATACGAAATACCATTACACTTATTGTAAATTCTGAACTAGAACGTTAAATTTAACATAATTTAGTCACTGGTGTATGGTTAATTAAATTTCATTTCATAATAAACGTCCTGCAGGCCACACTTTTTTCCATATAAACCGCCTATGGGTCCAGACTTTTGCACCACCCTGTGTATATATATATATATGTGTATATATGTATATATATATATATATATATATTACCTTGTTTGTACTAGGGGCATTCAATATATTTTTCCCTTTTTTCTTAGCTGAGTAATAGGCCATGAGGCTGAAATGTCTTTTGGGTCGTAAATTTGAACTTTCTGCACTTCACATTACCGGATTTTTCCAGTTTGAACCTCCCCTCCTTGTATAAAACCGCTTTTAAACGTCCTTGTATAAAATCAATGACTAACGCAGTTTCAAAAATGGCGTCTGACAGTGATGTGCGTCGTAAACAGAGAGCCGTTATCGAGTTCTTAACCGCAGAGAAGGAAACAGTTGGAAATATTCACAAACGTCTACAAAATGTTCACGGAGATGCTGTTGTTGATCGAAGCACAGTTGGACGCTGGTCTGAACGTGTGAGATCATCGGAGAGAGGGAGAGCCAGCCTCGATGATGAGCCGCGCAGCGGTCGCCCGGCATCGGCTGTGACATCTCACACTGTGCAACGTGCTAACAGCATCATTCGATCAAATCGGCGGGTCACAAACAAGGAGCTATCACTGGAGCTAGGAATTAGTGAAGGAAGTGTGAATACCATAATTCAGCAACTTTGATACTCAAAAGTGTGTTCACGGTTTGTACCTCGCGAACTGACTCAAGATCACAAAGCCCAAAGAAAAGAAATTGCTTCTGAGTCGTTGGTTCGATACGAGACAGAAGGGGATGACTTCCTTTCATGAATTGTGACTGCGGATGAGACTTGGGTACACCACTGTGAACCTGAAACAAAACGCCAATCCATGGAGTGGCATCACTCAGACTCCCCACGCAAGAAAAAGTTCAAAATGGCTTCCTCTGCACGAAAGGTTATGGCCACCATCTTCTGGGACATGAAAGGGGTGATTCTGGTGAACATTATGAAGAAAGGACAACCAATCAACTCAGAGGCATATATTGCTACCCTACAGAGACTCTAGAGACGTATAAAGCGAGTTCGACCGGAGAGAAAACTGGAAGACATCCTTCTTTTGCACGACCACGCAAGACCACACAACAGTTTGCAAAGAAGAGAGGCCATCACAAAAATTTTTAAATCGGCAATTGATGCCACAATCTCATTAGAAATTTGTTTAGTGGCAGTGCAGCACCACCAACAAAGTTAAATCAAATGTCTTACAAATAGGTTAAAATAACATGTATATCTTTGCAAGACGCATTTATAAATGAACAGGCAGCTAATATTGTATTTCTAATGTTGCAAAAGTTCCACCGTCACATTTGTGCTAGAAAAACCACGAAGCTCTTGCAACAGTTCTGCTGCCTGAAGAGAGAGAGGTTCATTCAGAATGACTAGCTCAAAAATTAAGAAATATAGGACACAATGCATTCTTTTTTTATTCTGGTTGATGGGGTGTTTTCAGTACTAAATTATAATTGCATATGTTCAGAAAGGATAAACAAATCACATATTTGTTTAATATCAATAGCATATTAATTCTAAGTCACATGGTAATAATTCGTCAAACTGGGACTAGTACTACAGTATTAGCAACTTCCCCATATAAGAAATTATCATTGTACTTCGCTATTTTATGTGCAACTGCAAATGTACAGTACATTAACACCTCATTCTTAAAAAAGATAAAAATAAAAAGAAATTGAAATGTTAGTTAATTGTTTCAAATTATTGCATATACAATATGCATCATATATTGCTGACATAATAACATGTACTTGGGACCAGAAAGTCTTCCTCACAAGGATTTGGTTTGCGAAACATTCTATTAGAAACCACGGATGATTGGCAGAAGAGACTGGGATGAATCGAAAAACAAAGATCAACGACAAATGAGGTGAAAATTCTCATAGATAATGTTTTACTTGCTGTACAGATGAACTGGTCTATGAACTCTGTACAGCATATACACAATCATATGGCAAAGTATCTCAAACTGCCAGAGAGCTAAAAAAGCAAAAATTATGCTTTTGAGTTTTTGGAATCTATTAACAGTGTTCTCCATAAAAAAAAATCATGTCAGAGATTCGCTTGTCATCCTATCACACACTTATTATCACAACCTAACAACAGTTTTGCTTCCCGGTAAAAACATAATGTTTTATACTAATTATAGGGTGCTGATTTCGAAAATGAACTTCATTTTTGCACGTTTGGTCAGGTTTAGTCAGAATATGATGTTTTATACGGTACTGTTTTATTCTAATTTTATGATTATAGTTCATTTTACTTCGATACAAAACACAATAATTGCGTTTTTACTTTTTAGATTTATGATGTGTGCTTCAAGGGGTTGCGTGAACAGTCCAGATTTATTTTGTTATATCTGTGGTCTATTTACTCCAACTTCACAGCGCAGGAATATGACTCTTCTGATAAGAACAGCGTATTATCACTACTTCGGCTGTCATATTGGTGACCAAGACAAAAGATGGGCCCCAAATGTTTGCTGTAGTAACTGTGCAATGAATTTACGTGACTGGTTCAATGGTAAAAGGAAAGGTATGGGATTCGCAGTACATATGGTTTGGCGTGAGCAAAAGAACCATGTTGACGATTGCTATTTCTGTCAGAGCAAAGTAGCTGGCATTACATCAAAAACTAGGAATAAAATTTACTATCCTGTGGTAGCCTCTGCCATCAAACTTGTTCCTCATAGTGATGAGCTTCAGATTCCAACACCACCAGCAGATAAGAATCTTCTGCCAACATCATCTGAAGAGGAAGCATTGTCAGAACAAGCAAATGAATCTTCTGATACAAAGTACTGTCCAGAATCTTCTTCTGAACCACATTTCATAACTCAGCAAGACTTGAATGACTTGGTTAGGGACTTATATCTTTCAAAGGGCAAGGCTGAACTTTTAGCTTCGAGACTTAAGGAGTGGAACTTAGTTCAGGGTGATGTGCGCATTACTTCTTTTTGCAAGAGAAGCTCCGACATATCGTGCTACTTTCAAACTGTAAATCAGCTATGTTACTGCTCAGATTTGGAAAGTTTATTCTCGTATTTTAAAATAGAACATGTTCCAGACGAGTGGCGTCTGTTCATTGACTCTAGTAAGCGGAGTCTTAAAGCTGTTTTGTTACACAATGGGAACGTTCACCCAAGCATTCCAATTGGATACTCAGTTCATCTCAAGGAGTCATATGAGAACATGGTAATACGTCTGAATGCAATCAAGTATGATCAATATAAGTGGAAGATTTGTGGAGACCTAAAAGTGGTAGAACTTCTCCCGGGAATGCAGGGTGACTTTACCAAGTACATGTGCTTTCTGTGTTTATGGGACAGTAGAGCAACACAGCAGCATTATGTAAAGAAGGACTGGCCACCACGTGAAGCCTTTGTGCCAGGGCAACATAGTATGAAATATGACCCATCAGTTGATCAAAAAAGGATTATTTTGCCCCCTCTGCATATGAAACTAGGGTTGATAAAGAACTTTGTCAAAGCGCTTGACACAGAAGAAGCTGCATTTAAATATTTGCATTCAAAATTTCCTAGCGTTGGTGATGCGAAGATGAAAGGGTTTTTTATTGGTCCCCAAATAAGAGTGCTTTTAAAGGATGAACAGTTTTTGAGCACTCTCAATGCAAAGGAACTAAGAGCCTGGACTTCTTTTAAGAATCTTTGTGACAACTTCTTAGCCTCAACAAAGTCCCCTCACTATGAAGCAATGGTCACCGAGCTGCTGGATGCATACCAACAACTTGGGGCTAGAATGTCTCTGAAGATCCATTTTTTGCACAGCCATCTGGACTTCTTTCCAGATAACCTTGGGTCAGTGTCAGATGAACAGGGAGAGCGGTTTCATCAGGACATTGCAATGATAGAAAAAAATACCAAGAACGATGGGACCCTTGCATGCTTGGTGACTTTTGCTGGATGCTAAAACGGGAAGGCTCTACGGAGTATAGACGCAAATCCAAGAAAACTCACTTCTGGTCAGTTCAACGGCGAAAAAAACGTGACCATCACCGATTTTTTTGAAAATTGGCAAACTTATAGATCTCTGTGAGAAAAACAGAATAACGCTTGTTTCAACACTCTAGGTCATATGGTTCCGGAGATATGGTCCTTCGAATTTTGTAAAAAAAGGTCAATTTCCAAGGTCATACCATATTTCAACATGAAATATCTCGGCTTCTATTGCACTTACAGACACCATTTAAACACTATTTTAAACCTTTTAAGCAGGTCTACAACTTTGTTTCTATTCATATTTTACCTCAGTAGTCAAAAAAAAAAGTTGATCTTATTTTTTACTTTTGACCTTGTGTAGGTCATTTGATGTCACAACCGATTTTTTCTCCTTTCACCCAATTTTGGGTACACATGTCTACCTTAACCTAAAACAAGATTTTTAGTGTTAAGTTAGTATAGACGCTACAGCCATTTCAGTGGACCATACCTACCTCCATTTTGACCCTTAAGTACCTTTTTCCACCAAACTTTGGAGCACCGTATCTTTGGAACTGTTTGAGCTAGAGTGTTGAGAAAAATACCATTAGATTTTTCTTACTGAGATATATAATGTCTGCTAATTTTCAAAAAAATTGGTAATTATCTAGACTAACCTAATCCAGTTATTTGGTCGAATAAGTAGCCGGCCCTATTATAAAATTTATTTTTTTTTGTATATTTCAGAGAATTATATAATATAGGTAATTTAAATTACATAATTAATTAATTTATATGGACATTCAAAAGTGTGAAGAACTTCGAACCTGCTATCCTGTTTAAAGGTAAAGCTATGTACGTATATAAGTACCTTATACTAGGCTATAGGTACTACCCTATAGAATAAGTTCAATTTTAAGAGTTAGATGAGTTTTAATAGAATTACTTAAGTTTGTGTATTTATTCATTGTGTACAACAGTATGCACCCATGTGAAAACAAGTTATTTAAACCTTAGAACAAGGATTTTTTTGGCATCTGTATTTATTCCAATCTGTAAATCAAACTGCACATTTTTTCTTGTTGTAGACCTCTGAAACAAGATCAGTAGGTCCCAAATTTTATTTGTGCCATCTAAGCAAAAATAGCTTTTAACATGGTTGGATACAATGAATAATTATAATTGTATTTTTAATTAATTTATCCTAATTTCCATTAATTGTAATTGTAATTGATTCAAAATAAAATAAAGGTAGGTGCTACTATAGCGTGATTCCTACCAGTGACTTCGATACTATAGGGTGATTCCTACCCGTTTTGGTTCGAAACTACAGTACTGTAGAGTGTGATTCCTATCCAAGGTATAAATGAAAATATAATAAATATAAAAAGCTATTTATTATTCAATTTTATTTATTTAAAAAATAGTTTCGGTGCTACTATAGTATGTGGTCTACCTAAGATTGGTTAGGTTTAGTCACGATATTTTCGTTAAAACTAACGAAAATATCATGACTAAACCTAACCAATCGTCAAGGGCGATGGACATTGGAATGTAAACAAGCAATTAGTAAACAAGGTAAGAAGCTATAATTAAAAGGTAGACCGCCGAATCGAGGTAGGAATCACGCTATAGTAGCACCTAAAGGTAATTGTAATTGATTTTTGAGCTATAACTGATGTAATTGATCAATTAATGTCAATTGTTAAAAATTATACCCCTAGATCTGGCAGTCATACATCATCCAATGAAAATAAACTTTTGATAGTTTATTTAGTTATACTTAGATATATATATATATATTTTTATAGATATATATTTATTTTAGATATATATTTAGATATATAGAATAGATAGTTATATTTGTGTAATTGTAGTTGTAATTGATTCAGACAAAATTAATTGTAATTGCAATTGATCTTGAAATTGTGAAGTACAATACTAACTGTAATTAATTTGAAGAAAAATAAAAAACATTAATTGTTTCCATTTTGTGTAATTGAACCCAACCCTGGCTTTTAAGTTACATGTTTTTTTTTCTTTTTAGATAAACATGGATTTCAGCAGTTTGAATATGGGCAGATTTGTTGTGACCCATTTAAAACACAGGAAAAGTTAAAAAAGGCATTCGTGCATTGACTAAAAATTTGATTGATCAAAATCCTGAATTGAAACTAACAAATAATCATAAAGCATGTGCAACCTGTCGAAATGTACTAGCAAATCGTCCCTCTCCAATGCCTGAATGTGAATCACTTGAAAAATCACCATCCACCTCATCAGGTGCCCCATCTGAGCTAGAAACCGTTGGAGATGTAGTTGAAATGCAGTTTGAGCTTAGTAAATTCAATGCTTCATCGGCCACACTTGATGAGACCCCAATAAAACCATGTAAACTCTCTGACAGCGCTGGTTACGCAAAGAGAAAGTTAAGGAAAGTAGAAGGAATTGTGAAAAGAAAGCTTGAACTTGCAACTAAACAACCAATTTCATGCAGTGACTCATGATACAGAACTGGAGATTCTTCAACAACTAAAAGAGAAATTTAATCAAGTGACAAATCGAAGTGAAAACATGACAATTCTTACTATCCTACCAAAAAGATGGACACAAGTAAAGATGAGAGAAGAATTTAAGTGCTCAGATTACATGGCTAGGCAAGCAAAGAGTTTGGTGAGGAGAAGGGAGTGCTTTCAACTCCTAATCCGCATTTGGGGAAAGGCCTGAATAGTGAAACTGCTGCCAAAGTAATTGACTTCTATCATTCGCCAGATGTGAGTAGACAAATGCCAGGGTTGAAAGACTATGTTTCTGTAAAAGGAGCTGATGGTAGGCGGGAAAGAAAACAAAAATAAAATATATTTTAAATACCTAATAACTGCCTTTTTTAATATAAAATTATGTTGATGCCTCTTTTTTCATGGTTTCACCCAGCTAGACAAGAATCGATTCTTATAACTCAATTGGTAAAAATAAAGGAATAGGTTATTTTAATATACATATTAAAAGGCAAATTGAAAATAGCAGACATTATAGATCTCAGTGAGATAAATCTAATGGTACTTTTCTCAACACTCTAGCTCAAACATTTCCAAAGAAATGGCGGTCCAAATTTGGTGGAAAAAGGTACTTGGTCAAAATGGAGGTAGGTATGGTCCACTGAAATGGCTGTAGCGTCTATACTAACTTAATCAACACTAAAAATCTTGTTCTAGGTTAAGATAGACATGTGTCCTCAAAATTGGGTGAAAGGAGAAAAATCGGTTGTGACATCAAATGACCTATACAAGGTCAAATGTCAAAATAAGATCAACTTTTTTTTTACCACTGAGGTAAAATATGAGTAGAAACAAAGTTGTAGATCTGCTTAAAAGCTTTAAAATAGTGTTTAAATGATCTCTGTAAGTGCAATAGGAGCTGAGATATTTCATGTTGAAATATGGTATGACCTTGGAAATTGACCTTTTTTTTACAAACTTCGAATGGCCATATCTCCGGAACCATATGACCTAGAGTGTTAAAACAAATGCCATTCTGTTTTTCTCACCAAGATCTATAAGTGTACCAATTTTCAAAAATATTGGTGATGGTCACGTTTTTTCGACTCAAAATTCCGTTGAACTGACATGGAATGACCCTTCTAAGAAAGTGAACTACATGTAGCAGTTGATATGTAATAATGCATGTGTATGTATCCTTTTTTGTTGTTCTGTTCTGTTCTGTTTTACTACAAATACAAATAAAAGAAGATTTATAAGTAGATTTTCAAACATTTCTTCTCTCTGTGATACTGAACTTTCAAGTTTTGAGTGTATTCTGCCTGTAAACGTCTAAACAAGGGTTACAGATATCTAGATAACCTGACCCGATAGAGAAAAAATAATGTGATTTTCAGATTCAGCACTCCAAAATTAGTTTAGATCACCCATTAAATTGGGAGAAGCATAATATTTTTTTTTTTTGTAGACCAGTGAATTATTGATGAAAGCATGGATATTTCTGTTAACAAGATGCTTATAATTTATTTTAAGTTTAGCGTTATTGCATCTGCTGTGCATAAAACAGTTTTTGATGGAATTATGAAATTACATACTTGCAATGCACAAGTTATTACAGCTGCGATCAAAGATTTCTACTCTCAGAATGAACTGGACCTGACGAAAATGGTGATGTTCACGTCAGACGGTGCCTCTGTTATGTTAGGAAAAAACAATGGTGTTGCCACACAGCTTAAGAAATGCATTCCACATTTAACGGAACAACACTGTGTAGCCTATCGAGAAGACTCAGGATTAACTGATACTGGGAAGAAAGTACCAATAATGAAGGAAATAGAGATGCTATTGAGGATCATTTATACAATCTTCTGTAGATCTACAGTTCGGAAAGGACAGTTTGAGGAAATAGAAAATGTCACAGAAAATAAGACTGTATCTTTTAAACCACTAAATGAAGTAAGGTGGCTATCAAGACATTTTGCTGTAAGTGCTTTATTACGCAATTGAAACCTTGCTTAAATACTTTGAACAAGAAATCTCAGAAAGCAATGATCCAGTATCAACATACTGCTTGAAGAAGCTCTGACTCTAATTACCGTATCACTACAAGTCTATAACAGTGTTAAATGATGTTTTGTATGAATTAGCAGAACTGACCAAATGCTTCCAGAGGAGTTCTTTAACAACAATTGAAGCTGTACATTTAGCACGAGCTAAGATTCACAAAATGAGGGACAATATCTAGGAGAAACAGTAAATTGGAGTAACAGTGTAAAAAGTCTAATTGCTTCAATCTCTATTAGAGACGAACAATTCACTGGTGAATCAATTCTAAGTTTTATCTCCCTACTGTGTGATCATTTGGACCAAAGGTTTCCAAGAGGGAAGAGAATAATTGGGCAACTTTTGACTTCACCTCACTTTCATCAAAGCATAGCAATTATGAATTTGGTGAAAAAAACATCATCAAACTAGTTGACAAGTACAGGAGCATTTTGGACCTTAGTCCAGTGCATCGATCTACTCAAACCACTATGGATGAGAGAGAATTCACTGTAAATCAGTATAATGATTTCAAATATATAATTGCGGAGAAAAGTGTAGAAAAGTTAATTACAAATTTCCAGGAAATGGTGAACTTCAGTTTACAGAATGCAGAACAGTTCAGTGTAGTTTCTCAAATGATAGATATATGTGCAACCTTTCAAGCTTCTAGTGCTGATTGTGAGCAAGGCTTCAGCCTTATGAATAATATCAAAACTAAATGTCGAAACGGATTGAAAGAAGATCACCTTGATGTGCTAATGAAGATAAAATTTCACTTGTCAAGTGGTGGAGAAGTGAATCTGGACACAGTTTATAAACACTGGAAGAATGCAAACGACAGAAGAGAAAAAGTTCGTGAACAAGGACAATCTGTGTCTGCCACATCATCAAGCATGCCTGTTACTGACTCAGGTCATATTCTAGTGATAGCGATTAGTGGTTTTGTATAGACTATCAGGAAAATAACATTGCTTTTCATGTGTCAAAAACAAAAAGTGTTAAATTTCGTATTAAAAAGATTAATGCATATATGGATACTCTAAAATCTAAATAAAATGTTGATTTTAATTGTCGAGAGATATGATATAATGAAATGAAATGTTCAGCAGCTTGTTTTTAATGACTCCTAATTTATATTATCTTTACTACTTACATCATTTTACATAACTCTGGTGACTTATTAAATATATATAACGTCTCTGGTAATTGTGGTAGATCCGCGCACTGCATTGATACTAGCGCCATGCATGGGCGCCCGCAGGTAGGGGCAAGGGGGGGCGCTTGCCCCCCCCCTGGAAATGCCCCTGGTGATGCTCGAAACACCGTTTTCAAATTAGGTACAACATTTACTTCAGTGTGCTTTTTTCTTCATTCTATCATGTTTCTGTTATAAATAAAATAAATGATTGTTATCATGTGCATTGTATGTATATACAATATATATTTGCATTTTCCATTACAGAAAATGCAACACTAAACTTGCTTAGAATTAACCTGCTGGTTCCTAAGGGGTCAAAAGTTTTTTGCTTGCTCCGGTCCCTACCTATTAATACATTAAATTTTGCCCCCCCCTTGGAAAAAATCCTGCGGGCGCCCATGGCGCCATGGTAAGCTTGATTCCGGGCAGGGATGAAAAAAATTAGAAGGAACATTGCTTCAGACTTCCATTTGTTTGGGCCAATGAAGGATGCTATTCGTGGGAGAAAGTTTCAGAGTGACGATGAGGTTGTTGATGAGGTTAAGAGGTGGCTCCAGCGGAACCCAGCGGACTTTTACCAGCAAGGAATAAAGGCCCTTGTTTCGAGATGGAGTAAAGCCTAGAAAAGGATGGAGACTATGTGGAAAAATAAAAACTTGGAAAAAAGGTATGTAACTGCTTGTGTACAAAATTTCTAGAATTTATAAGGAAACTTGGAAAGAAGAAAAGGTAGGGCAAAATATATTGAGTGGCCCTCGTACCTTGTTGTTTCAGACATAATAAAGTTAAAGGAAAGAGCGAATGGACGAACAGCACCGGAATCCTCAACTCAACCATGGACGAAACCAGTGCTGTTTATCCATCTTACCCTCCCTCCGATGTTTTACATTATATATTGGGGTTGACTTTTTTTATTTGTTAAAATTTTCCAAACGAACGGTAAACTTTCCATAACTATCATCTGCATGGTATAAAAAATAAGGACGATTATAACTGAAATACTTCTCTGTACGAATACTTATGAGCGCCACTGTACCAAGCGAGTCATAATAATATAAACGCTCTCTAGTCCTGGCATAAATATCAACCCAGTGAATTCCCGGTCCTATCGCTATATCGGTACTATGTAAGTATAAATGCGACGGTGTCTTTCTTCTTGGGCAGCTTCAACACTTCATCCTTCGCGTATGTGCCTATAACAATTTTTCGCATAAAGTAATCCTTCTTCATAACCTCTGAATTGTGAGTTCGTTCATTAAAAGTCCGTTATCACCGATCTAAACCAATAAGTTTTAATCAGAGTAATCCATTTCTACGGTTCTATTGACAGACGTTCCACTCACCATCAATACTATACTCTTCAAGTTAAAATGTTCAAACTTGAAAGAGGATTTTTTATATTTGCCTGAAGCAGTGTCATGGCCAACAACCATTGCCACAAGTACCCATGTGTAACTTTTCCAACATGACAGTGTCAAGCTGTTTCAAGATAAGCCAGACGTGATTGTGAACATTTTCACTTGGGTGCGTTTATAAGGTATTTAGCCGCCGTCTCAACAGTCTTGTATAGTGTTTATGTATGTTTGTAGGATATTTGTAGCGGTGTCGATGTTGTTGTGGGTGGATGTTAGAGTGATGTCATCTGCATATGATGATAAGGTAAGCTTGTTTTCTATGGTGTTGGAATGTCATGCATGTATAAGTTGAACAGTGTTGGTGAGAGAAAGAGCCTTGAGGGCAGTGGTGTAGTGCTGTGGGAACGGCGTTCCCTTACTTTTTTTGGTAGACGGAACGGCGTTCCCTCACTATTTCAAATAAATCCGAACTTACAATCTCTAACGTCATGAAATTTTAATTCCCACCCCTAGAAGAAATATGAGAAAGAATCATTAACTGCTTCATTTCTTTTAGCTTCGACTGAGGCAATGCTAGCCTATAAAGATCTGGTGAAACAGTCACCACGGCGTACCAGTTGTTAACTTTTTTTAGTTAATCATTCCAGTTGTTAGCTATTTTATTGATCGTACTGGATGTCGTATATCTAATGACACTGGAAATACTGCATCTTCAACCTTGGAATATATCCTAATATCCAGTGCATATGACCTCAAATATCCCTGAAATTGGTCAGATTTCAAAAGATTTCCCGGGGGGCTTACAGTGCCCCCGGACCCCCAGCTGTATGGGCTCGCCGCGCTCGCCATTGTCCCCCCCGCATCTGAGTAACACTTTCAAAATGCGTTCCCTCACTTCTTTATTTAGCACTACACCACTGCTTGAGGGACCCCGTTCGGAAAAAGCTTGTTTTTGGATGACTTGCCATTAATGTGACATGTATCTTCCTGAAAGATCGTTGCTCAGCCATCTTTTAGTGTTATTGTGCACGTTTGTTGAGTATTTTGGTTATGAGAGGGAAGCGTGGGATAGCATCAAATGCTTTACTAATGTCTATTGTTGTTAATAGTGTACGTTGAGCTGGTCGTCTGGAGTTGATGCCATCCATGATGTGCTGCGTGAGGTTAGTGAGTAATGTCGTGGTTGAGTGGTGAGGTCTGAATCCATGTTAAGTAGGCGATAGTAAGATTAATCTTTCTGTTACTTTGGAAGGTGTGCATAGTAAAGTAATGGGTCTATAGGAAGCTGGTTATGTTGGATTTTTGTTTGGTTTGAGTAGTGTAATAATTTTACCTTGTTTCCATATGTCAGGAATAATATAGTGTTGATATGAATATGTGCTGATGTTTGTGAGAGCTAGTATTCCCTGTGTGCCCAAGTGCTTAAGGTGTATGTTAGATATGTTGTCTGGTCCAGTAGCCTTCAAATTCTTAATGTTTTTGATGATCTTGGTGGTCTGGTCTGTATTAAAGGGTGTAATGGTCGTGTCGAGTCTGTAGGTTTTCTTGTGTCTGGCTGTTTGTCTGTCTGCGTGTTTCTGGTTATTGTCTCTGTTTAAGTGACTTATCTTTGCGTAGTGATTAACTAGAATGTTAGCTTGTTGTGTATATGTTGGGATATTATTTTGGCTGCGACAGATAGCCGCGTGTGAGGTGTGAATGCCGCTGTTAGAGTGGGTAATGCTGCTTATAGTCTTGTATAGCCTGGATGTATCTGTGGAGTGGTTTAGTGTTGTTATGAATTCCAATATCCTCTGTGCTGTCATAATGGCCAGGGCCTAGTATTATTTCTGTGCTGTAGTACTGTACATCTCCGTTCCGTGCTAAACACATGGTTTTATCCTTTACCACACCCACTTTCTCAACTTCATCGCGTTTTCTAAAAGCCATGAAAACGGCTTGTTCTCCTCAATGGTTAATAGCTTGGTATTCAGTTGAAATTCACACAATCCCACCTCGTATGACTCACGTTCCAAATCAATAGGCCTTTGCAGAGCTGTTGTGAAGTTGGCCAGAGTATTGTCGGTGTACGTCCCCAACAAAGCTTAGGAGGGCAGTTTGACGTAAAACTGGTCAGAAGTCATGTCGTATACTAATGCACTGGCTTTTATATAGGAGTTAGAACCCTCTGGGTAACCAAGCCATTTTATCAAGTACATTTTTCCTTTTTCCAAACCTTTACTTCCGAAGATTTCTTCAATTTTAGACGTCTTTTCCCTAAATTGAACGTACCTTCTGAAGTTCCTCGCCAAAGAAACCACCCTCATTTTTTCTCCATTTTAGATCTTCAACATAGTACATAACTACTCCTCCTTTAGGCTTGATGGACCAAACTTTAAAATTTCCTGTGTCCAACCTTGTTCAAAACCTTTTTTGAACTTTCCTCCTGGTCGTGAAACACACATAATCATCGATTTTGAAACGTCCTCTGGTCCTATTTTTTCCGGTTGTGTATACACACTAGGGTGGATCGATTTTACATTTTTTTCGATTTCCATATTCTAATAGAGACAAAACCTTGCGCATGCATGAGAAAATAGCCTCTGCAAAATCTTAGCTTAATGGGTAATCATCTTCTGCCCCCGGCAGAGCGATGAAAATCATATTTTAGTAGTCAAAAACGTATTTTTAAACCCTAGCCTGAGTCATAAAATTTTGCGTGTGTGTTATGTTATTTCATGAAATAACACACACGCAAAATTTTATGACTCTAGGCTAGGTTTAAAAATACGTTTTTGACTACTAAAATATGATTTTCATCGCTCTGCCGGGGGCAGAAGATGATTACCTATTAAGCTAAGATTTTGCAGAGGCTATTTTCTCATGCATGCGCAAGTTTTTGTCTCTATTAGAATATGGAAATCGAAAAAAATGTAAATCGATCCACCCTAATACACACCTCTTTTAAGAACTTCATTAGTCCAATCATCCGATACTAGAGCGATTAAGGATGATGCTAACTGACTTCCAATGTCTATGTATCTGTGGGTATTTTTGTGTGTAACATAACGATGCATGCAATCTTTAATGGTTCGCTGTAACCATTCGACTAAAGACGTTTTATGCACTCGACTGTTGCTATAATAACTAATATTAAAGAACGACCTATAAACTCTTTCCTAAATCTGTACAGAAATAGGCTGCGATTCTATTTTCCTTTAACATCAGACGCTGTAGCTCTAGCAACAGCGTCTGGCGTTTTATTTTTAAGAGGTACAAGCCATAAGTATCTGGAGAAGACGTCAATTATAAATAGATTATACCTGTAGCCATCATTATACGCAGGGGTGCAGTGCCAATTTTATAGGTGCCGGAGCTCTGGTGGGCCTGACAAAAGCCTGCCATTTCCTATCCTGTTTCTATATATGCCACACGATGACTAAGTATTTCGTGTTTGCACTCACTCACTAAACTGTTGATAATTAATGGAGACAATTTTTTTGTTGCTTGTTATGGTAATTCCTCCAAACTTCCTCTTGCAGAGGTGCCGGCGCGGCGCTCCGTGAGCTCCGGCAGCACTGCACCCCTGATTATACGTCGAGTACCTTTGCATATCAGTCAAATCTGTCTGCCATACAGTGTCCAACGATGGTGCTTTTGTATTAACATTTTTAAACCTTCTTCGCACAGGCTTATGACGTGTATAAGTATCCTGTTCACGAAAAATTATCAACATCTTTTTTGTTTACTCCTTCAGTATAGGTACCTCTGAAACTCTCAACCCCACCGTAAGATGTGGGGTTAGAAATATCGTAATATCGACTCTCTAATACGTTAACCATTTCATATTTTAGAAGCGTGTGGATTGGGCCAAGTGTTGACGAGTCTCCTTTTTTCAAAGGTCTTGAACCGGGTGCACCTGTTGGAGAGCCAGGGCCGGATTAAGGCTGTGAGGGGCCTATGGCTAATAAGAGGGAAGGGCCTATATATTTACTATTATTATATGTAATTCATAAAATCTTCAAACAAATAGAAATGTATATTTATCCAAATTTAACAACTAACAAAAATCAAAGCTATGTACATTTCAAAAAAAAAACAATAAAAAAAACGGCATACATTTCAAATAGAGAATGATTTCTTCCTTCCTGGCTTTAACTGTGATATCAAACAAAACATCCCCCCTTTCTTTGACATTCTGAATGATCATTACACTTGGCCCAAATTCCCACGTCTGAAAACGAATTTTGGAGACAGATTAACACTTTGAGGCCAATAATACAAAAATGGATGAAAATCATACATACATGTCGACGATAATACACCATCAGATATAATGATATATAAAAAAACTCTTAACTAAACTAACTTATATTATACTTATATTTATTTCTCACCTCTGAAGATATAATTATGCAGTTATATATGAATAATATGATATTACTTAACCAACCTTGTGACAGAGATTTAGGGTTTAGGCTATGATATAAAAATTTTGGCCTAAACTCGAAGACCTTAAAAATATGAGGGCCTAAGACTACAGCCTTATTAGCCGAATGGTTAATCCAGCCCTGTGGAGGGTAGTCTGTTGTGGGGTTTGAGTTGCCTGGTCTAGAGCTTTTATTCTGTTCTGGTTACCAATCAATGCTTTTGGAATGTTCATTTGCTCTATACCTTGTTTTAATATGGTCCCATTTTCTCACCAAATCATGATGTGAATAATGTTCAATCCATGCACCGTTAAGCCTTCAGCATTAACTTCACCTGTGTTTGACCATTGTATAAATGGATCACCACTCAATAAATTAAAAAGACTTAGTCTTTTATTCCTCAATGTAGAATTAGGAAGAATATTTTTTAACATCTGTTCGAGGCGATGGAATTTCCACCACTGTCTCGAGTTGTTCGTCTCTCGTCTTAACATGTTTAGTATCATCACTATGTTTGATAACTATGGGTAGCTCGTAGCTCCATAGGCTTCTTATAGTCTTCATACTCTTTAAGAAATTTTTGAAGAGTTTCTTGGTATAAATACTTTTGTCATCAGGATGTAATTGTTTATTTAATTACAGTATTCAACAATTTGCTCTCATTCTTTTAAGTCTGTTTTTACTGTGGTCTAGAGAAGTTTCATCCTTTGTATTTTGTGGTGAAGCATACACTTCGTGGGGTAACACTACAACGTTGTACATTATTTAAAATTAGATAATATAGGTGATAAAACTAAAAATAGGACATGTAGGAATGATCCACCTTTTTGTACAAGACGTTCTTCCCTTGACACAGCTTGTTTTTTACGAGTGTGTTAGTATTATGTTCTTGTAACGACGTAAACAACCCTTCTGCGTCGCAGTCATTGGGACGTTACATTTTATAACTGAGGTGACGTGTATGTATATATATGTATATAGTCTAAAAGTCACTAAAGAGTAAATATCACTAAATCTAAGCGGAATGGCAAGACGTAGCCATAAACAACCAACGGGCTGTTCGTATTGCTTTGGTCTGGCCTAGACATGGTTTTTCCTATCTGACCTAATCTTTGGTGCTGAGTAAAATTAGGTGATGAATCTAAGGTAACAAATCGGGTAGGAAGTTGTTCGTACTTAAGTATAGTTAGGGGTAATGTCTATAGCTTCTAAATTGGTAATGTAAGAGAGAGTTAGGTAGGCTGTTGTGGGACACAGGAATAAAACGGTAGGCTTCAAGGAATACCTAATTCAACGCACCGGTAAGTGCTTTTGATTGTTTGCTAGAACCTAAGTAACCTAACTGGGGTGTCTACCCCACGCTATCACATTTGGCGACGAGGATGGGATTTGGCTCATTTGGTTAAATTTTGTTCATTGGGTTAAATTTGGCTCATTGGGTTAATTTGGCTTATTGGGTTAATTTGGCTTATTGGGTTCAAGTGGTTGTTTGGAAAATTGGATGCAGACTAGTGGGTCGTCCGATTTGGTTTGTTTGTGTGGGAAGCTACCGTACTATAGCGTAGGTCCCGCCGCCCTAATTCTAAAACTAATTCCTACTCAGCCCTAACTCTAAAACTAATTCCTACTCAGCCCTAACTCTAAAACTAATTCCTACTCAGCCCTAACTCTAATACAATTCACTATTCAGCCCTAACTCTAATAAATTCACTATTCAGTAACTAGACCAAATTTAAACCTAACCTAACCTACTTCACGTGAGTTGGTCTAATTCGGTTTTGCTCTAGCATGTCGGTGATTGGCCATATAAGCCCCTACGAAGACAATGGGGAGGACTTCGAAGCTTATGCCACTAGGGTGAGGTTGTTTTTCGAGGCAAATTCCATTCCGGATGCTAAGAAAGTACCTATCTTTTTAACTATAATAGGCCCTAAAACGTTTGGTTTAGTTATGGACCTAGTTTCTCCTAAAGCACCGGAAACTTGCACCTATAAGGAATTGGTACAGGCCCTAACCGATCACTACAAACCCCGAGTAGTTCTCATCTATGAACGTTTCAAATTTATTCAAGGCATCAGACGGAAATGAAAGCATTGCAGAGTTTGTTGCAGGAATAAAAAGCCATAGCCGTACGTGTAAATTTGGGGACAAATTAGATGAAATGCTAAGAGATAGGTTTGTAATGGGTCTCAAAGAGGAGTCTACCCAGAGAGCCCTATTAGCCATACAGGACCTAACTTTTAGTCAGGCTGTAGAAATAGCTACGGCTAGAGAAGCAGCTGCTAAAGATGTTAGAGCTTTTGGAAATCATAGTAGTAAAGCCCAACACGTAAATAGCTTTAAATCTTCTAGGCCTGGCAGACCTAACGAGCCTACTAGACAGGCAAATAAAAGGTATGAGGCGAATACGACTAAGCCTACTAATTCTACTAAGCCTTCCAAGCCATGTACAGGGTGTGGAAAACACCATTGGAAGAAAGATTGCCCTTTTAAAGAAGCAGTTTGCCGAAACTGTAGTAAAATAGGCCACATAGCTAAAGTGTGTTTTTCAAAGAAAACAAAGGGTGAAAATTCTAATTTTAACATTTCTAGTATAAATCCTCAAAAGGGAAATACTTCGAACATTGGAGTGGAGTACCTATTCTATGAGCAGCAAAGTGGGGAAAATACAGGCCCATATATTGTAGAGGTAGGCCTAGATGGAATTACAGTTCCTCTAGAATTGGATACGGGTGCTGCCCGGACGGTCATGTCCAAGGTAGTTTTTGATAAGATTTTCAAAAACACACCTAAACTACATGCATCTAAAACGATTTTGAAGAAGTACGGTGACATACAAATACCTATTTGTGGAGAAGCATACGTCACAGTTACACTTAACCAGAAAACTTTGTCTCATCCCTTAACCCTTTTAGTGGTGGATGAGCAAGGGCCTACTCTACTAGGCCGTGATTGGATTGATGCTTTGGGAAATGCCAATTGACAAAATCTTGCCAAGGGGTCAGGCAGATGTGCATACACTTTCATATCCATCTGACATAGACTCATTGTTAAGGGAGTTTTCTTCTATTTTTGGGCCTGAAGTAGGCAACCTAAAAGGCCATCAGGTCTGCATAGAAGTAGATCCTAATGTAACTCCGAAATTTTGTAAGGCTCGTTCAATTGCGCATGCACTGCGGGAGAAGGTAGATTTAGAAATTGACAGGCTGCTAAAAGATAAAATTATTGAACCAGTCACACACGCTAAGTGGGCTGCCCCAGTAGTTCCTGTACTAAAACCGGACAAGTCCGTGCGGTTATGCGGGGATTACCGTTTAACAGCAAATAGAGCCGTCCTTCTAGATTGCTATCCTATACCCAAGCCTGATGAATTATTTAGCTCTCTTGCTGGGGAAAATATTTCACAAAACTCGATATGTCCCAAGCCTATGCTCAACTAAGTTTAGATGAAAACTCTAAAGAATTAACTATCATAAATACGCACCGAGGCCTATATAAGTACAATAGGCTATGCTATGGAATAGCATCGGCTCCAGGTATTTTTCAGAGGACAATGGACCAAGTTCTAGGTCACATTCCAGGGTACTTTGCTTTCTAGATGATGTCCTCATTTCAGGTTCGACTAAAAAAGAACACCTAACTAGATTAACCACGGTTCTAAAAAGACTCCGGGATGCTGGACTTAAGCTAAAGAGAGAAAAGTGTTCATGGGTCACTAACGAGGTTTCATATTTAGGGTTCCGCATAGATGCCTCAGGCATTCATCCAACGGTGGATAAACTAGAAGCAATAGAAAAGGCACCACCTCCACAAAACATCACACAGTTACAAGCTTATTTAGGTCTCCTAAATTTTTATAGGAAATTTTTGCCTAATGCATCGACTTTCCTTGAACCCCTAAATAAGCTATTACGATCTGGGGAACAGTGGAGATGGGAAAAACTCAAAAGGAAGCATTTGAGGCTTCCAAGGACGTACTACTAAAGTCCACTCTCCTAGTGCATTATGATCCTAAACTTCCTCTCGTAGTTTCAGCAGACAGCAGTTCTTATGGAATTGGGGCAGTGTTATCTCACCACATTGATGGTGTAGATAGGCCTATCTGTTTTGCTTCTAGAACACTAACTGAGACGGAAAGACGATATGCACAAGTGGAACGTGAAGCATTAGCCTTAGTATTTGCAGTAAAAAAATTTCATTTCTATCTATGGGGTCATGAATTTAAACTAATTACTGACCATAAGCCTCTTTTAGGTTTATTTTCACCTAATAAAAATATTCCAGTTATGGCCTCAGGTAGGATTCAACGATGGGCACTGATTCTACAAGCCTATAAATTTGACTTAGTACATCGGTCAGGTAAACTTCTAGGTACGGCTGATGCGCTAAGTAGGTTGCCCTTAGAAAATCCAAATGATTGTGTACCTATACTACAGAATGGGTTCACTTGGTGGAGTTTTTGGAATCCACTCCAGTATCTGCAGTACAAATAGAGCAGTGGACAAAATCAGACCCTATTCTGTCTAGGGTCATCCATTTCTGCTCAGTTGGTTGGCCTACTAAGGTTGAGAGTGAATTACAGCCTTTTATTCAGCGTCAGTCTGGCCTCTCTATTCAAAATGGCTGTCTCTTATGGGGCCACAGAGTGATTATTCCAATAAAGGCAGGTCGAATTTAGTGAAGGAACTTCACGCTGAACACATGGGCGCAACAAAATGAAAGAGCTGGCGAGAGCTTATTTCTGGTGGCCTGGTTTAGATGGAGAACTCGAATCATTGGTTCGTTCCTGTCAAAGCTGCCTAGAGAACAGAGATCTCCCAAGGAAAAGTCCACTTCATCCTTGGGAATGGCCTACTATACCGTGGCATAGGATCCATGTTGACTATGCAGGTCCTATAAATAATACTTATTTCCTAGTCATGGTGGACGCCTACTCTAAGTGGGTGGAAATTTTTCCAACCACTTCCACGACTTCGGGTGTTACTATTCGCTTACTCCGTTCAGTTTTCGCTCGATGGGGTTTACCCGTAGTCCTGGTTTCCGACAATGGTACTTGTTTTACCAGTGAGGAATTTCGTTCCTTCGTCCACCTAAATGGCATTAGACATGTCCGGTCTAGTGTTTTCCACCCATCTACTAACGGTCTCGCGGAAAACATGGTCCGTACTTTCAAGTCGGCCTTGCGTCATTCTCGTGGGGAGGAAATGCAAGTGGTGTTGGATAAATTTTTGTTTAAATATCGAATAACACCACACACCACGACAGGGGTGTCTTCCTCTAAACTTCTGATTGGCCGGGGAATTCGTTCAGTTTTTGATTTATTACGTCCAAACGAAATGTTACAACAACGAGTTTTACGCCATCAGGAAAAACAGAAGTTGTACCACGACACTAAAAGAGGGAGAGTTCTAGAAGCGAAACCTAATGATCCAGTTGTGATTCGCAACTATGGGGCTGGACCAAAATGGGTTCCTGCAACTGTGCAGGAGAGAACGGGCCCTGTTTCCTTCAAGTGCCAACTAGAAGATGGTCGTTCTATTAAACGCCATCAGGACCAGATATGGGAACGGGAAGTGCAGAAGGACCAGAGTCTTCCGGAAGAGAGAACTGATCCTCCGGAAAATGGTTCAACTTGCCCGCCTATACAGGTTGCACCTGATCCTACTACATCAACCCCGCTCCGCAGGTCGTCTAGGGTCCCTCATCCCCCTGACAGACTAAACTTGTAGGGGAGGAGTGAGGTGACGTGTATGTATATATATGTATATAGTCTAAAAGTCACTAAAGAGTAAATATCACTAAATCTAAGCGGGATGGCAAGACGTAGCCATAAACAACCAACGGGCTGTTCGTATTGCTTTGGTCTGGCCTAGACATGTTTTTTCCTATCTGACCTAATCTTTGGTGCTGAGTAAAATTAGGTGATGAATCTAAGGTAACAAATCGGGTAGGAAGTTGTTCGTACTTAAGTATAGTTAGGGGTAATGTCTATAGCTTCTAAATTGGTAATGTAAGAGAGAGTTAGGTAGGCTGTTGTGGGACACAGGAATAAAACGGTAGGCTTCAAGGAATACCTAATTCAACGCACCGGTAAGTGCTTTTGATTGTTTGCTAGAACCTAAGTAACCTAACTGGGGTGTCTACCCCACGCTATCACAATAACATTGAGACGGACTTCACAAATACATTTTAAAAAGACAGGGTGAACGTTTTTTACAACTAGCCGTAGGAGAGTAGTAGACAACCGAGGGAATGTTTTTATAAACTCAAGATATTTCTTTACTCGTTTCGTCACCTGGTATATATATATATATATATATATAGTGTTTCAACCTCGTTGGTAAATATATCTGTTCTTAGAAGTGTCCTAAAAGTGTTACGCGGGTGAAGGTCATAGAGCAAATATCCATATCGCCGACTCGTTGCTTCTTTATAAACTTCTAAATTTGCCTCACGTTGCTCCGGAAACATTGACCTACTAATACACCAATTTGTGATACATCCCGACGTTGTAGAGCTGCCATAACTCGCCTGGGCGGAAAACTCCCGATTTTGCACCTATTTTGGCGAATACTCCCGATCTCCAGACTGGCAGGCGAAATCCCCAGCCAGACGCCCATTCCCAACATTTCCAGAACATTACATATGTTACGTTTTTAAGTATATTCAAAAAACTAATATTTTAGCTCGACTATGCAATAAAGTGAGGCCAATGGAGACCCAAAATTTTATTTTATTTTAGTGTTTTTCAATTATTATTTTTAATATAAAAAATATTTATTTGAATTAATTTGTCGTGGTTCTGGTGGTGGATGACCGCAAGTATCACCCGCCAAGCTATAACTCTAAGAGGGAGATCTCCCTCGTAGAAATAAAATCTTTGTGGCAGCTCTGCGTTGTGCAAATAAGACAAGATATTGTGTGTTTAATTAAAGAAACATCCCGCACAAACTTGTTCTTGAAAAATGGGTTTTGATTGATGAAGAACATGCTTATGTTCAGATAGTGCGAGAATACTGTAAACGTCTCAGCAATCGTCTTATTCATTTCTAGCATATGGTCATCAATCACAATCACCGTATATTTATCACTCTTTAATGAACCAACATCATAAATCTCTTTATGGAATAAGACAACATCTTTGCAATCGTCAAAAATAGGCTGGTTGGCTGAATAGCACCATATAACGATGTGTACAGGTTTGAGAACAATGCATCTTTACTATTAATAACTTTAAGCATAAACACAGTTTTACCACACCCTGTTGGGTCACACGTAGTACATGTTGATGGACGTGTGAACTTGAATTTTTCTGGAGACTCCATCTTTTACATAATACGATCCTAAGCAATGCTTTTACCAAATATAAAGATTTTTTTTAAAAGTCTTTCCTTATATTCACTAATTTTCTCTTGTTCTTTCTTCCCAGAACGATGAATGAGACCTCCAACCGGCAAGAACTTGTAGAAACTGATAAGGAGTTACAAAGAACTCGACACATCTAACCGGAACCTTCTACTTCCGTGGTTGATAGGAGGGATCGTGAGAGCGGTCCGGAACCCTCCGTCTCGGATGTAGGAAGACGAACTCAGGGAACCAGCCAGGTTCCTTCTACCTCCGCGGATCGTACAAGGTCTTTGCTTATTTTAGGATTGGAAGGAACAACCTACCTTCCAATTTGACATATTAGAATGGTTTAAGGTAGTTAGGATAAAACTCGTAAGTACTCGTATGGTAGTAACTTAGTAAGTACTCGTATGGTAGGCAAAAGGGGAGAGTGCACTGTTGGAAGTCATAGACAACAACGGTGGCTGGACAAGATTTTAAATTTATTGTGTTCATGTATAAAATATCTCTCAAACACAATGGTAATTATGAATGTGTAACACCTTTGCAAAATTGTCAAATATCATCGTTTAAATGGCTCTATGTTCATTGATATGAATCACTGTAATAGTTTTATTTTCTGTAATTCTCTCCTTTGAGGTAAGAGACCGCCAAGAGTCACAGCTGCAGTGGTTCAACACTTAAGTTGCAACATGGAACTTATTAATACAAAACAATTATATGCATTTATGATGCTGCCTCAATACAAAACATTTTTCGTTTCTAAATAATATTTCTCTCACTGACTGTTTATTACTATATCAGTGTTGCTGATCTATAAATAGCATTTGCTCCGGATATAAGAATACCATACCAGTAGTATCCATTCAGCTGTCGTCCATTTGCCAATTGGAAGATATTCTAAGCAGTGACGTATGAAACCTACAGATACCCATCAATCTGGCAATGTTATAATGTTATGAAAATTTAATATGCATCAAAACATTGTTTTTCATCCATAGCCGCCTATATATGTATAAATATATATATCAGGTTTTTGCTCTGTCTTTGTATAACACAAAATAATATCTGACTATGTTCAGTATTCAATGTAAATAAATACTGTAAATGAATCACTAAATAAATACAGGGGGGATGAGTGGTGCAAGTCGTGGAATTTGTTCGGGGAGCAATAATGCCTACCAACGGCTCTGTTTTTTTTTTTATACATTGAAATGACAGGTTTGCCAATACCATGAACACTGTCATCACGTCCAAAGGTTTTTTTTTTTTAGTTTTTACAAGACCAATTTTTATTCATTTCATTGACATCCCCCTTGTTAATATATATCCCCTTCTTGAATTTATATTTAATTATTCATGTATGTTTCCTTAGTAATATGTAAACCAGAGTGATGAATGGAAATAATTATGTTGTAAACACATTTCGTAATGAGTCAACCAACCAATCAGCGCAAAATCCCAGATTCATTCATAAAATGTTACAACGGTTTGTAGTACACACAACAAATATATGCCAGGTGTCGCTATCTGTTCTCAAGAGTGTCCTAAGAATAATGAGCGCAACTGTACATTAGGGTGTATCATGCTCAGGTCGAATATTTAAAACTTGGAATTTCAAGATTGGCAGTATGCATTCCTATGTAAAATTGAATTTTAGGAGGGGTTCGTCTTCTGTAACTTTTGCGAAAAAATCACATTTAAGTATTCAAAATCGCACTTTTTTGTCGAAAAATGGGATTTTTGGCCAATTTCACAGATTGGGTAGCCTCAAATGACCTCCATATGTTCCATATTGTTCACATACACCCTTAAGCATTTCTAGGGGCAGGCTTGGACCCATTTAAGATCAGCCAAAATGGTTCATAACCCCTAAAATAACCAAAATCACCCAAAATGGCCCAAAACTAAGGAGGTGTATGATTTTTAGTCTCCTATACACCACATTTCGCGGCTGTTCTCTTCATCACGCAGAACCTTTTTGTTCTTCTTTCTTGGTCTTGCATTTTCTCTTTTTTAGAAACGCCTCCACCAATTTTTATTTATTTTCTTTTCGGCATCACTCAGTGTGATGGCAGCTGCCCCCACTTTTCCGCAAGCTGCTGTGACATTCAACTTTTTTTTTTGCAATTGCAATTTTTCATTAATATTTGTATAAGTCCCTCCTCCACCCCCAGCTTGTAATAATATGCTGGTCAACTGAATGTTTTGAGATTTTTTCTTCTGAAAGCATCTTGATTTGTCTAGCAGGTCTTGTAGAGATCTAAAACATGTTCATAATGTCTTGCTTTGACTTGAAAACTGGCAACAATTCTCTGTGATCGATCCTAGCACGAACAAAACCATCTCTTCTCTCTCGCCCATACACTGCATGAACTGCAGCTGAAACTTCCTGGACTGCTCTTTCACAGCTTTGAGTGTGAACTGAGAAGTTCTCAACTTCAAGTGGAGACCTGAGAAGCTCCTCAACTTCTCCTCTTGACATCTTACAAGTGAAGAGTGGCTCATACAGTTTCTCCTTATCCCAATTAATCAGTAATTGGAGAAGTGGCATCAAAATTCAGTTCAGGGTTTCTATGAGTTCTCAGACTCATGTCTCCATACTCAGACTTACCTCTGATCTTCTTGATCATCTCAACCCCCCATGCCCTCTTCTCCTCATCCTCACTGCACAGGAGAGAGGCAATGAGGTTCTCACTGTGAGCATGATATGCTCCACGAACTATCCCATGAGTGATTATGTTCCTGACTTCAGAGGTCTGGCTTCTCAGCAGTCCAAGAGCGGTCACAATATGGTGAGGTCCATACCTCATGTGGTGCTTCACCTTGATCTCAAAATACATGTTGAAGTAGAAGTCCAGGCAGAACTTCAGCAGCACCTCCAGCTTCTTCAACACCTCCCCCTTCAGACCATGCTGCCTCATCCACAGCATCAACAGAGCCTCACCTGTAGTCAGCCAGCGTGACTGATTCAGTGGGCCACACTTCAGACCAGCAACTTCCTTGCTCAAATCTCCTGTTTTGAAAGCTTTTATCAGTAGGTAGCAGTTCTTCTGGTCAGTGCTAAGGTTCTGTACAATGTCTTCTGGCAGTTCAGTTATATCTTCTTCTTGTTATTTATTTATTTATTGGGTTTAAAATCCCAGCTGAGCCGTGAACGGCCAAGTTCTAAAGGGCCAGTTCAACCTACAGCCCAAGTTAAGCTAAAATTAAAAACTTACGGACTTGAGGTCCTATTAGGTCCCACCTCAGGGTTGCTGACTCGATGTGGGCCTACCTTAGGCCTCAGTTGCATGAATTTAAGATAAAAACAAAAGGGGCACTATTTATGGTGTTCTTTCTCAACCTTGCAACAACAACACAACCTGCACTATTGCACGATGCAACAATCTTGTATCTAAACAACCAAACTGACTTGCAAGAGAGCTCTCTAACAGACCACACCCTGTAAGTACGGCATTCCACAAACGAGTAGAAAAGACGCGCAGCGCCCCAAAATGATGCCACAAGAGCGCCCAAACAATGATGCCACAAGAGCCCAAAAATGCTAGCTCTAAATTAATTGAATTTTTCACTAACCTTACAATTATGAGATGGATATATATACACACCTTAACTTAATATATACAAGCAATGCTGCATCAATCAGCTTAGTCATCATATCGCCTTGGGACAACAATGGTTCTTCCTCTTCTAGATTTTCTAACACTTCTCGTGGCAGAGCCTTGAAGCTAAAGTTGACAGGTATGTCATTGATCTTCTCCAAAAGTTTTCCTATTGGGCCACTGAACCTGGACTTGTGCGTGTAGGGACCATCAAGCTCGATGATCATGTGCTTGAGGCTGAGTTCATTAATATGCAACTGGCATATCAGCCAGTGACACTTGTGACCTAGCAGTCTCTCCAAGTGAGTGATGGCTCCTCCATCAGGTCCTGTGTTTGTGGAGTCACCACCAAGGACCACAATAGTATCTTTAGCACCATGAGCACTAATCCACTCAAACAGAGCCTGAGCTATCTTCAGTGCAGGTTTCTCATTTCCTTCAGGTTCTTCTGGTGTACAATGGAAGAGATACTTCCCTTCAGGTTCCCAGGTAACACTACAGTGACCTTCAGTTGTAATATCAGAATGGAAGCGGCCAGTTTCTTCATTGTACCTCATGATCTTTGTCTTCTTATCTTGTTTTCCATCAAAGAAAATTCCCTCGATCTCCTCTCCCTCTGTCCTTTTCTCCAGGGCCTCCACCGAGGCACCTATTACAGACTCCTTGCCCTCCACATCTTCATCCTGTCAACAGCGAGATATGCCTTATCAGCAGATAGATGGCCAGCTTTGATGAGATCTTGCAAGAAACTAGTTGCAATGGCTGCTGCAAGAGTGTTTGCCACCTTGAACCTGACTGCAGCCGCAGCAGTGCTTGAGATATTCATGTAGTTCCTCCTGGCAGAGGTGGAGACTTTGCCAGTGTTGACACTGGAGCTTGTGCCTGATGCAGTACTGGAAAAATCTGTGTCAGCAGTAGAAGCTGCTGTGCCTGGAGTCTCTTGCAAGGAAGTCATCTCATCTTCATCATCATTACCATCATCAGCTCTAAGCAGTAGCTCCTTTTCTTCTTCCTCTTTTCTGTTTCTCTTCTCAGCTGCCTTCTGTTCTTCCTCCTTCCTCTTAGCAGCCTTCACCTGCTTCAGTGTTTCCTTCACATCAACAGATGCCATCTGGAAGCCAGAAACTTCTGAGGTTTTGATCCTCTGGTAATGGAGCCACTCTAGCTCTAGCTTTGGAATCTTCTGAGGCAGAGGACAGTCACAGTTGACATGAACTCTAGCAGCACAGCCAGAGCAGCCAGCACAGCCAGAGATGGCAATGGATCTCTTGAATGATCACAGGAGGAGTGAACTTGGCATTGCTTTTGCGCCACTGTGCCAGTACCAGTGATGCCAAGTCCTTAGCCAAATCTTGCAGAGGGTACTGAACTCTCTTCATATCATCCAGAAGCAGCTTCTCTTCCTGGAGGAGAATTCCTCTCTGAAACACAGCTCTCCAGGTTGGAACTTCTGTGGGAAATAACTGCTTGCCTGCACCCACCAGATCACTCAGATTTGAACCTGAACTTTTTCTGGTCTTTCGTCCTTGCTTAGCCATGGTGGCTACACAATCTTCACCAAGCTTTGTATCTGAAACATAGAAAATTATAACAGTGAAACTCTAGTATCCTATAACAGCTGTTACAATGGTTTTGTTTGGTAAGAGACTGGTCTGTTACATTTGTACTACAGTGTATGTCCTGCACAGCTGTTCCGTACATAACCAGAAAACGAAAAAGTGGAAATTTGAACACTTAAACGTGAGTTTTAGCAAAGGTTCAAGAAAACAAAACCCCTCCTAAAATTTAATTTTACATAGAAATACATACTACTAATCTTGAAATTCGCGCTTCAATGAGCATGATACACCTTACTGCACACATCACCTTACATCAGGTATATTGAGGGATTCCTCATCAATAGTGTCCTGATCTATCCTTTTGGGTAATGGTTCTTAGCCCCATATTCCAAAGGATATAGTATTATGATATCTCTGGTGGTTTCACGAGTTGCTGTTTTCAGTTTTACTACTCTGGTTACTTTATCTTCAGGATACAACGAGGAGATTGTAAACACCAATTGACCAGGGAAGTACTCCGGGGTGGACGTTAGGCACAGGGAATGCTGGAACTCCTGTTTCTCCTGTCGCTGTTCTCTTTAGCTGATCTTTTTCCGTGTCTCATCTACCCTGTAAACAGTCCAACATGCTCTCAAAAACACACTTCTTCCCTACATATACATGCATTTCACACACTACGCAATAGGGGGGACGAAACATATCAAAAATCGAATTTCTCCAATTCCACAGTATGCCCGTGTTGGAAATGATGATCTCAACATCTTGTAAAAAAAATGAGTATATGCGACCCCTCTTACCCCTTCCATAGCATCCCCCCCATTTTACTCTCTCCGCAGATATAAACCCCAAATGTGACAATCATGCATTATATTAAGTCTTATTAAGTAGATTAGATTAATTTGGATAGATTATTTAGAAAGAGTTTTAGATAGATTGAATAGATTACATAGATTAATTTAGATAGATTAGATGAATTATATAAATTATTGTCACGTTTTTTTGTTGTTTCAGATTGTTTATGATTGAATGAGTTATGATTTAATTCCGAATGAGTTACATTAAATTCAGATTGAATGATTCAATTGCTAGAATTTAACAATTAGTTTCTTGTTATTAATGCTACTAGGCCTAAATAAGTGAAATCATGGCGACAAGAAGCAAAACGCACAATTCAACATTTGGTCACCCTGCAGAATTTCCACCTTCAATGACTCCTTTAAAGGCTGACGTATTTAGGCATTATTTATTGGTAAGAAAACTAGAAGAACTGATTTCGAAAGGTTCCAGAACAGCAAAAGAATGTTACAGAATTGTCACTAAAGATGTGGAAGCCATTTGGGAGAAGTTTTCCTTTCCACATATAGGATTTGAAGGAATAGCTATAAAAGTTGAACGATTGATAGAATCTGCAGCAAAGCTAAATAAAGTACCATTAAAACAAAGAAACAACAGTTTTCAGCAGAAGGTGGAGACATTCGATGAAATGTTTGATATTTGCACTTGTACTTGTTACGATAAAAAAATCAGTCGAACGGATTGCAGATGTGATATTCGAGTTCCATTGATTGAGTGCGAGTCTTTTGTGGGGCAGAAACAAGGAAAAACCAACTAGGACCAATCGACAGAGTAACGACTTCCGCAAGAAAAAGGACTCACGATAGGGTTAAAGGATTAGAAAGAAGAGCGAAGATAAGCCTAGACATGAATGTCGCCTCAACCAGCAAACTGGACCCTTTACATATTATGGAAGATGAAAGCATGGAAATTGATGATGACAGCGACGATATTGACTTTGTTCCGGATTTTGAGCTGAGAGAAAACCATCAGAACAGAATTATTTATGATAACTTAACAATAAGAGCAGATAGATACCGTGTAAGTTACAGAGCTACTGCAGCCATAGTAAATGCAGCTTCGAAGGATATGGGAATATAAGACGAAACCAATATGTTGGATAGGAAAAAAGTGGAAAGAGAAGAATACGTGTGGGTAAAAAGAACATAATCAAAGTTAAATCAGAGAACACACAGATTGAAGGCATTGGATTTGATGGTAGAAAAGATCAAACTAAGACAAAGAAGGGAATGGAGTACGAAGAACATTATGTAATAGTCAAAGAACCTGGTGATGTTTACATGGATCATATAGCTCCAGATAACGGAACTGCTTGTTGTATTGCAGATGAAATAATAACTTTTATAGTTGATTCTAATAGCAAAGAATCCTTCAAAGCTTTGCTATGCGATGGCACCCCAGTGAACACTGGCAGGATTGGCGGAGTGCTAAAATTGATTGAATTATATCTGGACAGGCCGGTACAATGGCTGATTTGCCTTTTGCATGCAAACGAACTGCCCTTCAGGCACGTATTTGAAGCAATTGATGGAAAAACTTCGGGACCAAACACCTTCAAAAGTTCTCTTGGAAATAAACTCCGAGAGGATTTGACCAAACTGGGTATAGTTGATTATACCCCTGTAGAAGGCAACATTAAAGTTTCGGCCGATATTGTTAAAAGTTTCAGCATTGACAAAAATATATATGTATGAAATGTGCATTAGCATACAATCTGGACGCATCTCACAAGCGTTAGCCACCAGATCCCCAGATGCCCTCCATCATTAGGGTGTGTCAATTTGGGAGGTGAAAATTAATTTTGACAATTCCTTCACTGAGGGTTTTAAAAATATGTTTTTGGATGTGAAGAATTCAAATCTGTTATTATTTTTGTGATTGCTCAACACTTAGCTTGGTAAATCTACGTTTGATTAAAAAGCACAAATTGCTCTCGGAAAACAACATTTATTAATTTTAGCTTCTCAAAATGTCAGGTAATGCTATAAAAATTTTAGTTTCTCTGCATAAAACATATCCTTGTAATCGTAAAACAACATTAGAAAGTAATGACATCAGTAAAAAAATATATTTAAACAACAAGTTTCAAATCTTGCTTTGATTCGTTCTTGGACATCAGCCGCCGACTTGCTTCTTGGCCTCTGATATAGCCCTCACGTTTCTCATGTGTATACACCCTGCCTGCTGCCTCTGTGACTTGTTTCACACACCTCTCTATTGACTGAGCATGACAGGGCCACTGTGGAACTTGCATAGGCTTGTCAAAGAACTTCTTTACTTCCGCTGTAGTCAGTTTACATGTCAAAGGAGGTTCAAATATCCCGTCAGACCAGTCTGTCAGCTCCAACACGGAAGAAGCAGTGGGGTTGATGGAAGGTGTCTTCCTGGGACGTACAGAAAGATCTCCAAGTGTGTCATCATCTCCACCCCTCATGTCAACAATCTTTTGGACACCAGCTCTCCTCTCCTCACTGTCATCTGAGCACAAGAGTGTCTGGATTATCATTTCGCTAAATGCATACCATGCTGAGCGCTTGATGGTTGGCAAAACAGCATCCACTACAGCCTTCTTTTGCAGCCTAACTAGCCGCAGCTGAAACAAGATGTGGCGTGGGCCTTCCACCCAAGAGTGTTTTACTTTGATGTTGAACCAACAATGTATTCCACTATCAGTCTTAAGTTGTTGAGGGTTTTGCCTTTAGGCCATGTTTTGAAACCCATATGCGACAAAGCCTGTTTGCTGTTGTCAACCACCTTGAATGGCTCACTGGACCAATTTCAAGAAGGGCCAGATCTGTGGGAAGTTCTCCTGTCCTTATGGCCTGTGTGATCCTATACCCGTACGCTTGATCAGTAGAGAGATCCTTTACGACATTGTCACTCAGTGAAGTAAGAGGCTCTCCAATTGAGAGTTTGGTGAATGAAGGATCAATTTCAAGTTCGGTTGCAGTGTCTAGCATCTTGCCAATGTTACCTGTCCACTTGTTGTTAGACAAGGTCTTCCCATCCAGTGCTGTGATCAAGTGTCGCAGGGGTAACTCGTTAGTGTGGAGGGCACAAACCAACCAGATCAGCTTACGGCAAAGCTTGACCTCTACCCAATGCATGGAACCACCCTCCCAGCCAGTGTTAACATTTGTAGAATCACCTCCAATGGCCTGCAGGCTTTTATCAATGCCCTTCTTCTTCATGAAATCTACAAGATTATCAGCAATAACTTCAGCAGGTTTTTTTCTCGTTGAGCCTTTCTCAGGAGTGAAGTGGTAGAGATATCTTCCACCTGGCTCACTGCACACAGAATAATGCTCTTCTTTGATGATGCTGGGGAACTGACGATCTGAATTGTCTGCTTTCAGCATAACTTTAGTTGTATCTTGACGGCCGTCAAAGAAGATGCAGTCAATTTCATCCTTCTTACAAAGATCATCAAATTCCTGATCCAGGGATCTCATAACTTTTTCTTGGGCCCTCTTGACTTTATTGTGATCAACTACAAGTCTCTTGTCTTCTTCAGTGATCAAGCCAGCATCCATAAAGGCAGCAGTGGTGATGGCAGCTGTGGCACGCAGGCCAACACCATATCTGATGCTATGCATAGCAACATTAGGTATTTCTAATGTGTTGTACTCTGGCTTTTTATTGGAAGTTGAAGACGTGCTTGGTATTTCTAAAGTCACTTCATAACTTCCATCCTTTCCATCTTGAGCATCAGCTATTTGTTCTTCATTTTCATCATCAGAGAAAATTATTTAATTTGATGGCATTGAAACATCCTGCTTACTTGTCTGCTTATATTCAGCAAGCCTTCTTCTTTCGTCTTCTTGCCGCTTCTGCTTTTTGACTTGTCTGTTGTGCTCAGGTTGATCTGGCAAGCCAATCTGATGTGGTCCAATAGAACCAGACTTGTCTCTCTGACCTTTAATGAAAGCAAGTTCCTTCACAGGGATCTTCATCTCCCTAGGGCATGTACAGTTAATGTGAGTTTCGTTTTTGCAACCAGCATCTGCAAGGCAGCCAAATTCAGAGCAGAGAACAATTTTACACTTGCAACTGAGGATGTCAAAAAGCTTGTCAAGTTTTGCAATGAAAGCCTCTTTGACATGTAGCTTTCCTCTCCCAAGAGATATGTTTTTGGCCTGCTCCCAGCTCTCTTGGATCTTGTTTAAGATTGTGACTCGTGAATTTACAACGGGGGCTACAAAAGAACTGTTTGCTCGTTCCCACTTTTCAAGCACTTTAGGGTAAATGTCCTTTGCAAGACTGGCTGCTGGGTAGTTTCTCACATCCTCACCACTTTGTTCTCTTAGCAGTAGCCCATATTTCAGAACGTCTCGCAGAGTTGGAGTTCAGAGGGCAACAACTCTCTACCAGTTCCAATTAGGTTGCTCATATGTGTGAATGTCCCCAGTCTTGTCCTCCTTTTAGAAGCCATTGTAGGTAAATTCCCACTGGTTAGGATGGTAGCACTGACGGACAAGTAATCTTCAGCACACTGATGAATATGTTTCAACCTGTGAAATAAGCAAAAACAGCAGTGCATTATATATACAGCATATATAATTATTAATATAATAATTATTATAAAATTCCACAAAAAAGTCAAAAAAGTCACTATTTTTATGTAGCTTCTTACCAAGCAAAACTAAATTATATTAAATTAACAAAAATATCTTTAGAATTCCTAAGTCATGCTGCAACTTTTTAGCACCCCTCATATTTGGAATTTGAAAGTTGAAAAATTTGACACACCCTACTCCATCATGCAAGATGGCTAACACGAACAAACAGGATCCTGCGCTTATATGTCTCTACACGGAATCCAGACAAAAATATCCAAGACCTAGTAAAAATTATAATGCTGGTTTACGCTCCAGGCTGGTTTTGGATAAAGTCTCATCCAAAGGCAAATGAGGGAGCATCTAATTTTTGGTATATCATGCACTTGCTTAAAGGCTTAGATAAAAAGCATCGGATGATTATGGAGCGTGTCCTCAGAAAAAACGCCTATTTTGCCCACTCAGAGAATATCTTACTCTCAATGATAACAGACACAAGAAGAGAGGTCAGAGAGCTGGCTCTTCAGTACATGATTCGAGCAAGAACTAGGAGCACCAATGCGAGAAATTTGAGCTGCCAAAAACACTGAACTTTGAAGCAGACGATTATCCTAAGTTCCTAACATGATCGACTGGGACAACGAAACCATCACCCCTCCACCTATTTCACAGAATCTGACAAATGATGATGATCTTAAAGTTCGAAATGAACCACTTCAGCTTATTCCTTTTCCCTGTCACAGCCAGGGAGTAGAACATGCTGTAAATGTGGTAACAGAAGCATCACAAGATAGAATTGGTTACGAAAACAGAAATTTATTTTGAATGTACTGGAGTCGAGAAAAAAGCTACCTGTGTTCCAATGCAAAGGCCAGTGGTGTCAGTAATTTGCAAGTTTAAATTTCTTAAGGTGAATATTTTGGTTTTAATATGCTTCAATTAAATTTCTTAAGGTGAATATTTTGATTTTAGTGCTTCAATTGATTCTTTAAGTAATTAATAGAGAGAGAAAGAATATATATATATATATATATATATGTAACTAACTTTACTTATATCATTAGTTACTTTAATCTTTATCAGGTTTTTTATTCAAAGAATTGGTTTCAATTTCATTTCAATCGTGAGCGTCGGATACCTTAACTTTGGCTCTCTCTCTTATAATGGTGAGCATTTTTGTGGGCACCAGCCCTTGGCTCCTCCTTTCTACATAAAAAAAACTTGCCGCATAAACACCTTTCACAACAGAAGGCCCAAGTTGAAATTCGACATTGAAAAAGTTGGCAAACACACACACATCACAGACTTCCAATCACAGAAAACACGCGGACACGCTTGCCTACCTTGCTAATAGATTAGATACGTAGTTTGTAGAAATACATTCCCTAATGAATAAAAAAAAATTGATTGCATGGCATGAATTAGCTAGGTGAGGTAAAGTTACGTTTCTGCCATTCCCATTTATTTTTTATTCTCTCTCTTGATGGGCTGGGTGTATGTGAAGGGGCGAGGCATGGCGTGAAACTGATTTGCTTTCTCAATTCGTTTCAACCCTTCCTGTAGAAACATTTGATTGCCTTGCTGGCGTGATGGATTTGCGCGTACACGGGTATAGACATGGAGTTTGCTTAATCCTTTTGGGGGTAGCCTGAAGTGCGCCATGTGGTCTTCGTTGGCCCGATATGTAGGTAGAGTGTAAATATTTCGAACAAAATCCACACACATGTTCAAGGTTTTTGTGTCGATACCAAATAGTTGGTATACAATTAGCACAAATATATTATCAAAAGAGGACTAGACGCCTGGCTCAGAATAATTCCAGATGAGCCGGGCGTGCCTGGTTATGAGGTGTCGAGCGCAAGAAATCAACCCTCTATTTCACCAGGCCAACTCAAGAAGGGGAACAACAAGCTTGACCTTCGTGAAATAAGGAATGATCGCACGGAACATTTGAAAGGTTCTTAGTTTATACAACCATGCTCTCTTAGTGTACGTTTTCTGTGTGCGCATGACATATATATAAACTTCCTCTACAATTACTTTCCCATGGTCAGGTATTTTCTTCAACCTTTTTCTGTACGCATCTCTGGCGGGTAGGACCCCTTATGCTTCTCTATCCAGTGTTTTGCTACTGCTAGAATTAAAAAAAAAGCAGTAATGAAAATAAAAACAGGAACCTCCCCCGAGTGGACCGAAATGCTTCCTCTTGTCCTTGTATCCTTTTCCTCCCGTATTCTCTCACGCACTTGACACCCTCCCATTCATCTCTCCACTCCTTTTTCTCTGTTTCACACACCCCGAGAACATCAAACCTTCCAACCCTTGAACACCGGTATCAGTTCTGCTCAGCATTTATTTCCTTTACATTCCGCACACTCTCACGTGCCTGCCTGCAGTTACGTGGGCGATCCGGGCAGGCGCGGCGCCTACGTTCGAGGGCATAGTTTCTATTCGTGGGGAGAAAGGAAGAATGGATCCCAAGCAGTATCTTTCCTCTCCTGTATCACATGATATGCAAGCTATCTGTACCTTTCGGCGAGCGGTGAAGTCGCCACATCCATTCGCCTTATTATTAATGATAAAAATAAAAATTGCCACCACCGAAGATTGAGATGCAGAGACAGAACCATTCTACCCTATCTCAGGTTCTTTAACCAAAGATTACAACTTCGGATTGTACCCGAACAAAAAACGGTGGTAATCGGTAAAAGTTTGAGAAGGCAAAAAAATAAGGAAAATCGGAAGATCCTTTCCAATATATTTCAACATTCACACATCAACGTTAATGAGAGATCTCTACCCTAGGCAAAATAAAAGTTGTGTATGTAATAAGGATTAAATTAGAATTATATATAAACTCATTCATTGTTACACTCCAGTGTATTAAATACAAATGCGGTTTTAAAATACAATTAACACTGGGGAAAAGTTTTTTTTTTTATTATATATATATATATATATATATATATATATATATATATATATATATATATAAAAGAATACTGACAATTACTAATGATTGTATTTATTAGGCCTATGGTGATAAAAGCTTTTAAACTAATAATGCTCTTAAATCTTCCTTCCATAACAGGTGAAAATTCCTAAATACAAATTACAGTTATAAAATTAACTCTACTGTAATTAATATTCTCACTAATTAACCATCTATGACAATATTTAAACTTACAGTAATAAAAATTTAAAATTTTATTTTGTTTTATACTACTTAAATTATATGAACTTTTTTATTTTGTAAAATTTTATAATTTCTTGAGTAAACTAATTGGCTTTTCTAACTTCTTTAAAAGCGCGTTACAACAAAATCCACAAAAATCTCAAGAAAATTAATTAATTTATTTATTTTTACTTACAAAGGGAATGTCAGCTGAAGTTTATACAGAGAGTTTATTGAAAATATAGCCAAAAGAGCTATATTTTTATAATCTTCACAATGTAATCAGTAACAAAAATGTGATTATCTCTAAAATAAAAAATACAAACTACGTAAAGATACTTCCGCAGTGCTCGCAAAAGCCATATACACAAGGCAAAAGAAAACCAAACTTACTAAACAGATAAACAGAGAACGTTGTACTCTGAAATTAATGACAAAATTCTGTAGAGTTAGAGTACTTAAAAGATATCACATAGTATAAAAAACTGTAGATCAGAGATAGTTACACAGTCCGTGGGTGACAGAGAAGTCATACATTAAATAATTAGGCCCTATTATTATTATCAGTGGAGAGCACTCTTATCTTTTTGTTAAAGTGAGCAACAATACCTCGAGCCTTGACTCCGACTGTAAATTTTATTTGTAATTTATCAAGAGATCAAATTAATATTGATACGTCCCCCAGTCATACCTTATTAATACTATTATTATTATTTATTAATATTTACAGAATTTTCATGTCACATATTTATTTGTTCTTCAAACATTACATCCATGTTTTAAATAAGCATCTGTATTTTTCCTTCAACTTTGTAAGAGCCCTGAAATGCTAATGGAAGCAAATATGCAATAATCCTATGTAATTATATTGTGCAGAGTCTGTTCAAAATTGAAATTTGCACACGATTTTGTACAGTTACAGGTTAAGTAATTTATATTTCAAAGGAACTAAATAGTTGCCAAAAATAAATTAAAATTACAATACAATGCTGATTACCAATAGTGTGAGTGTGTGTGGGGGTGTCTTTCTTAGAGAATTACGTGATTGCTTAATAATGAGTTGTGTGTCTGGAAACCTTTGTGTTTACACTGAAATTACGATTACAAAAGCACAAGAGGCTGATGGCATTAAAGTGCTCACAGAAAACGGTACATTAAACGAAAGTACTTCCTCCACTAAATATTTATGGGCCTAATACGATCCTGTCTTGTCAACTTTTCTCTCTTAGCAGCATCCTCCTGCCTGACCCCCTGCTGTTCCCGAGTTCCCTGTAAGGCCGGATCCACTAGGCGAGTGTTGAGGTCCAATTTTGATTCCATTAGCCTATTAAAAATAAGTTTTTCCATAAGAAAATTTTAAATAACAGTTATGCCAGAATGAAATTAGCACCCTCGTAATGGAAATACATTTTATATCATGGCAAAGAAATTACGCTTAATATGCCAAACAAAGATCAACCACTGAATATGATTCAGCTTTTACCCTGGCCGTCAAGGGTTTGAGTGTGTTTTATCACAGAATTTTTGTACCACAGCACTAATTTCATTGGTGGTGTCATACTTCTTACAACTTCGGTTTTGCCCTATTGTCGGAATCTGACATTTCAAATGCAGTCTTGATAAAAAAAAAAGTAGTATTCGAACACTCGTTCTTAATTATAAGGGATTGTGGCTAAGATTCTAACTAACTATATAGACTGTTACAAAGAATTAAAAGGAACAGAGGGAGCCACAACAGCTTTACAACAGTCTCAAAGTGGCACCCATAGTTTACATTCAGCCGCAGACCACTTACAGCAAAACAAGAAGGCTCTCCCATTGCTCTCCTCATCTGCCTCTCCCCCTCTTAACCCTTTAACACCGGGTATGGATGTGATCGATACCCCACTGTGCACAAAAAAATGAAAATAATAATAATAATTTTGTAGTAATTTTAAGAGTTATTTTAAGTCTCGGACAAAGGCGGGAAAGGTAAAGCATCCATAGATGTTGACCATCGTTTGTGAAAAAACCTAAAACATCAATTGATGTCGACCGGCGTTTAAGTTAAAAAAAAATAGGGAAGTTTGGAAATAAAGAAAATATCCAGCAATTTACAGAGAACAAAAAACTGGCAACAAATTTTATAGAACAGTTGGAAACTGGCAATATATACACACTCATCATTTTATACACATGTCCATCAATTTACTGGAGGAGATAGTCTAACACTAGATCAATATTACTTTTGTATATATTAACGCGGGTGATGAAAACGGCTTCAGGAGAAAGCCTACTCTGGTAATTCACAATTTCATACAGTTTTGGTTCCAATTTACAACAGCTGCTTCGAATCCGGTTCGTGTTTAGCGTAAGTAGTTTAGAATAATTAAACCTGTCAATCCTATTCAGAAGTTTAAAGGTTTAAAGACCTGGATGAGTTCGCCTCTGAGCCGACGTTTTTCGACAGAATATATAGATCAGCGAGTCTACGATCGTACGTTTGTGACGGACAGCCAGAATTAGTTTTGACGCTCTGGCTTCAACATTTTCAAGACTTGTGTTTTTTCTCAAAATTGGGGACCAGAATTGCATAGCATACAAGAGGTGGGGCCTAAACCAAAGCATTATAGAGAGGGTGAATAACATCTTTGCTTCGGTACGCGAACTGCCTTATTATAGCCCAACATTTTATTATATTTCTTTTTAACCTCGACACGACTTTGTAAAACTTGAGATCACTGCTTATACACATTCATAAGTCCTTTTCCAAGTTGGTCGTTGCAAGTTCCTGCCAATGCAGTGAATAGTTAGCACATGGATTCAAGTATGCAAGTGTCTGACTACGCAAGAGGCTAACTTGGTGTCGCCAGCGAATTTTGATATGATGCTTAATATAATGCCCATATCGTTTATGTAAATAATGAATAAAAGCAGTCCGAGAACCGAGCCCTTTGAAATGCCAATTGTTAGTGATGCCCACTCTGAGGCTTCGCCATTTACCACCACCATCTGTTCCTTATTGCTAAGCCAGTACACGGCCACAGTACCAATTATACGAAGGGCCCTTATTTTCATCATAAGTCGCTTATGTGGCACTTTGTCAAATGCTTTTTCTGAAGTCTGAATATACTAACGTCTACTGGCCTGTAGTAATCATATTTTGAATACATATTGAGGAAGAATTCCAACAGGTAGTTTGGAAGAGCCTGTGCTTACGGATATCATGTTGGGAATCAGTTAACAGGTGCAATTCCAAATGACCCACCATTCTTGCACTAATTATTGATTCCAAAAGTTTGCCTACAATAGATGTTAAGCTAATGGGCTTGCAGTTGCCAGGTAACACCTTGTCTCCTGTTTTGGAGACGGGTTAAGTTATACCACTTCCAGTCCCTTGGGGACATAGCTAGTGCAAGGGGCTTGTTAACGATATGGACAAGAGTGTAGACAGTGTTCTTCTTCGCCTTTTCGAGGACTTGGGGTATGAAACTGTCCGGACCAAGGAACTTAAAAGTCCTCATTTAACCCATGGCTAGCAATATTTCATCATGAGAAAACACAGTCCAAATTTGTACATCTTGAATGCAAATTTTAGCTGCACGGATATTCAAGGTTGCCTCTGGTAAAAATGAACACGAAAAAATTGTTCAGTACAGATGCTACGTCAGCATTGCTATATTTCAGTTCCCCTCTCATATTTAACAGGACCTATGCTATTTTTTTTTAATTGACCTTCTGCTCTACACATCTAAAAAATTCCTACAATCGGGTCTCTTTCCACTGTTTGTACATTTTATTTCTTTCCTTTATGGCAGAGTTAATATCGTTGTTCAACCAACCAGCGTCACAGGAGGAAATATTTGTCCCTTTCTAAAATAGAATAAATGTGCTCCGTCTTTAAAAATCATGAACTGGTCTTTAAATGAGCTTCAAATATCACCTATGTTCTTGCTGTCCACTAACGTTAAGTCATTTAAACTAACTTTGAGGACATCGAAATCACCCTTATGATAGTCTAGCTGCTGCATGGACTTTAACGATTTAGATACAGAGGTGTTAACATTAGAATGGATTAAGTTATGTTATGAAACACCCTGTATACTAGCTAAAGATTTAGCTAGACCTTGGGTGCTCGGGTCTCTGGCCCCATCTAATTCCGGACAACAGTTTATACAAACAAGAAAAAAGAAAATGGGGGAAAAAAAAATCCCATGTCAAATAATTGTATTTCCTTATTCTAATGCAAACATCAACTCTAACATACATCTAACATCAACAACATAGCCACACACCTAAACAGCCTCTTCATTCTTAACAATACAGAAGAACATACACACATACCACATCAAGCAGGATACTCAAACTCCTCCCCAGACATAACGTTCTGTTCCTCCTCACTAGCAACACACACACACTGGAGAACAGAAAAACAACTGTCATCAGACCACCTGCCCACCATCATTACAACACGTTCTACACTGCCCCAACAGCCTTAGGCACACTTACAGAAATTACAAGAAAGCTGATTGGGAACAGTTCAAAATACAGACTGAGGAACAATTCACCACATTAAACAGCACACCCATCATAAACATCAAAACAGCACTCAAGACATTTAATCAGATCATCAATAATGCAAACAAATACATACCCAAGGGCAACATTAGGAAATACAACCCAAATTACGCTAGAGAAATAGCCCACCTCATAAGGCAACATCATAACCTCAAACATAACACACAAATACCACACACAGAAACCATAAAACAGCAGATACAACAGCTCAACACAGAAATAAGCAACAAACAGAAACATTTAGGAAATTCATAACACTAAACCACTCCACAGATACATCCAGGCTATACATGACTATAAACAGCATTACCCACTCTAACAGGCATTCACACCTCACACGCGGCTATCTGTCGCAGCCAAATAATATCCCAACATATACACAACAAGCTAACATTCTAGTTAATCACTACGCAAAGATAAGTCATTTACACAGACAACAACAACCAGAAACACGCAGGCAGACAAACAGCCAGGGACAAGAAAACCTAGACTCAACATGACCATTACACCCTTCAATACTGACCAGACCACCAAGATCATCAAAAACATTAAGAATTCAAAGGCTACTGGACCAGACAACATATCTAACATACACCTTAAACACTTCGGCCCACAGGGAATACTAGCTCTCACAATATCAGCACATATTCATACCAACACTGTATTATTCCTGACATATGGAAACACGGTAAAATTATTACACTACTCAAACCAAACAAAAATCCAACAGAACCAGCTTCCTGTACACCAGTTACTTTACTATGTACACCTTCCAAAGTAACAGAAAGAGTAATATTACAAATCACCAACTCACACATACCACTATCGCCTACTCAACATGGATTCAGACCTTACCACTCAACCACGACATTACTCACTAAACTCATGCAGCACATCATGGACAGCATCAACTCCAGACGACCAGCTCAACACACACTATTAGCAACAATAGACATTAGTAAAGCATTTGATGCTATCCCACCTTCTCTCTCATAAACAAAATACTCAACACAAACATGCACATTGTCGCACAATAACACTAAAAGATGGCTGAGCAACTATCTTTCAGGAAGATACTCACATGTCACTTTTAATGGCAAGTCATCCAAAAACAAGCTTTTTCCGAATGGGGTCCCTCAAGGTTCTGTTCTCTCACCAACACTGTTCAACTTATACATGCATGACATTCCAACACCCATAGATAACAAGCTTACCTTATCATCATATGCAGATGACATCACTCTAACATCCACCCACAACAACATCGACACTGCTACAAATATCCTACAAACATACATAAACAGTATACAAGACTGGCTCACACACAATAGACAAAGTAGCGCCCACAAAATCAACCATCACCTTGCTTACAAGCAACACAAAACACCACCAGATAACTCTACAGCTTACACTAAACACCAACATTCCACACACTTACAGGACCAAAATACTTGGGGTTACATACAACACATCATTATCTTTTGCAAACCACATTCAGGACATTAAAAACAAATGTACATCAAGACTTAACACGCTTAGGGTACTAACAGGCACAAACTTTGGACACCAGCAAGAAACATCATCACTCATATACAAACAATATATTTGCTCAGTTATGGACTATGCTAGCCCATGCTGGGCACCCATTATCTCACACACACACACACACACACACACACACACACACACACACACACAATACAAAACAACGCACTTCGTATCATTACAGGATGCACTCAAACACCACCAATAGAACACCTGCACACACAAACAAAAATACTGAAAGTTAGGGAACATTTAGACATGAGGGGAACACAATTCATGGCAGCAGTGACAACTAACCCACAACACCCTTGCCACTACATGTACAATCATGCACCGACACCTTGCACCATTAAGGTAACACCAGACATATTATAACCAAATACTCCATCCCATACCACGCCCCACAGACATCACACAGTACAGAAAACACACACGCACCTAACCCACAAAGCACTGACATGACTCGGTCCAAATGCGGTCCTAGGTGCGAAGCCACCACCCATTAACAGGTCAAAGATCAGCCTGAACAGATCGGATCGAGTTAGCTTACACGATTCCGATGTGGACATCACCCCAACTTACGGATATATAAACACAGACTAGACAGCTCCACCATATTTATGTTTCTGCAGTGTTTGAAACTCGGCCAAGGCTATATCCTTTGTTATATTTATCATTATTGTATTAAAATATTTATATATTTATATTTAAAATTAACTAATCTAAATTTATCTAATGGTTAAACATTTCAAGACTTATTATTATTATTTTTTATAAACCGGGAAATCCCAGGATCACGGGATGATGGCCGATTTTGTCACGGAAAACGAGGATAGTGAAAACCCCTGAAAATGAGAAACCCTAACAAGCATATCTTTTTGGTATGGCTGCAACTGGCGGAGAAACAGACAAATTTACATTCACTAAATTCACTGGAACAAGTGTCAATCATTCAAGCAGCATGACAAACAGTGGACTGTATAATACTTAGCTTACTTCATTATGCACATCAAAGACTCCTTCCTGTATCTTCTCGTAGATCTCTCTGGCGGTGTTGATAAAAGCTTCCTCCACATTCGCAGCAGTCTTTGCTGAAGTCTCCATAAACACTAATCCATGCTCTCGAGCAAACGCTTCACCTTCTTCACGTTTCACCTCACGTCGTGAATCCAAATCGCTACAATTTGAAACATGTCAAGTTGTTAATGTTTACTGAAACAACTGATAAAACAATCAATTCTACCACTTACTGAAAAAACAAAGTTCAGGCGTATAACTATACAGTACCTCAAACTATGAGAGAAGTGGAGGCAAATAGTAAGCCAAAATTGAATTCTATGAATAATTGTACCATTTCTAATTTGTGCTATTAAGTTAATGGCATGAATTTGCATTTTAACTTATAATGATAGTGAATAAGAACAAGTTCAGTTTTAAAAAGATGATGTAATTAGTGCCGAGAGTCAAATTTAAATGAAAGATTAAGTACATAATATAATATAAAAACTATAATACAGGGTGGTCCAAAAGTCCCTATCTATTTTGCTGAAGTAATAGTATTTTGGGATAAAAATGTGGTGACAAAATTAGATGCATATTTATTTATCAAGCTTAGGTCTAAAATTCAACATGAGCACCATCAGTGTGTCTGCAAATCTCAAATTTGTCCACTGCATTGCGAACACATTCTCAAGCATTTCTGGGTTTATTTTAAGACTGCAGCAACAATACGGTCCGCAGGTCTGTAACTCTTGTTTTGTAAACTTCAGACTTTACAAAGCCCCACACAAAGAATACTGTTAAAGCCAAAGATCTTGCTGCCCAGGGCCTATCTCCACCACATTCAATCCAGCGATTTGGTAAGAGCTCATCAAGGTACGCCCGAACGATGTTTGCATAATGACATGAAGCTCTATCTTGTTGAAAGACAACAGTGTCGAGAAAGCCATTTGAACGAAGCTGGGGTTCAAGAAACTGCTGAAGCATGTCAAGATAAACTGGCCCTGTTACCGTGGCTTCTGCAAAGAAAAAGGTCCATAAATCTTCGAGCTTATCATACCCAACCAGACATTAACTTTAAGAGAAACTCTCTTCCATTCGTAGAACTCAGTTGGCTTTTCACTATACCTGATATGGCAATTATGTTGATTAACCTTTCTTCATCGCTGAAGAGAATGTGGTTCAACAAGTTTTCAGTATGAATTTCTTCAATCAACTCTGTGCACATAGCAACTAGTCTTGGATAATCCTTTTCATGCAACTCATGTAGCACATGTATATGGTAACTCTTTTTTTTTAATGTTGATTTTAAAATCCTTAGAACATTCTTTTTTGGTATGCTCAGTCTACGTCAGTCATTCTCAACGGGGGCGATATCGCCACCAAGGGGCGAAAGTTGAGCTGAGAGGGGCGATAGATTGTCACATAAAAATGGATTTTTCTTAAAATAATAATCTTTCTATAAACATTATTCGTAAATTAAAATATACAAATTTGGATTTTAATAAACTTATTTATTCCAAATTCATGTCCCTTCGTCTGTTTGGCATAAACATGTTTTAAACATGTTGCGTTTTGTATACGGGGTAGCGGTAGCTGCTTAGCTTAGCCTTAACGTCTGGCGTGACTGGTGTCTGGCAGTCTTTGAACAGCAATTGTAGCGGGCGGGTGTTACTTAATTCTCATGGTGATATTCTGAGGTTTAATGGTGTTGGTGTTGTGATAATAATTGAATGACCTACGTTCAAAGTGAACAAAGCATTACTTGTTTATTATATTTTCATATCCCTCCCATCATTAATCATGGCTGCTGAAAAGAAGAAGTGTAGACAGTATCTGGAGGAGTATTTGTCTTATGGCTTTGTTGAAAGCCCATTTGATCGAAGCCAGCCTATGTGTCTTATATGTAACAGCTCATTTTCAAATGAAGCTATGAAGCCATCAAGACTTTTAGAGCATTTAAAAAAAAACATCCTGATAAAATGGACAAACCCATTGATTATTTCAAAAATCTGAAAAAGAATTTTGAACAACGAAAAACTGTTCCTTCTTTATTTAGAAAAAGTACACAAACAAATGCAAATGGAATGATTGCGTCTTATGAAATTGCACAAATCATTGCAAAAACTGTAAGTGCGCATACAGTTGCTGAAAATATTATACGGCCTGCCTTTGAAATTCTCATGAAAACTGTGTTGCATCAAGATTCATCAAGTGTTTTAAAAGCATTACCATTGAGCAATGATTCGATTCGGAGAAGAATTGATGAAATGTCATCTGATGTAGAAACCCAGCTAGTTGAAAAAATAAAAAGCAGAAAATTCTCAATTCAAATTGATGAATCAACGGTTAGTGATAGTAGAGCTATTCTTATGGCATACGTCCGTTTTATAGATGAAGACTGCAAACTGTGTGAAGAAATGTTGTTCGTAAAATCTTTGGAAACCGACACAACTGGATCATCCATTTTTGAGGCTTTGAGATCTTGGTTTGATGAAAAACAAGTACCCTTTGAAAACTTAGTATCCTGCGCAACTAATGGCGCTCCATCCATGGTGGGAAAACATAAGGAATTTATTGCCCACTTAAAAAATGTATGTCCTTCGATTCTTACAGTGCATTGTGTCATACACCGCAATCATTTAGTGGCCAAAAATATTAGTCCAGTTCTTCATGAATCATTGGCAATAGTTATTAAAACAGTTAATAAAATTAAATCTCACAGCAAGTATGACTGACTTTTTCGGAAGTTTTGCAGTGATAACGAAGAGCAGCACATTAGACTTATTTTGCACACGGAAGTTCGATGGCTTTCAAAAGGAAACTGCCTAGCCAGATTTGTAAGCCTATTTCAATAGTTAGTTTCTTGGAAAGTGAAGGGGAGGTAGATTTGGCAGAGGAAATAAAGACACAAATGTGACATCTACTTTTTGGCTTGGATTTTTCGAAAGCTCAATGAAATTTCACTTCAGCTTCAAGGCAAATTATGTACTTTGCTAGACTGTAAACATTCTGAAAGCTTTTACTGAAAAATTAGGTATTTTTCGAACCAGTTTACAGAAGAAGCACTTCAACAGCATGCCCGAGTTAACAGAAATAATTGGACATCTTCAGATCAAGCTCTTAAAAATTACGCAGAATATTTATTGTCATTGAAAGAAGAACTGAATAGCCGATTTTCAGATTTATTTTCTTTTGAAGTCAAGCCATGTATGCTGGGATCCTTTTGACTGTGATATAGAATCTGTCAGTGAAAACATCCAAGAGGAACTTATTGAACTAAAATGAAATGATGAATGCAAATACAAATTTGAAAAAGCTGGAATGACTGAATTGTGGCTTTCAAATACAACTAAACAGCTTTATCCAAACATGTGGTTTGAAATGGCTAAAGTACTGTTGTGCTTTCCAACTTCATATTTGGTTGAATGTGGCTTTAGTGCAGTCAATAAAATATTGACAAAGGAAAGAAGTAGAACTGATATATGCATGCGAGGAGACATAAGACTAAAACTCACAAATATCAATCCAAATATTGAGAATCTAGCAGCAAAGCATCAAGCACAAGGGTCACATTGAATAAACAACGTAAGTAAAATGTCATTTTAGTTTCATTAAGAATTTTTTGGGGGACGATTGCTTTAAAAAATAACCAAAAGGGGGCGATAGGGAAAAAAAGGTTGAGAAACCCTGGTCTACATGATGCTGCACGAGTTGACATTCTAGGATTTGTTTCAAAGGCATCTCTTACCAATTTGACATTTTCTTGAAAGGTACCTGGACTTTCAGATCCTGCCTCATCATAAACAGATCCTGTTGTTTTGAATTTATTGACCAGCTCACAAATTGCTTTGTCTGTAGGTCCTGGTTTGTGAAATATTCTTTAGAATTTTTCTCAAATTTCTTTACACTTCTTCCCTTGGATACGTAGTGTTACTACCATTACACGTTCTTGTACATCTATCATCATCTATGGCCTATAGAAAATAAAAAAATTATTTCAGAAAAATAGTGACTTTTGGACCACCCTGTATAATAAAAAAATGCATAAAAATAGGATAGTGATATTTTGTAATTTTCCTTTTCTGGTTGTTTTTTTTTAATTCTCTCTCTCGGCGCACTTAAGAAAAGAGGTAGAGAACGTGCGCATGGCTAGTCGGATAAGTGCGATCGTTGTCCACACTGGTGGCAACGACCTGTTCCTCAAAGGCGGTAGGGTAGGTCTTACAGAAGGGATCATCACCGAGATCATGTCTCTTGCGGATGATCTAAAACTGAAGACAGACAGGGGAATGTTGATGGGTATTTTACCGCGGATGAATGCCAGTGACCACGCGCTCAGTATGGTCATTGGCATCAACGAGAAGGTGCAAGACTTGTGCATCCCGCTGGGCGTGAGGTTTATTGACCCGTTCGACGCATTTTCGGGTAGGTGGGACCTTTACCAGAGGGATGGTGTCCACCTCAATGACAAGGGCAAAGGTGTGCTAGGCATGCTGCTCGACCGGCACCTATACAGAATGGTAAGGTCGAGCCCGGGGAAAGATGACGGGCCCCCACCTGGGAGAGATGATGTTGAGCCAGTGGCGGACGTACCTTCAACTGAAGGGTGCGTCCAGGTACAGGTGGGTGACCCTCCTTCCACGTTGGAGGGGGCTCAGGCTCCTGCGAAAGTTGCCCCCTCGTTGGTGAGGGGTTCTTCAACTCCCGACAACCCTGTCTGTTCGGGAAACGGGTCGTGCTAGTGGGCGGTCAGAATAGGGAAGCTCCCTCCGTGCAATGCTTTTTAATGCTAGGTCGATTAGGAATAAGTTTTGCGAGCTACGGGCGCTCTTAGCATCAGAATACCAGGATATCGTTGCTATCACCAAGTCCTGGATTCATACTGATCGTAGGGACTATGTTGGAAGTTCAAAATACCTGGGTATAGAATGTTTCGCAAAGACCGCACCCGTGGGGAGGGGGTAGGGGTAATAATGTACGTGAGGGACACATTGAGTCCAGTTGACTGCTAGTTCCAGTCGGAACGGGAGCTGCTTGGCGTCGATCTGAACCTGGGAGGGACGAACTATAGGTTAATCTTGGTGTACAGACCTCCGCATCTCCTCCTCGAGGAGGATACAGCCCTGTACACCGAACTCAGTAGCCTGCTAGGGGAGAGGTGTGTGTAGTTTTAGGAGACTTCAACTGTCGCGGCATAAAGTGGGAAAACAGGACTGCTGATGCTGAAGGGAGGAGGCTAGTTGACTTTGCTGATGAGAACTTCCTCACTCAGTGGGTCAATGAGCCTACACGAGGCGAAAGCGTTCTAGACTTAGTATTCACGACGAAGACAACTTCGTCAATGGCCTCACCGTTGACGAATCGTTGGGCGGGAGTGGTCATGCTCTGATTAGGTTCCGTGCGTCCTTCGCTCGATCTCCGGCGGCGGACTTTGTTAGCCTCCGGGATAGCGTAGGTGAGATGGGGTTAGAGGTCGGCGGCGATGTTGAGGGAGTGTGGAGTGCATTCCAGGACGAATTTATGGTGCTGCAGTCTGCTGCCATACCCTCAAAACTAGTCACCCCTGCTTCAACGCAGCCTAAGTGGTTCAATCGTGACATCGATTCGGCTATCCGAAATAGGAAAGTAGTGTATAGAGGGCGAAGGCCAATCGTTCCCATGAGAACACTGAAGCGTATGTCCGCCTGTGTAGGGAAGTGAAGGCAAAGGTTAGGCTAGCGAAATGTAACGAAGAACTACGGGTAACAAGCCTCTGCAAGAGGAACCCTAAGGAGTTCTGCGGACCTCCAACGCGGACATCGCCAATGTGCTTAATGAGTACTTTGCGGGAGTGTTCACCAGGGAGGACACCCGCATCATCCCCGAGCCAGGCGTCAGGCACGAAGGTGCTGGCCTGGATAGTGTTCGATGTATCGCGACAGTCGTTGCCGATAGAATAGACAAACTGAGCGCGTTTAAGGCTCCTGGGCTAGACCAGTTTCTCCCCAGTGTTGCGGGAGGTGCGCGACCAGGTGGCTCCCCACCTGGCTACAGTCCAACAAATCGTTAGAGACGGGCCAGGTACCTGGTGACTGGAGGGAAGCCAACATAACCCCTATCTTTAAGAAAGGGGATCACGAAAGTCCAGGAACTATCGTCCCATTAGTCTCACTTCAGTTGGAGGTAAATTATTAGAGGGGATAATAGCGGATAGGATCGTTGACCATTTGGATTCCTACAAGCTGCTTGGGGACTCTCAACATGGGTTTAGACGGCATAGGTCGTGTCTCACCAACTTGCTCGAGTTTTTCCACGTCATGTTGAGTGAGTATGATAAGAGTAGGGCGATTGATATACTTTATCTCGACTTTCAGAAAGCCTTTGATAAGGTACCTCACCGCCGGCTAATGGCCAAAGTGCGCGCGCTGGGTATCGGTGGGGAAGTAGGTAAGTGGATTGAAAACTGGCTGAAGAATAGGCGGCAGAGGGTTGTAATTAAAGGGGCTAGTTCGGGTTGGGCCTCGGTTACTAGCGGGGTTCCTCAGGGTTCCGTTTTGGGGCCGCTGTTGTTTATCATTTACATAAATGATATAGACGGTGGCATCGTCAGTCGGATCGCCAAATTCGCCGCCTGACACCAAGCTTGGGGCCAATGTTGGGATGCTGGAGGAGATCGAGCAGCTGCGTGCGGACCTAGGTAGGATAGGAGTGTGATCCGAAAAATGGCAAATGCCGTTTAACTTGGGTAAATGCAAGGTGATGCACATTGGCTACGCCAATCCCAAGTCGGACTCCTCGATGTTGGGGTAATATCGAGGCGACTGATTTGGAAAAGGACTTGGGTGTGCTAATTAGCAGCGACCTTAAGTTTACCAAACAGTGCGTAGAGCTGGAAAAGAAAGCCCAGAAGCTGTTGGGTTATATCAGGAGGCAATTTCAGTTTCGGAACAAGGAGATTGTGCTCTCTGTACAATTCCCTGGTTCGGCCTCACCTGGAGTATGCTGTGCAGTTCTAGTTGCCCACCCTCAGGAAAGATATTGAGAGGCTGGAGCGAGTGTAGGCGAGGGCCACAAAGTTAATCCCTTCCATTAGGCATATGGGCTACAATCGACGCTTACACGCCCTGAACTTGTTTTCGCTGGAAACTCGGAGGCTGCGCAGTGCGCAGTCAACTGATCGAGGTTTTCAAGCTCTTACGCAGGTTCAACAATGTCGATTTTAGAAGCATGTTTAGTTTAAATGATAACCCAACTCGTAACAATGGTTGGAAGTTGGATTTGAAATGGTTTAGGACTAGTGTGTGTGGGAATTACTTTACGTATAAGATCTGTGACACGTGGAACAGGTTACCTTCAGAAGTTGTGAACATTTCCTCTGTGGATCACTTCAAGAAAAGGTTAGACCAAATCTTGCACACTATTTGAGGGTGTAGAAAATTTTCCCTGGCACCCGTTGCTATTGGTACCTCCTCAGTATGGGCCGCAAGGCCTTTTGAGGTACTTCTAACTCCTCCTAACTCACTCTCTCTCTCATCCTTTATTCTACAGGGTGTCTCATAAGTTGTACACCATAGCTAATATGATTTTATTGTAAATCTTAATAAAGCCTATGCTGCGTGACTTTTGACATCCTGCAGAACATCAGTATAAGTAAAAAATGATTTAATAAGCTATCTGACAAACTTGAAAAAAGTTTTAAAAAAATTAAACAGGCATTTTTCCAAGACAATGACTTCAGGTCTAGTATAAAGGCCAAGTCCAGCATTTAATCTTAACAGGCCAGAAAATGTTTAAAAATTAGCACTATGAACCTAGACTTTAAGTGCACCTTACAGTCAGACAATTCATTGTTAAGCGTGGGAGGCCATTTTTATTTGTACTTAAAGTTTCCACTAAAGGGTACAAACTTGTAATGCTTTGACTTGGCAATCTGTGAACTATTGCTTAGGAAACACTTTTTGCTTTGTTTATCACTACCTGATTTCTGTCTCAAATTTTGCATCATCAGTCATTTTAACCATTAAATCTATCACTTTCATGCTTCTCTGAATTTCGTGTATGTTCAGGGCATAATATGCTGTCTGTTTAAGTTCCTCATTTCTACCATATCCAAAGAGCTGGAATTTCTTAGTGTTAAATGTAATATTCTCTTCTGTCCATTTGTATATTCTGTTTGTGTCCCTCTACAAGGCCTCCACCTCTTTTGCATCACTGACTTTTCTGCTGATCTTTGTATCTTCTGCAAAGGATGTTACTATACTATTGCTGTTTATTTCATTGTCTATGTCTGTTTGCATAATAATGAAAAGGAGCAGGGTCAATACTGTGCCTTGTGGTACTGAGCTGTGTACTTCTGATTATGTTATACAGTGAGCCCCAACCTGCATGAGGGTTCCATTCCTGAAAAAGCTTGTGCAGCACAAAATCGTGCAGGTCGGAACTATCTCCCCATAATATAAATGGGGTTAGGGGGGTAAAAGCTTAAAAAAAAATCATAGAGAAAAATGTTTACCTGAATAAAAGCTTTTAAATCATTGTACTATAATAAATATATATAAATAATGCATATAAAATATATAACAGTGTAAATAGTAGACTTCTAAAAAAAAACAAAAAAAAAAACAGTGATGAGCTTGCCATGGTCCCAAAAATCCATTTTTATGGTACCAGAAAGGTATGATGGTGGGCTCGTTTTTGTTGCTCAGTAATTTTCCATTATCTTAGCAGGAATGGTGGACCATGTGCATGAACTTTAAAACTTTAACACACACTTTCTTGAAGCTTAAAGATGGTGTGCTTGTCACTGTCAGACAGAGTGCCTCACATAAACTAGCCAGTTGTACAAGGGATACACTACTGGGCATGTTGCTGCCAGCTGTAAATGTTAAAGTATCATATGTACTGCACTTACGCAGTAAGTTTGTTTCAATATTAAATCAATACTTGAAGTTTCCATGGCAGAATTACATTAATTACAATAATACAGTACTTTATTACATATTAATATATTTTACGTTAATATTAGAAGTTACAATTAATACATAATTTACTTGGGCACTTATATGTGTGGCAGGAGTATAATGAATGTTCCATGTGGGAATGTATAGTATTGTACACATGCATGTGCAGTAAGAGCCTTTGTTCTGGACTTACACTTGCTTGTGAAAAAGTGTTAGTAAGTCATCATTTTTTAGTATTTACCACAATTTTAAAAAATTCATGCTGAACTACATTCAAATCTTTGCTCCTGCAGATTGAAAAAAGGGTAGTGAAATGTCCTCATCCTCTCTCTGAATTTGTGCATGATGGACCTCATGCACATCAGGGGATCACTGTACCTTGAATTTTAATGACCTATAGACATTCTGTGAGGAATTTGTTGGTCCATTTTCCAACTCTGCCTGTTATTCTCATATATTTCATTTTATGCGCTATTATACCATGATCACATCTGTCAAAGCTTTAGCAAAATCTGTGCATATGACATCATAGTTTTCATTGCCTTCAAGAGCATCTGGATATTGTTATAGTGCTCTATGAGTTGTGATAGGCATGATCTTCCTGATCAGAATCCATGCTGATTTTCATAGTCTTTCCAGTGTCTTCAAGAAATCAGATTTCTCTCTAACTATTCTTTCAAATACTTTGGTAAGATGAGATGTCAAAGACATAGTTTTTTTTGTTTTGCTCAAGATCTATCCCCTCCTTTATATATAGTGACAATGTTTGCTCTTTTCAAGATACTCAGTATTTCCCCAGAGTCTAGGGATCTGCTCCATATCCAGTAAATGGGTGTGGCTATCTCATTTTTACAGTTTTTAATCAATAATGCATTCCATTTGTCTGGAACTACAGTCGAGTGTGATTTCATTTGTCCTATAGCTTGTGCTACATCTTGGGGTAAAATCAAAATCTGTTATACAATCTCCTTGCAATTTTTCTTCAAAGTAAGTATCTAGGTCAGGTATCACTATCACCCTGAAATACTGAAGACTTATTCACAGTGGGCTCTCAATGTTTCTGGTATTTCTTTTAGATCATTGGTTAGTTCATTATTTCCCTTCCTTAAGGGCCCAATGGTGGCTCACATTTTTGTTTTTCTTTTTGCGTAGCTATAGAAGTATTTTGGATTATCCTTTATTACTACTTCTGCCTTTTTCTTTTCCCTCTCTATATGGCCTTATTGATACACTCCAGATTTTCTTATATTACTTTCTTGTATTTACTTTTCCAGGTATTGTTACCTCTGCAATTAACTAACTTCTCCACTACTCTCTTTTGCGTAAAATTATTCACTTTTGCCTCTCAAACCAGTTCCTCCCTTTCCTTTTGGCTGTGCTTTCAGAGCATATTTTTCTAAAATTTACAGTGTCTTTTCTTCAAAGATGGTTAGCATTTCTTCAGTTGTTTTATTCTTTAAAACTGTTTTCCACTCTATTTGGGCCATGTGTGATCTGATTGCTTCCCAATTTAGTCTTGGAGTTTAAGTTAAGTCCTAAATTTGCTTCTTTCTTCAGTATGGGTAGTGTTCACCAGGGCTATTTGGTCCATTTAATGGTCTGGGGCTAATCAGTCTGCCTCAATTAATTAATTATTAATTAACCCTTTGCCTGTCCAAATGGTTTTCCTTAGGGTTTACTGAGACGATTTTTGGGTATGAGGAAGTATGGTTGCAAGAAATGAAAAATGTGAAAAGTGTTAGTACGTACAGTAATACCTTGAACAGCGTGGTTTTGATGTAGCATGGTTTGTATTTTAGTCAAGACATGCATACATGCAGAGAAAAAAGAAAAAATGGTGCAAACTACACTGTCGAAATATTTCTCCAAAATAAAACTTTTTTTCAATTGTCAACAATTTTTTCGTTTTCGTTTCTAAACCTTTTTTGTATGTTTGTTACGTACTCATTATAATGCTGCTTTTTACTTACGTGTATCAATTGTAAACAATAAAATCCTTTGCTTTTTTTTTATTTCTTATCCTTTTTTTTCACTATTAAAAAAAAATATCCTTTTTTTTTGGGGGGGGTTGGAACATATTACATTTAAACCCATTATAATAATGCTTTGAACAGTGCAGTTTTGGACAGCGTGGACAAATTCCAGAACCAATTAACCACACTGTGCAAGGTATTGCTGTATTATACGAGTATTAGTGTGTCTGACCAGCAATAAAAAAGCGTGTATCACATTTGATGCACAGAGCAATAAAACTAGTAATTATTATTCGTACTTTCTGCGCATCACATGAAGCACACTGAAGAATACTATTTTTTTTTATCAAAGTATTTTCTACACTAATCATTGCTTTTGCACTAATCATTCTTTCTTGTTGAATTGGCTGAAGCATTGCTGAATGAGGGCAAAATTTTAGTTGCTGACAATTGGTACAGCAGTATTGATTTAGCAAATTATTTGAAAAAGAAAAATACAGAATACTGTGGGACTATGAGAAGAAATAGAAGTGGAATACTGGCTACAATAAAATCTGCAAAACTGAAAAAAGGAGAAGTAAAAGGAGTAGTAAATAAGGATGGAATTAGAATAATGAAGTTTCAGGACAAGAGAGAAGTCTTCATGATATCAACTTTTCATGGGCCTAATCTAAAGGAAATTGATAAAAGAACACATCAAGGTCAATCAGTTTCAAAGCCAGTAGTAATATTAGACTACAACCGAATAAAAGGTGGGATTGATCTTTCAGATCAAATGATTTCATACTACAGCCCTGCTAGAAAAAGTGTAAAACGGTACCGCAAGGTGCTGTTTGAATGTATGAGCATTGCATTATTGGATAGTTGGATCCTTTTCAATAAGTTTTACAGTGTAAAGGATATCAAGCTATCACCATATACAAAATCAGTAGCAATGTCGCTGCTTGGTATTACTGAAAAAAGTGAAGTGACCAAACCAATCGGGATAGAGCATGAGCTAAAGCAAATTCAAAGAAAATTACTTGTGCATCACATATGATACTTTATACGCCTTGTGCATCATATATGATACTCAAATGCATAAGATCACAGTCTAATCTAATTCATACATTTTGCATCAAAGAAGGCTTACTTTTCATCCGTTTGAAGTAAAATAAAGCATTAAAAATATCTGAAATGTGCATCATATGTGATGCACAATAGGGTGGAGCGTTTTTGGGGGGTTTTCACAAGCTTTTGAAACATGGTTCGTAATAGTGTAGAAAATGTGTTATGACCTGAAACAAAGTGTGTATTACATTTCTAGCCTCCTATATTAATATCTTCAGGTGTCAATCTCACTCCATATTTATAAATATGCGAAATTATAGTGATATTTAGAAAAAATAGACAACTGGAAATTTTTTGTAACTTTTGAATTATGGATTGTAATAGTGTGGAGAAGGGACCAAAACCTTATAATAAGTGTATTCTAAAGTTATAGCACCTTAACTTAATGTCTTCAGGTGCCAATCTTACTCCAAATATGTAGATTTATGACAAAAAAAGAGCAATATTCAGTAAAAGGCATAAATGGAAAGTTCTATGTAAGTTTTGAATTAAGATTCCTAATAGTGCGCAAAATATGCTGTGACCTGATAGTAAGCACGTATAAAAGTTGTAGCCTCCTAAGGATACATCTCCAGGTACCAATGTTATTACCTAAATTTATGAATTTATTCTGAAAAAATGGTATTTTACAGACAAGTGATATAAGGAAATTTAACTGATTTAAATATTGAGTTTTTCAATGAATGGAAATAGCTTTTATATTATTTGCATTGATATTTCCATATAATGATTGGTTCCATAAATACAGCTCTTCGTTCATTCTGACTGTCACGTAAATTCGTAGAGAGCCCGAATGATCCAGAACTCACCACGAGGATGTGGCTGTATGTTGAGTTCCACCCATGCCCAACCCTACCACCCAACCATATGGACATGATTTATGTAATGAAAACTTTAGTCAATATCTAATTATATTCAAAATTCAGATTTGGTTTCAAATGAGGGCATCATTTTCTGTGCTACCATTCTCGATCGAATATATCTGTCTCTAGACCCTGCTCCACACACAGCAGATGATGCTTCTGTAACTAACTTGATGACTCATTCAACAGCTTGAGTATGGCATGGCATCTTGTTGAAATCCTTCACTTCTCTATTAGCAATCATTGTATCAATTTCATCGTCGGAAACACAATCACGCGTCATTGGAGGTTCAGTTACTGCGATGTCATGCCAATTAATCATGTTTGTGTAGTCTGTGGCTTTGAAATTTAACTTTGGGTTTTTAAAGAGTCAGACTTTTTCCACGATATTGTTATCTTGCTTTCTTTATTCTCCATCCATCCAAGTACTCTTACATGGCTACACTCATCTTGTATCATGCTCAAAAGTATGTTTTCTGGATGACTGAAAAATGCATTTCTTTGGATCACTGGTTCAATAACTGCTTGAACAGAATCATTCAACATTCAGGAATACTGAATGGTTTTGAAAACATTCGGAGCTTCATATGCAATTGATTTGCTTTGTTTGATTGTAAACCACATTGGGATATATACGTGCATAACATGCGAAACCAAATTTTTCAAGTCATCAGAAGGTTCAGGTGTAGCTACGTATAATCTCAGAATACGATTTGCAGTGGTTAACCACCAAGAGTGCACCATCTTGCGGGGATTTGTCTTGATAGGTCAGTACTACACTCGCCAATTGAAATGGCTTGATAAATATCAAACAAATATTTTTGATCTGTGCTCAAGTTGTCTTTGTCAATAGATGGAATTTCAACTTTGATTTTTTCAAAATGAACAACCGGAAGTGTTTCACATTTCTGCAATTGCTGGCCAATGATGATGACAAATTCACAAGGTCCAGTGGTTTTTCCGTCCAATTTCTCCATAAGGTGGCTAAAGGAAGCTCATTTGCATGTAACTGACACACAATCCATTGCAAAGGTCTATTGAGATGCATTTCCATAAGCTGAATTACTCCACCTTTCACTCCTGTGTTCACAGCAGTTCCATCACATCCCATAGCAACTAAATTTGAAGAATCAACGGTGTGTGTATTCAAAAAATCACATTCCTTTACATATACTTTTAGATGTCCCAGATTCAGAAGTAAAGTGCCCTAGATACACTTGGTCTGGTTCTGCTACCAAGGTTACATGCTCTTCCACAACAACTTTATGAATGATAAAATTTAGAACCTTTCTGTTCTTGGACAATAGTTTTATCCTTGCGACCGTCAAAATAAATACTCATAATTGTTTTTCCTATGCTAGCAGCCTGTTGAAGCTTATCACATTGATGCTTCCTAGCTCTGCGCACTTTACTGTGATCTATTACCAGGGATGGATCAGGCTCAGATGTTTGTTTAATGTCATGCAAAACATAACTTGTTGTTATGGCAGCTGCTCTATCTGAAATACCTGTATGATCACAAGCTTTTGCAAGTGAAGGGAAGCATAATCGCTTCAGAGATTTTGTTTCAACTTTTTCCGCATTTGCTTCTGATGCGTTTCCATTTTACGGAGATTGGCTCATCAAATGTTTCATCAGATTCTTTTTCTGTATCAGTTGAAGAAGATATATCTTCAAACTGAAAACTTTCTGAATATGAAGTCGATGACATTACTGGCAGTTGTTTTGAAAGATACAAATCTCTACTGCTTTTTCTAACTTGTGCTAATTGTATTTTTTTAGAAGCAGAAACATCAACTGATCCTATGGCCATTTTTCTTTTTTGGTCTTTGGTCTTTTAGGAATTCTTGTTCATGTTTCGGTACTCAATTTGGTTTTGGGCATTTGCAGGATTGAAAGTCTTTACATTTACAAGTGGCAATATCAAAAAGATTTTGATCATCTTTAAATTTTTTGCACTTATCTAAGTAAGACTTTGTTTCATACCTTTAGGCTGTTTTAATATAGATCTATATTTTGTATGGTAATCTTTTATTTTCTTTACAATGCGGTTGAAGGATACAGTTGGAATTGATGCTTTATTGTATAATGAAATTAAGTTTCCTGCAACCACCAATGATATTTCATGAACAGAAGGATCTTTATTGTTTAACTCTTCTTTCAGTCATCTTCTTTCATATATATAGCATTTCATAACACCCTCAAATGTTGGTAGAACACAATAACTCAGTTCTTCTCCATTGCCAAATATGTAACAATCTGTTTTTCTTGACTGCCAAGGCATTCTTTTAGTTGCCATGTCTGACCTGATTATAAATCTTTTACTATCCAAGATTTATAATATACTGTATAATCCAAATTTATAAAAACAAGATCACAAAAATGCAAGAGAATGTGCTGAAATGCAACATCAAATATTAAATAGTGAAAGGATCTGATGTGATTGCGCAAGGAGACAGAGCTTAACACCTTACCATGGCAACAGCTGGTCTAACACTAACACACTGTGTTATGCTGGCCACACACGAAGGTGATTGGCGTCAATATGCCAATCGTCACCATGTGTGGGGTACTATTACATATGAATTTGTTTATTTATGGAGTTGCTGTATATAATTTTTTGTCAAAATAAAGAGGTTTTAAGTTTTTATTGGAAATTCATTGGCATATTGGCACATGAAGATATTGTCTTAGAGAAAAATGGTTTTGTCACTTTGCATTCAACATACAATAGCACATTTTCCGCACTATTACTAATTGCTCTTCTCACAACAACTAGACCCATGTGCTTCTATGTTCAAAATGACTCTCTTACAATGCTTACCTCTTATTTCCTATGAGCATGATAACCATGTTTGAGTTAGAGTGTTGCCTAGCATCTTCAAGCCACTGAGTAAGGTGATTAAAGGTTTCTCTTCTAGTAATGTCATATACAAGCAATGCTCCTGCAGCTCCTCGATAATAAGATCGAGTGATAGACCTAAATGCTTCCTGGCCAGCCTGCATGTGAAGAAAGAAAAATTAAACTAAACCATTAAATTAAGTGCAAGGTAAACATGAAACAAGAACTTGTTATGACATTCTGGTTTAGTTGCCTCTTTTTAAACAAAAAGGTTATTCTCCATATCAAAGATTAAGCTAACATTAATCCAGCACAGTATGGTGAAATATGGCACTGTACATATTATTTTGTTCATTTATGAAACCACCTGTAATTTGCAAGCCAAACATATTTTGTTATTTACACCATGTTTAGCTTACAGTTGCAACTAAGCCATATCTCTACTTTTTATGTACAGTATGCCTAACTCAGTAAGGAGCTGAACTTACTAATTTATGGTATAAAATTTCCTGAATATCCATTAATCTAAAATCTTACCATAAACAACAAAAGCATGAGAACTATGACTCGTTTCAAGTGAACTGCAGTGAAATCTGATGCTAACAGGCCTATTGGTAACAATTAAAACACATTTATGAACAAAGAAAATTTTTTATAAGCATTAATCATTTTCCTTTTCAAAAGTATGTGGGTATTGGGTATATGTACACAATGACCTAACTTGCTCTCATATTCCCAAACTAGAATCCTCTGAATTCTACACCCTCTGATTACAAATTAATTGCCAATCTGGCAATCTCAAACTACAGTAAATACATCTCAGGGTTCTTAGAAATGCTGAATCCAGTGTATTTGTATGCATACTTTACCCAAAAGGACACTAAAATAATTCAGGAATGATTCTGGGATGCATGTAAAATCCCACCAGACACGTTATTTTCAAATAATGGGAACACAGCAAGATAACATTATGAAGAAAATAGTAAAGAGTAAGTCCCACAAGAAGGCAGCACAAATTATTTATTAATTGACAAATATAGAAATATGAAAAATATCAGAACTATACAATGAAACAGGAGTATTATAACTCCACAATCACGTACCACAGTGTGGTGCTTGTTTATGTTGCCTACACAACTGAACATGTGTGTTGTTTCATCAAACATAACACATCTGTATATTTTTGTAGCTATCTAATTATTATTACTCATCATTAGTGTTTTAAAGTCAAATACATAACCTTTAATACAACAACTGTTATAATTAATTTTATTTGTAAATTGTGCACCCTCAAAATCTAGTCCTTGTTCTTGTAGCATGGCATGGATTTTTAAACAAGTGATATCATGTACACTTTACACCAAGTAAGGATTAAAACTCTAAAGCAGTGGTAATAACAACACATATGTAATGCTAAATTCTTTATTCAGTAACTATACTAGTTACATCTGAAGCCTGTGGGATTCTTGGGCTGTACTGAACTTTATTTTAATTTGAACAGTACTGTTTCAAAAGTAATGCAAAAACAAAATTATTATTTTATTAATAGCTACAAATAATATTATTCTTTGTCAGCAGCATATTCCCACACCTAAGTGGGGTTGCTGTTCCTAATCCACCTTTGCCACTAATTTCTGTCCAATGCCACATCCCTGGGCAGATTTTGATCCCTCGTATCACCCTCAGCCTTCCCTTTCTCCTTCTTCCAGGTGGTTCCATCTCCATAACTCATCACCAAACATATTCCTCTCCTCTCCTCATGACATGTCCAAACCATCTAAGCCTTCTCTCTTGAGCTTTCTTTGACACCTATTACTTTCATCATTCCATTGTACTTCATGTACTTTGTCTTCACCCTACTAATCTTCAAACCTCCATTTTCCAGTGCTGCCCTCCACCTTTCCAGCTTCCTCTCCACCTCCTCTCTGCTCACAAAACTACAGCATCCATAACAATGTCGAAGATGTATGGGCTCAGGGCCAATCCCTGATGGACACCAACTTTCACTTCGAAACCTTCCATCAATCCTGCACTACATCATATATGAGTACATGACCCCTCGTACTTATCCTGCACCAACCTCATATACTACTTCTCTGGCACTAATTTTTCCCTTAAACACCTCCACACCTCTTGCCTTGGTACTCTGTCATACACCTTCTCTAGATCTATGAACACTATGCGCAACTCCCTCTGCCCCTCTCTATATCTTCCCATCAACTGTCTAAGTGCAAAAATGGCATCCATTATCCCTCTTCCCAGCATGAAGCCAAACTGCTCTTCCACTATGCTTGTTTCTTCCCTCAACCTGCTCTCCACAATCTATTCCCAGACCTTCATTGTGTGCAACATCAGTTTAATCCCTCAAAAATTTGTACATTCCTGGACATCTCCCTTCCCGTTAAATATTGGGACCAGTATGCTTTTCCTCCACTCTTCTGGCACTCTCTCCTGGGGTCATTCCATGTGAAATCAGACTTTTTAACCATTTTGGGCATGACCATCACAGATTCCCTTGAATTTTTTTTTGTATGGAGAGCTATCCGAGATATGGCCAGAAAATAATTTTCAGACCCGGCTGACCCCTGGCACTCATGTTCTGGGGTCGCAAAATATTGGCACTCTGGCCTGAGTACCATTTTTCAAATGCATATATCTCGGGAACCAATAAAGATAGAAAAGTGGTTTTGGTGTCAAATTAAAGAGAAAAGAAAGCTATATCACTTTTATTAAACAAAGCATCCTCTAAAATTAAAAAGTTTGAAGATGACCTTGAGATTTTACTTTTATAAAAAAAAAAAATGCCCATCTCTGATTTTTAAATCAAAATTCTTTTTGGATGCCATCCATTGTGGTTAACAACCTCTGAAAGCTTCATAACTGGCCAAGACCTAATAAAAAAGTTACATCCATTCCAATGAGAGAATTTCTGAAAATTATTTTCTAGCTGTATCTCACAGAGCCCTCCATACAAAAAATTTTTTCAAGGAAATCAGTGACAGTCATGCCCAAAATGGTCAAAAAGTGTCTTTCACATGGAATGACCCAAAACTATAATCCATATTTTTTCAGAGCTATTATATTATATTACTATTATATTATCTATATTATATTACTACTATTATATTCTTGTTTATTTTTTAGGAATTGGTAGTATGCTATTTCAGTATTAAATTCATAGGCCTGCACTAAATTCTAGATATATATTCATTTTATTGGCTCATAATGGAGGCCAGTCATGGATTTGATCGCCAAAAGTTGAAACTGAAATGTGCAGATCCACTGGAATGTCACAAGGGAAGTAGAAGAATGAAGGATCTACGTATTGTCTCCAATTTAATTCTGAAAAAGCTACCATCTATGAATCTTTCCAAAGACCACAGACTCTGCAAACAATGCCGAGAGAAATTAGAGCAAATGGCAAAGAATAAGGTGACTCCTGAAACCTCATCAACTAGCGATGATCCTACATCATCGCAATCTGAAATCGAGATGTCCACAGATGAATCACCAGCTGAATCAAAAGAACATGAAGCATGTTTTCTCAATGAATCATTGCAAGCAGTGGGTGAATCTCCACTAAAAGTTGACAAACTACAATCAAGAAAATCATATGCACAAAAGAAGATCAGCAGATTAACATCCAGTGTGAAAGCAAAATTTGAACATTTAAAAGGTTCACCCGTTAGTTTAGAAGAACCAAGCACAAGTTCAGTTCAATCAAAAGAAAATGATTTTGATGAAATCATGGATCAACTTAGAGAAGTTTAAATCAGTATCTTTAAGGAGTGAAAAAATCAAAATACTCACTGTATTACCAAGTAGGTGGAGCCTACGAAAAACTGCCACTAAATTTGACACAACTATACACTACATTCCAAATTATTAAGCAGATTGCATTTTCTCCAATGTTTTCAAAAGTTTTTCGCCGATTTCAATGAAATTTATAGCAAATAATTACTATATATAGAAACACTGATGGTATTCATTTCAATAAAATATTTTTATAATTAAAAAAAAACTTTTTATTGAAAAATATGTAAAATATGATGTTCCAAATTATTAAGCAAGTATTCCATTTACAGATCTAAATGGTGAAAATGGGTAAGAAGAAGGATTTAACACCAACTGAGAAAAAAAAAATAGTCGAGTTACTTGCTGAAAATATAAAATCTATTGAAATTGCGAAGCAGTTTGGCAAGGCTTATCGAACTGTAAACAAGTTTGTAGCGGAGGGTACCAAACTGAGGCAGCGAAGTGATTAAGGAGCTATAAGAAAAGTAACAAGGTAGCAGATATCTGTAATCAAGCACAAAGTTGCAAAGCATCCATTGTCCTCAAGTAAAGAGGTTTTTCAGCAGGCTGGCATACATAATGTACCAAGAACATCTCGATGTGGAATCCTCCAAACAATTGGCAAGATGTGTAAACCTATGATTCAGTCACCATTAACACCCAGGTACAAGCGGCAGCATGTTGAATGGGCACGTCAGTACATGAAAACAGATTTTAATACTGTATTGTTAACCGATGAGTGAAGAGCAACCCTTCAGGGATCTGATGGTTGGTCAAGAAGATGGATTTCTAAGGGTCAATCTCTACCATGGAGTGAGGTTTTCTTTTAGAAAGTTTGTGTAAGACTGGGCATTCGTTTTTACACCATCAGGCACTCTGTATGGCACATCTACTTCATTGCCTATCAATCCTGCCCAAAACATGACACCACCTCCACCTTGTTGGCATCTTAATCTCGATGGTAGAAATTGGCTCTCAGCAATCCATCTTCTTGACCAAACATCAAGTCACTCAAGGGTTGCTTTTCATTCATCGGTGAACAATACAGTATTAAAATCTGTTTTCACATACTGACGTGCCCATTCAACATGCTGCTTCTTGTACCTGGGTGTTAATGGTGACTGAATCATAGGTTTACACGTCTTGCCAATTGTTTGGAGGATTCCACATCAAGATGTTCTTGATGCATTATGTATGCCAACTTGCTCAAAAACATCTTTACTTGAGGACAATGGATGCTTTGCAACTTTGCACTTGATTACAGATATCTGCCGCCTTGTCACTTTTCTTATAGCTCCTTTATCACTTCCCTGCCTCAGTTTGGTACCCTCCACTACAAACTTGCTTACAGTTCAAAAAACTTCACTTTTTTTCTATGTGAAGGTCAAAATATGATAATTAAAACCCACTCTAATAGACAGAGTTTATTTCCACAACATTTTCAATGCCCACTGGCATCCTCTTTGGGTGGATGCCAGTGGGCATCAAAACTGTTGTGGAAATAAACTCTGTCTATTGGAGTGGGTTTTAATTATCATTTTGTTTACAGTTTGATAAGCCCTGCCAAACTGCTTCGCAATTTCAATAGATTTTATATTTTCAGCGAGTAATTTGGCTATTTTTCTTTTCTCAGTTGGTGTTAAATCATCCTTCTTACCCATTTTCACCATTTAGATCTGTAAATGGAATACTTGCTTAATAATTCGGAACATCATATTTTACATATTTTTCAAGAGAGAATTTTTTTAATTATCAAAATATTTTAGCGAAATGAATACCATCAGTGCTTCTATATATAGTAATTATTTGCTATAAATTTCATTGAATCAGTGAAAAACTTTTAAAAACATTGGAGAAAATGCAATCTGCTTAATAATTTGGAACGTAGTGTATATATATGGCATCTGTGGCTAGAAAGGTATTTGAAGAAGAGGGCATTATGTCTGACCCTAACCCAAAGCTTAGGAAAAGATTAGAACAGGATGTGACTGACATAATCATTTCCTTCTATCTTTATGAAGAAGTTAGTAGAATTATGCCAGGTAGGAAAGATTGCATAAGCTTAGTTGTTGATGGAAAATGGAAACATCTCCAAAAACAATTAATCCTGTGCAACTTGAAAGCAGCTTACCAACTGTTCAAAGAAAGGAATCCTGCTGCTAAAGTAGGCTTCAGTAAATTTGCTGAACTTCAACCGAAACAATGTGTGTTGGCAGGTTCTGCAGGAACACATTCGGTGTGTGTTTGTACCATTCATCAGAATATGAAATTGATCAATGTTGGGGGTAGAGTCAGCAAATTATTCAAAGATACAGACTACAAAATTGATCATCCAAGGGATTGGATAAATTGGATCCAATGTTCTCCACCAAATGCACCTTGTCATCTAGATGCTTGCCAAAACTGTGGAGATTTCACCGAAATTAGATGCATCATTCAAGAAGTATTTGATGATCATCAAATAGATTTTGTTTAGTTTAAGAAATGGACAACCACTGACTGTTCAACTCTCAAATCAATGCAACTGAACATTAACAAATTCATCAAAACTTTCACATCAACATTGAAATTGTACCAATGGCATGATTTTATCACTAAAATGCAATCTTCTCACTATCGCACCTTAAAGGAATCTCTTAAACAAGGTGAAATTTTAGTCATTGGTGACTTTGCAGAAAACTATTCCTTTGTAATGCAAGATGAAGTGCAAAGCTTTCATTGGAATAATTTGATGGCTACCATACATCCCTTTGTGATATATTACATAGATGGAACAAGGGATAACATTGCACACAAAAGTTTTATGATCATTTCAGAATGCAATGTTCATGACACAGTAGCAGTACACCTGTTTCAAAAATACTTAATAAACTACATCAAAGAGAACATCACCAATCCTAGCAAAATCATATACAGGCATACCTCACTTTACGAATTATTGCGTTCCCAGCGTCCAATCATAAAGCGAGGCATCGTAAAGCGAGGCATTATTTCCCATAGGCTTAATGTTATATTAAGGGATACGTTCTTGGAACAAATTTATTAAAAAAAATTGCAAGAAAAGGTAATAAAACGATAATTTATGCAGCAATGGTTTAATGAAATGAAAAACAAAGCAAAGATATATGTAAAAAGAGAGAAAGTTTAATTTTTATTTTACTCACTCGTAGAAGCACCTTCAGACGCACTTGTAGATGCAGTTGTGGATGGAGGACTTTTGAAAAATGCATCCAAAGTGGTTTGTTTTAAAGAAGATTTTTTCTTTTCTCTGTAAATTTCAATAACAACCTCTCACTTCAATGCAACGATACAAACTGACGATAAAAATGCTTCGCCAGAGTGAACAAACGCACGCACGAACGATATGTACTTATTTTTTACGTGTACGATTTATTTTTTACGTTTAATATTGTTTTTTTTAACTTTATTTATTTTTATTTCATTTAAAATAAAATTCATAAACCCGGGGTATCGTAAAGCGAGGCATTACTGTATTTCTCTGATGGATGTGCTGGACAGTATAAAAATAAGAAAAATTTTATTAATCTTTGTCATCATAAAGATTTTAATATTGAGGCCAAATGGCACTTTTTCGCTACTAGCCATGGAAAAGGTCCTTGTGACAGTGTTAGAGGCACTGTAAAATGATTAGCCTGCAAAGCAAGTCTACAGAGCACCCATATGATGACCATATTCTTACCCCATTACAGCTTTACCAATTTGCAAATGAAATGATCCCAAACATAAAGTGTCAATATACAAATGTAAAAGACTATAAGGATGAGAAGAGAATTCTGGATGAGAGACTTTCACAATGTAAAACAATTGCTGGTACTCAGAAACTCCATTACTTGTTCAAGCCAATTTCTCAAACCGCCCTAAAAGTGAGAGAGAACTCTTCCTCACCAATTTCAAGAATAGAAACTATCTTTTGAAGTAAGATTTAAGCTGAACATCAAAGGATATCTACAGATCTAGAGAAGCTAAGGCTAACAAAAACCCTAAGATCCACTCTAAGGTTAGCCTGAGAGAAATGAAAGAGTAGGGGGTTAAGAGAAGATAATAAGGGGTTAAGTAAGTAGCAACACTTATCACTCGTGGGTTAACATTCATTCAGAAAAAAAGAAAAAAGACTCACCATCATCATCTGCCAGCCACTGCCGACAAATCAGCAAAATAGTCAGAGAGAATAGGAAAGATTGCAGAATGGTCCTCTACTCCATAGGAAGGTAGAGCCCACTCTGCTGGAAAAAGATGAAAAGAACTAAAATAATAATGCTTACAAGCCATGTAATACATTCTTAACTCAAGAACAACACATTCTTCATTCAAAGCAACACAATGTTCCAACTGTTGCAGACCGATCCTCTACTCCAAAGGGAGGTAGAGGATGTAGCCCACTAGGCTGGAAAGGCATGAAAGATGAAAAGAAGTAAAATAAGAATGCATTACAACACATTCTTAACTCAAACACTATCATACCATGCAAACATGCAAACTACAGACATGCAATAAAGAGAAGAAAAAAAGTATAAAGAATAAAGTGGGTTAATTTACTCAACAAGCTACAACTAATTGGTGTTAGTCTAACTTTTTTTTCTTTTTTTTTTGCTGGCATGTCACAAAGGTGGCATTAGATGTCAACAGACTTCATACCCAATTACGACCCCTGAGCTCTTGTTGCCGATTGTTTTTTATTTTAAACAACGTTAATATTTTTAAAATGTCTATCTAGACACTTTTTAACACATTAACGCTGGTAAAGTTCACAATGGGCACAGGAAGATTATTCCATTTATCAATTACTTAAAACATAAAGAAGTTTTTAGTTGATATTAGTAATGAAATGTTCTGCCATGCAACTTAAATCCTTATTATGAGTATTGCTATTATCGAAAGTGAACAGTTTGTCAAAATTTATGTTATCGATGTTATTAATGATTTTGAAAACTTCAATAAGCTCCCCCTTAATCTCCAGGTTTCAAGTGACTGCAAATCTAACTCTTTAATCCTATCTTCATAAGGCTTGTTGCGCAATGACAGAATTAGGTTTCGAGGCACGATGCTGAACCCTTTCTAACCTATCAATATACTCTCACAAATACAGGCACCAAAACTGAACAGTATATTCTATAAATGAGGCCTGACTAGGGACTTGTAAAGGGGCAATATAATATCCTTCGATTTAAATTCGAAATTACACACTATGAAGCCTAACATCCTATTAGCTTTTGTGCAAGACTCCAGGCACTGGTTCCTAACTTTTAAATCCTTAGATACATGTACACCTAAATCTACTTCCTCGTCAATGCTTGCTAACTCTCTATCATCCATCGTGTACATGTAATTATTGTTACGAGAACCTATATGTAAAACTTTACATTTGACTCTGTACTGAACGGACGCACTTCCTGAGCTCTCTGATATTGGATCTACTTTTGTATATTGCTGAGAATTTTGCTTTTGGATAGCTTTGAATTTTATATACTTGCGTTTAAATTCACGTTGTTATAGTTAAGTAATCGAATATTAGTGGTTTTTAGCAATTTAGAAGTTTTCATAGCGTGCCGGCTTAATTTAACTTATACCTGTGACAGTTTAAACTAATTTTTAACTCTGCGATGCCATCGCAGAAAGCGTCGTGTGTTAGGTGTAGGGTTAACCGGTGGTATTCAGAATTTAGGGATTATAACGGCGGTCCTATGGCGATTACCGATAGATCAGTTTGTTTCTTTTGCGAGTTCATGGAGGAATTAGTTGACATAAAACGCAGTGTATGTGAGGTAGCAGTTCTAAAGACTTGCAACGCTTGATGAGGGCAGGGGTAGGGCTACGGTTGATGGAAGCCGAACCAATACTAACGTTGAAGACGTTACTAATTTGAAGGGTGAGGTGCGTAACCTAGTTTCTAGTTTAGGTAGCTTGTCGGGAAGGTTAGATAAGAGTTGAGGAAGAGGTTAAGGTTAGTCCGAGAGTAGTAGATAGCGAGGGATTTAGAGAGGTTAAGGGTGGAGCTAGGCCGCGTACGTTAGGTGATAGGAATCCCCCCCCTATCGAGGTTTCGAACCCTTTCGCCCATTTGGAAAGGGACGTGAATGAGGGGGAAACTATTTTAATGGGGACTCTTTAGTGCGCCACATGGACAAAGAGTTCGTTGAACGGCATCCAACCAAGAGGAGGAGGGTCTGTCTCCCAGGGGCCAGGGTTGACAGAGTTAGAGACGAAGTGGATAGGATTGACGTTGCCTCCCGTCACTCAATGTTGGTGACGATGGTAGGAGGCAACGACTCGTATAGGCCCGATACGAGAGTGCCTGACCTTTTGGAGAGATATAGGGGGTTAATTAGGTCCCTGAAGGCGAGGTCAGATAGGTCTTTAGTTCTAGGTATTACCCCTAGGCACGGGTTGGGTCTTAGAATTACGTCAAAAACAATATTTTTGAATAACAAATTAGAAGAGATTTGTGCTGAGGAAAATGTACCCTTCGTAAAGCTGTGGTCCGAATTCAGTGATCCTAGCCTTTTTATAAAAGATGGGGTGCATTTTAATGAAATAGGTAATGCTAGGCTAGGTAGGTTAATAGACGAAAACGTGCGAAAGCTGTATAGGTCGAAGCCTTCTTTAAACGTTGTGGGTCCGGGAACGCGGGCCCGATGATAAATAGTTTAAAACGCGGGCCCGTGGTAAAAAATAACTTAAACGTCTTTTATTGTAACGCGCGTAGTATTAGAAATAAATTAAATGAATTTAAGGCGATAATTTATTCCGGCAACTATGATATAGTTGCTATCACTGAAACTTGGTTAAATACCGTGACTCGGGACTTGTTGGGGGAACTTGATATACCGGGTTTTAAACTCTTTACTAATGATAGGTTACATAGGTTTGGTGGAGGCGTTTTGCTGTACATTCGTAATTCCCTTAGGGCTATCGAGGTTAAGTTAGATTTTCCGGCAGCAATTAATGCGATATGTGTTGAAGTTAGGGCGCGTAGTATTAGTTTTAATTTTGTTGTTGTTTATAGACCTCCCGTTCAACCCCTCGATACAGATACTAGATTTTACTCACTTCTTGGTAATTTTATTGACAATCGGAATAGTATAATTGTCGGAGACTTTAACTGCCCTAATGTTAATTACGAGAATTTTACTGGTAATGAGGAGGGTTTGAGATTGGTTGAGTTTATGGACGATAACTTTTTACGACAGATAGTTACCGAACCAACGCGCGTGATAATATTTTAGATTTGGTGATGACGAACGGCGAGAATATAGTCGAAGGTTTAGAAGTAGGCGAGAGTTTAGGATGTAGTGATCATCAAATTCTTAGGTTTAAGTTATTGATAGAAAACACTCAGGATAGTAACGTAATAGAAGTCCCTGATTTTCGTAGGGCTAATTTTGATAGTTTTGCGGATAGGATGAGAGTAGTGGACTGGGATAACTTATTTATGGGTAATGACACAAATTTGCGTTGGGTGGCGTTTAAAGAAAGTTTTAGGAATATTGAAAGGGAGTTTATTCCTCGTAGGCCCAAGCGCTAGAAATCGTGGTAGGCCGAAGTGGTGGACTAGGGAAATAGGCGAGTTCATAAACGAGCGTAATAGAGCGTATAGACTTAATAAGCGCAATGGCACGGCAGCTAACTTTAATAGATATATCGAGCTTAGACGTCAGGTTAAAAGATCAGTTAGGAATGCCAAGCGTAATTTAGAGATACTTATAGCTGCGGATAGTAAACATAATCCAAAAAAGTTTTTTGAATACGTAATAATCGTAAGCCGGTAAAAGATAACATAGGCCCTCTAGTGGATGTTAATGGCGCTTTGGCTTCTGACCTCAGGCGATGGCGGGTATTTTCAATAACTTTTTTGCGACAGTTTTTACGTAGAAGACGTAAATAATGTCCCCGATGACGATATCGTTCCATTTAGTAGCGAGACTATTTTGGATGAAATAACTGTTTACGAGGCTGAGATTGCGCATTATATCGATAGGCTAAAAGTTAGCAAGGCTCCAGGCCCTGACGCTTTTTATCCCAGACATTTGAAAGATTTGAAAGACGTTATCGTAGGCCCCTTAACGAAGATTTTTAATCAGTCACTCGAAACGGGGATTATTCCTGAAGACTTCAAATTAGCTAACGTCACGCCTATTTTTAAAAAAGGCGACCGCGCAGTAGCTAGCAATTATAGGCCCATTAGCTTAACGTCAATTGTCGGTAAACTTTTGGAATCCGTAGTTAGGGATCGTATCATCGATCACTTAGAAAGTAGAGATTTGATTAATAGTAGTCAGCATGGGTTTCGACGCCATAGGTCTTGTTTAACTAATTTGTTAGAATTTTAAACGAAATAGTGCGCGAATACGATAGGCATAGAGCAGCTGACGTTATTTATTTAGATTTTAAAAAGGCGTTCGATACAGTTCCGCATAGGAGACTAATTGCGAAGGTCAAAGCGCACGGTATACGCGGTCAGGTAGCTAACTGGTTAGAAGAATGGCTTCGTGCTAGGAGACAGAGGGTCGTAGTTAATGGTAGTGAATCGGGGTGGTTAGATGTAGGTAGCGGTGTCCCACAGGGTTCAGTGTTAGGCCCATTGCTATTCGTAATTTACATTAACGATATAGATGTAGGATTGACTAGTAACGTGTCAAAATTCGCGGACGATACTAAAATAGGCGGTAAGGTTGTTAACGAGGACGATAGTAATAGGCTCCAAGACGATGTAAATAGGATTATGGAGTGGACAGATAAGTGGCAGATGCAATTTAACGTAGACAAATGTAAAGTTTTGCATATAGGTTCTCGCAACAATAATTACACGTACACGATGGATGATAGGGAGTTAGCGAGCGTTGACGAGGAAGTAGATTTAGGCGTACGCGTATCTAAGGATTTAAAGGTTAGGAACCAGTGCCTGGAGTCTTGCGCAAAAGCTAATAGGATGTTAGGCTTCATAGCGCGTAATTTCGAATTTAAATCGAAGGATATTATATTGCCCCTTTACAAGTCCCTAGTCAGGCCTCATTTAGAATATGCAGTTCAGTTTTGGTGCCCGTACTTGCGTGAGGATATTGATAGGTTAGAAAGGGTTCACGTCGTGCCACGAAACTATTCCGTCATTGCGCAATAAGCCTTATGAAGATAGGATTAAAGAGTTAGACCTGTATTCACTCGAAACTAGAAGATTAAGGGGGAGCTTATTGAAGTTTTCAAAATCGTTAATAACATCGATAACGTAAATTTTGACAAATTGTTCACTTTCGATAATAGTAATACTCGCAATAACGGATTTAAGTTGCGTGGCAGACGTTTCATTACTAATATCGCTAAAAACTTCTTTACGTTTAAAGTAATTGATAAATGGAATAATCTTCCCGCGTCAGTCGTTCATTCTACCAGCGTTAATATGTTTAAGAACCGTCTTGACAGACATTTTAAAAATATTAACGTTGTTTAATAAAAAAACAAAAAGTTAGCAACAGGAGCTCTGGTGGTGGTGCTCGAGGATGAGTCTGTTGACGATAATGCCAGCTTGTGACATGCCAGCGTGTGATGCCAGCAATAAAATTATTAAAAAAAAAAAAAAAAATTAGACTAACACGAACGTAGATGTAGCTGTAGCGTAAACTAACCCACTTTTTGTTTAACTTTACCTACTTTTTTTTTTTCTTATCCTCTCCTTACTTTGCATGTCTAAGTCTCTTTTCTTGCATGTTTGTAGTTTGCATGGTATGACAGTGAGTTAAGACTGTTTGCATGGTTTGTAAGCGTTCTTATTTTACTTCTTTTCATCTTTCACCCCTCTCCTATTCTCTCCGACTATTTTTCTGACTTGTCGGCAGTGGCCGGTGATGATGAGTTTTTTTTTTTTCTGAATGAATGTTAACCCACGAGTGATAGGTGTTGCTACTTACTTAACCCTTATTCTCTTCTCTTCTCTTAACCCCTACTCTTTCCTTTCTCTCGGGCTAACCTTAGAGTGGATCTTAGGGTCTTTGTTAGCCTTAGCTTCTGTAGATCTGTAGATCTATTTCAGTATCATCTGCGAATTTTGACACGTTACTAGTCAATCCTACATCTATGTCATTAATGTAAATTATGAATAGCAATGAGCCTAACACTGAACCCTGTGGGACACCACTACCTACATCCAACCACCCCGATTCACTACCATTAACAACAACCCTCTGTCTCCTAGCATGAAACCATTCCTCTATGTCTAACCAGTTAGCTACCTGACGCATATACTGTGCTCTTTAACCTTCGCAACTAATCTTCTATGCGGAACTGTATCGAATGCTTTTTTAAAATCTAAATAAATAACGTCAGCCACTATGCCTATTGTATTCGCACACATTTTCGTTATAAAATTCTAACAAATTAGTTAAACAAGATCTATGGCATCAAAACCCATGATGACTACCATTAATCAAATCTTGACTTTCTAAGTGATTGATGATACAATCCCTAACGATGGATTCCAATAGTTTACCAACAATTGATGTTAAGCTAATGGGCCTATAATTCCTAGCTACTGTGCAGTGACCTTTTTCAAAAATGGGCGTGACATTAGCTAATTTGAAGTCTTCAGGAATAATCCCTGTTTCAAGTGACTGATTATAAATCTTCATTAAGGAGCCTACAATAATGTCTTTCGAATCTTTCAAATGTCTGGGATAAAAAGCATCAGGGCCTGGAGCCTTGCTAACTTTTAGCCTATCGATATAATGCGCAATCTCACCCTCGTAAACAGTTATTTCATCCAAAATAGTCTCACTACTAAATGGAACAATATTGTCCACATCAGGGACATTATTTACGTCTTCTACAATAAAAACTATCACAAAAAAGTTATTAAAAATATCCACCATTGCCTGAGTCAGAAGCCAAAGTGCCATTAACATCCACTAGAAGGCCTATGTTATCTTTTATTGGCTTATGATTATTGACGTATCCAAAAAACGTTTTTGGATTATGTTTACTATCCACAGCTATAAGTATCTCTAAATTACGTTTAGCATTCCTAACCGATCTTTTAACCTGAATCTACGCTTGATATATCTATTAAAGTTAGCTGCCATGCCATAGCGATTATTAAGTCTATACGCTCTATTACGCTTGTTTATGAACTTGCCTATTTCCCTAGTCCACCACTTGGGCCTACCATGATTTCTAGCATGCTTGGGCCTATGAGGAATAAACTCCCTTTCAATATTCATAAAACTTTCTTTAAACACCTCCCAATGCAAATTTGTGTCATTACCCATAAATAAGTTATCCCAGTCCACTATTCTCATCCTATCCACAAAACTATCAAAATTAGCCCTACGAAAATCAGACACTTCTATTACATTACTATCCTTAGTGTTTTCTATCAATAACTTGAACCTAAGAATTTGACGATCACTACATCCTAAACTCTCGCCTACTTCTAAACGTTTGACTATATTTTCGCCATTCATCATCACCAAATCTAAAATATTGTCACCGCGTGTTGGTTCTGTAACCATCTGTCATAAAAAATTATCTTCCATAAACTCAATCTCAAACCCTCCTCATTACCTGTAAAAGTCTCGTAATTAACATTAGGGTAGTTAAAGTCTCCGACAATTATACTATTCCAATTGTCAATAAAGTTACCAAGAAGTGAGTAAAATCTAGTATCTGTATCGAGGGGTTGAACGGGAGGTCTATAAATAACAACAAAATTAAAACTAATACTATGTGCCCTAACTTCAACGCATTAATTGCTGCCAGAAAATCTATCTAAACCTCAATAGCCCTAAGGGAATTACGAATGTACAGCAAAATGCCACCACCAATCCTATGTAACCTATCATTAGTAGAGAGTTTAAAACCCAGTATATCAAGTTCCCCCAACAAGTCCCAAGTCATATTATTTAACCACATTTTAGTGATAGCAACTATATCATAGTTGCCAGAATAAATTATCTCCTTAAATTAGTTTATTTTTAATACTACACGCATTACAGTAAAAGACATTCATGTTATTTTTTACCACAGGCCAGCATTTTAAACTATTTTTCAGGTCAGGCCCAAGTTCCCCAGACCCACAGCGTTTAAAGAAGGCTTCGACCTATACAGCTTTTGTACATTTTCGTCAATTAACGTACCTAGCCTAGCATTACCTATTTCATTAAAATGCACCCCATCTTTTATAAAAAGGCTAGGATCACTCAATTCGGACCACAGCTTTATGAAGGGTACATTTTCCTCAGCAGAAATCTCTTCTAATTTAGTATTAAAAACTATTGTTTTAGACGTAATCCTAAGACCCAAACTGTGCCAAGGGTTAATACCTAGAACTAAAGACCTATCTGACCTTGCCTTTAGGGACCTAATTAACCCCCTATACCTCTCCAAAAGGTCAGGCACTCTCGTATCAGACCTATATGAGTCCTTGCCCCCTACCATCATCACCAGCATCGAGTGACAGGAGGCAACGTCAATCCCATCCACTTCGTCTCTAACTCTGTAAACCCTGGCCCCTGGGAGACAGACCCCCCTCCTCTTGGTTAGATGCCGTTTAACAAACTGTGTCCATATGGCGCACTAAAGAGCCCCTAATTAAAAGTTTCCCCCTCATTCACATCCCTTTCCAAATGGGTGAAAGGGATCAAAACCTCAATGGGGGGGGGATTCCTATCACCTAACGTACGCAGCCAAGCTCCACCCTAAACTTCTCTAAATCCCTCCCCATCTACTAATCTCAAACCAACCTTAACCCCTTCCTCAACTCTATCCAACCTTCCCGATAAGCTACCTAAACTAGAAACTAGGTTACGCACCTCACCTTCAAATTACTAACGTCTAAAACGTTAGTATTGGTTCATCTTTCACCAACCATAGCCCTACCCCTGCCCTCATTAAGCATTGCAAGTCTTTCCATTACTGTACCTCACGTACACTGTATTTTGTGTCAACTATTTCCTCCCTTAACTCGCAAAAGAAACAAACTAATCTCTCAGTAATCCCCATAGGACCGCCGTTATAATCTTTAAAATCTGAATACCACCAGTTTATCCCACACCTAATACACGATGCTTTCTGCGATGGCATCACGCAGTTAAAATTAGTTTATAACCATCACAAGTTTAAGTTAAATTAAGCCAGCATGCTATGAAAACTTCTAAATCGCTAAAAACCACTAATATTCAATTACTTAACTATAATAATGTGAACATAAACACAAGTATATAAAATTCAAAACATCCCAAAAGTAAAATTATTAGCAATATGCAAAAGTAGATGCAATATCAGAGAGCTCAGGAAATGCATCCATTCAGTACAGAGTCTGGCTGACGATATAATAGTTATGTCACTGTTGTATATGATGGATATTGGTGGTTGGCAGTAATTTTAAATACAGAAAGCCAACCTGATGGAGAGGTTGAAGTGAGCTTTCTACATCCACATGGACCTAACCCATCTTTTGTTTACCCTCAACCTCCAGACATACTAATAACACTGGTCAACAAAGATTTTTCATCAGAGTAAAATTTGTGGTGACTGGATAGCATTTTTCACGCTGATTCCAAAACTGCATTCAGATTTTTTCTAGCACGTATAGTTTTCAAGATAAAGGCATATATATAACTACACAGATTTAACCATTTTAAATAGGCAAAATACTAATATTTCAACATTTGATTGTGTTTATTTTATTGTGTTTTTTTCGTTTATTCATCTTATTTATTTCAATTATCTTAATTATATATCTTATGTATTTCAGGTGTGAGCTTTTACGTCTAGCAGCATTGTGATTCAGGCAACAATGCCGTGCTTTGTGTGTCAAAAGATCAGTCCAGTCCAAGAACTTGTTGTGTCAAGTTGGTGTACATTTTTTAAAAATTTATAGTTTGCTCAGGTCAGTCAACATGCCTCGACAATGTAAGAATGACCCCGACAAGTTCTGTTTCGTATGCGGCCAGTTGACAACTAAAACATAGCAACAAAGTATTACAACCAACATTAAGAAAATATACAAGCTATACTTTGGTTGCCATCTAGGTGACCAAGATAAACCATGGGCGCCACATCAAATCTGTTCTGGCTGTTCAAATGGATTACGTGATTGGCTTAACAAAAAGAAAGCTTCAATGCCATTTGCCATACCCATGATATGGAGGGAGCTGAGAGATCATCATGAAGACTGTTATTTTTGTAGTGTGAACTTGATGGGGTTTTCTGCCAAGAACAAACACCAGATTGTATATCCAAACTTGGATTCAGCACGTAAACCAGTAAAACATCATGAAACATTGCCCATTCCAATTCCCCCAAGTGATAGGCTAGATTCTATCATAGATGACATGGAAAGTGATGAAGGTGCAACTGGCGTTTCCAGACCATCTACAGAACCAGAGTACACTTTTCAAGGTAGACATTTAGAGCCTAAAAAGTTAACCCAAGGACAGTTGAATGATCTTGTTAGAGACTTATCGCTGTCTAAAGAGAAATCAGAGCTTCTCGCCTCAGAGACTAAAGGAGAACAATTTACTTGAGAACAATGTTCGTATTAGTTACTACCGAAAGCAGAATTTTGAATTAACAGCATTCTTTTCAGTAGACAGTCCTCTCTGCTATTGCCATGACATCAATGGACTATTTACAGCCATATCTCAGACGTATGTGGCATCTGAGTGGCGCCTCTCTATTGATTCGTCGCAGAGAAGCCTGAAAGCAGTTCTTTTGCATAATGGTAATATAATGCCATCCATCCCCATTGCCCATTCCATCAATCTAAAAGAGACATATGACAATATGGATATACTACTTAAGGCAATCAAATACAACAGTCATCAATGGAATGTTTGTGGAGATCTAAAAGTTATAGGAATGCTTATGGGTATGCAGTCAGGATTCAAAATTTTGTTGTTTCCTTTGCCTGTGGGACAGTCGCGCCACTATAGAACATTACACCAAAAGTGACATACATATGTCCCAGGGATAAGCAATGTCCAGTCTGTCCCTTTAGTGGATCCCCAAAAGATCTATCTGCCACCTCTTCATATTAAACTTGGTTTAATGAAGAATTTTGTTAAAGCAATGGGTAAAGTCAATTCTGAAGGGTTCCAATACCTTTCAAGGAAATTTCCGAAGGTTACTGCAGCAAAATTGAAGGAAGGAATTTTTGTTAGGCACAAATAAGGGAGGTTTTGAATGACACTGAATTTGAAAAAGTCCTAAGTCCGCTGGAATTGAAGGCTTGGCTGGCGTTCAAATGGATATGTGAAAACTTTCTTGGAAGCAACAAGTCACCTGTGTATAAGGATGGAGTCAAGAACCTCCTTGATGCCTTCAAAGAAATGGAGTGTCGAATGTCGTTAAAAATTCACTTCCTGCATTCCCACTTAGATTTCTTTCCTGAAAACCTTGGTGCAGTGAGTGACGAGCAAGGAGAGTGCTTCCATCGAGATATTCAGATGATGGAGAAGCGCTACCAAGGATATTGGAATGAAAGCATGATGGCGGACCATTGTTGGAAGCTGTATCGTGACAATCCAGGCCAAATTTACACAAGGAAATCACACTCACAGAGCTTTTAATAAAAATAATGTACATATTCTTTATTTATAAGTACATTGAATAAGGTATATGTATTTTGTTGTTTAGCATTCCTAAGTGTGATCTATACATCCATAAATTTTCTTATAGCAATATCAAAACTTAAAAATATCAAAACCAGTGTATCTATATAACTATACGTGCTAGAAACAAAATAAAACCAGATTCGGAATCAGCGCGAAAAATGCATTAAGAAAAGTGTGATCGTGTTTGTGATGAGAAAAAAAGTTTCATTTTGTTGGCCAGTGTAATGAGCCAAAGTGATATTTTAACTAAGGTGGAACCAACAACAAAAACTGGAAGAACATACATTCTGACAAATGTGGGACAAAGAAAAGCAGCAAATACCCTCAAGGAAACACTTCAAAATTTAGACAGGTGAGTTAAATTATTATCATACCAATAAAATACTGCATAATATAAAATTTATCTCTAACATTTAATGAATTCATCATAATGTAGTGATATTTAATGAATTCATCATAAGTAGTGATTATTATAATATTTAGGTCCAAAACTTCAATTAAACTTTGGATACAATGATTTGGTATAATGTAATATTAAATGGACTAGTTTTATTTGCAAGCTAGAAGAAAAAATATTTTCTAAAAACTTTAAAAAAAAGCAATCAATTTTTAGAGGTTAAATTCCTATAAATTAACCTAGTTGATAACATTGTTCTTTTTAGTTATACAAGAATTTCTACAGAGTAAAGATGATAGATATTCATGACATCTACATGATGATGTTAAAAACAATATTCTAAGTTCAATAGCGACCGAGATATTAATTTCTGAAAATTGGCACTCAGGGGCATGGTATTTTTGACAAAAATGGTCTCATTGAAATGGATGTAACTTTTTTATTGTCTTGGCCAGTTATGAAGCTTTCAGAGGTTGTTAACCACAATGGATGGCATCCAAAAAGAATTTTGATTTAAAAATCAAAGATGGGCATTTTTTTTATAAAGGTCAAATGTCAAGGTCATCTTCAAACTTTTTATTTTAGAGGATGCTTTGTTTAATAAAAGTGTGAGAGCTTTCTTTTCTCTTTAATTTGACACCAAAACCACTTTTCTATCTTTATTGGTTCCCGATAATATATATATATATATTATATATATATATATGCATTTGAAAAATGGCACTCAGGCCAGAGTGCCAATAGTTTGCAACCCTAGAACATAACATGAGTGCCAGGGTTCAGCCAGGTCTGAAAATTATTTTCTGGACATATCTCACATAGCAATCCATACAAAAAAAAATTTCAAGGAAATCAGGGATGGTCAATTAGGGTGTATCATGCTCATTGGAGCCTGAATTTCAAGATTGGCAGTATGTATTCCTATGTAAAATTAAATTTTAGGAGGGGTTTGTTTTCTTGAACTTTTGCTAAAAATCACATTTAAGTGTTCAAATTTCCACTTTCATTTTCTGGTTATGTACAGAACAGCTGTGCAGGACATACACTGTAGTACAAATGTAACAGACCAGTTTCTTACCAAACAAAACCATTGTAACAGCTGTTATTGGCTACTAGAGTTTCACTGTTATATTCTATGTTTCAGATACAAAGCTTGGTAAAGATTGTGTAGCCACCATGGCTAAGCAAGGATGAAAGACCAGAAAAAGTTCTGGTTCAAAGCTGAGTGATCTGGTGGGTGCAGGCAAGCAGTTATTTCCCACAGAAGTTCCAACCTGGAGAGCTGTGTTTCAGAGAGGAATCCTCCTCCAGGAAGAGAAGCTGCTTCTGGATGATATGAAGAGAGTTCAGTACCCTCTGCAAAATTTGGCTAAGTACTTGGCATCACTGGTACTGGCACAGTGGCGCAAAAGCAATGCCAAGTTCACTCCTCCTGTGATCATTCAAGAGATCCATTGCCAGGAAGATTCTTGTCAGATGGAATGAAATGATTGACCTAGTGAATGGCAGAGTGAAGGCTGCAAACAGAGAGAAGAGAATATCTGAACTTGATACATTGTTTGACATCATAACCTGCAGACATGATATCACTCTCTGTGGAACTGAAGCATCTGGCTGTGCTGGCTGCTCGAGTTCATGTCAACTGTGACTGTCCTCTGCCTCAGAAGATTCCAAAGCTAGAGCTAGAGTGGCTCCATTACCAGAGGATCAAAACCTCAGAAGTTTCTGGCTTCCAGATGGCATCTGTTGATGTGAAGGAAACACTGAAGCAGGTGAAGGCTGCTAAGAGGAAGGAGGAAGAACAGAAGGCAGCTGAGAAGAGAAACAGAAAAGAGGAAGAAAAGGAGCTACTGCTTAGAGCTGATGATGGTGAGGATGATGAAGATGAGGTGACTTCCTTGCAAGAGTCTCCAAGCAGAGTAGCTCCTACTGCTGACACAGATTTTTCCAGTACTGCACCAGGCACAAGCTCGTGTCAACACTGGCAAAATCTCCACCTCTGCCAGGAGGAACTACATGGATATCTCAAGCACTGCTGCGGCTGCAGTCAGGTTCAAGGTGGCAAACACTCCTGCAGCAGCCATTGCAACTGGTTTCTTACAAGATCTCATCAAAGCTGGCCATCTATCTGCTGATAAGGTATATCTCGCTGTTGACAGGATGAAGATGTGGAGGGGCAAGGAGTCTGTAATAGGTGCCTCGGTGGAGGCCCTGGAGAAAAGGACAAAGGGAGAGATCAAGGGAATTTTCCTTGATGGAAAACAAGATAAGACGACAAAGATCATGAGGCACAATGAAGAAACTGGCCGCTTCCATCCTGGTATTACAACTGAAGAGCACTATAGTGTTACCTGGGAACCTGAGGGGAAGTATCTCTTCCATTGTACACCAGAAGAACCAGAAGGAAATGAGAAACCTGCACTGAAGATAGCTCAGGCTCTGTTTGAGTGGATTAGTGCTCATGGTGCTAAAGATACTATTGTGGTCATTGGTGGTGACTCCACAAACACAGGACCTGATGGAGGAGCCATCGCTCACTTGGAGAGACTGCTAGGTCACAAATGTCACTAGCTGATATGCCAGTTGCATATTAATGAACTCAACCTCAGGCACATGATCATCAAGCTTGATGGTCCCTACATGCACAAGTCCAGGTTCAGTCGCCCAATAGGAAAACTTTTGGAGAAGAATAATGACATACCTGTCAACTTTAGCTTCAAGGCTCTGCCACGAGAAGATGATATAATTGAACTGCCAGAAGACATTGTACAGAACCTTAGCACTGACCAGAAGAACTGCTACCTACTGATCAAAGCTCTCAAGACAGGAGATTTGAGCAAGGAAGTTGCTGGTCTGAAGTGTGGCCCACTAAATCAGTCATGCTGGCTGACTACAGGTAAGGCTCTGTTGATGCTGTGGATGAGGCAGCATGGTCTGAAGGGGGAGGTGTTGAAGAAGCTGGAGGTGCTGCTGAAGTTCTGCCTGGACTTCTACTCCAAGATGTATTTTGAGATCAAGGTGAAGCACCACATGAGGTATGGACCTCACCATATTGTGACTGCTCTGGGACTGCTGAGAAGCCAGACCTCTGAAGTCAGGAACATAATCACTCATGTGATAGTTCATGGAACATATCATGCTCACAGTGAGAACCTCATTGCCTCTCTCCTGTGCAGTGAGGATGAGGAGAGGGCATGGGGGTTGAGATGCTAAAGAAGATCAAAGGTAAGTCTGAGTATGGAGACATGAGTCTGAGAACTCATAGAAACCCTAAACTGAATTTTGATGCCACTTCTCGAATTACTGATTAATTGGGATAAGGAGAAACTGTATGAGCCACTCTTCACTTGTAAGATGTCAAGAGAAGAAGTTGAGGAGCTTCTCAGGTCTCTACTTGAAGTTGAGAACTTCTCAGTTCACACCCAAAGCTGTGAAAGAGCAGTCCAGGAAGTTTCAGCTGCAGCTCATGCAGTGTATGGGCAAGAGAGAAGAGATGGTTTTGTTCGTGCTAGGATCGATCACAGAGAATTGTTGCCAGTTTTCAAGTCAAAACAAGATATTATGAACATGTTTTACATCTCTACAAGACCTGCTACACAAATCAAGATGCTTTCAGAAGAAAAAATCTCAAAACATTCAGTTGACCAGCATATTATTACAAGCTGGTGGTGGAGGAGGGACTTATACAAATATTAAAGAAGAATTACAATTGCAAAAAAAAAGGTTGAATGTCAAAGCAGCTTGTGGAAAGGTGGGGTCAGCTGCCATCACACTCAGTGATGCCAAAAATAAAATAAAAATTGGTGGAGGCATTTCTAAAAAAAAGAAAATGCAAGACCAAGAAAGGAGAACAAAAAGGTTCTGCCTGATGAAGAGAACAGCCACAAAATGTGGTGTATAGGAGACTAAAAATCATACACTTCCTTAGTTTTGGGCCATTTTGGGTGATTTTGGTTATTTTAGGGGTTATGAACCACTTTGGCTGATCTTAAATTGGTCCAAGCCTGCCCCTAGAAATGCTTAAGGGTGTATGTGAACAATATGGAACATATGGAGGTCATTTGAGGCTACCAAGTCTGTGAAATAGGCCAAAAATCCCATTTTTCTACAAAAAAGTGTGATTTTGAACACTTAAATACGATTTTTTGCAGAAGTTGCAGAAGACAAACCCCTCTTAAAATTCAATTTTACATAGGAATACATACTGCCAATCTTGAAATTCCAAGTTTTTCAATATTCAACCTGAGCATGATACACCCTAATGATCATGCCCAGAGGTGTTTGAAATGATATGGAATGACCCCCTGGTCATATATCTTGTGTATCAAATTGCTAAGGATGTCTACTGCTTCCACCCCAAACTTTTCCAAACTTCCACTGGTATCTCATCAGGCCCTGTAGCCTTCCCATTTTTCATTGTGTCCAATGCTCTCTCTACCTCTTCTCTTCCCACACACACAACCATTCCTTCGTTTGGTAACCTTTCTTCCCTTATCAATCTAAAATTTTCCTCATTCAACAACCTTTCAAAATAAACCTTCCACCGTGCATATTAGAGATTACTCCACCATGTTCATCCTTTATTTGCCTTAATGTGTAATATCCTTAGTTGCTTTATTTCTTGCCTTTGCTATTTTAAATACTTTCTTTTGCCCTTCTCTTGTTTCAAGTTCCTCATATACATCTCTGTATGCTTCACTTTTGGCCTTTGCCACTGCAGTCTTAGCTTCTTTCTTCACTCTCCTATACCTCTCTTTGTCTTGGTTTTCCCATGTTGACCCATGTCTTCCACACTTTTTTCTTCTCTCTCACTTTATCCTGCACTTCTTCACTCCACCACCAAGTTTCTTTATCTTTCTGCCGATTCCCAGATGACACTGCCAGCACCTCTCTTCCTTCTTTCCCTATTACCTTAGCATTTTCTCACCACTAGTCATCATCATCATCCAATCCCTGTTCTTAATTCCCTCATTACCCTCTCTCTAAAGGCCTCCTTGTACTCTTGTTCCTTCAATTTCCACCATCTGATTTAGCAGGGGCGGCTTCTTAATGAATGCAAGGCATGCACTGCATGCGTAAATAATATACTCAATGAATTTAAAATTAGTATTTAAGTTAAAAAAATAAAGTTAAAATTATTATTAATATTATTAATATAATACTGGTTCTATCCTCGGTTACTACATAACTCATAAGAATACCATAAAAGACAAAATACAGCTTATCTAATATGTACTACACTGTAATGCATGTGACTGCATGCGTAAGTAAAATTACCACGAGCCGCCACTGGATTTTAGGTACAATATTTGGCTTACCTCTTCTAGTTCCATTTACCCTTAGGTCCATTACTACAACACAATGTTGTGGTGTTACTTCTTCACCCAGGATTACCTTACAATTCAAAAACTTCTTTCAACTTAGATCTTGAATACAGCATATAGTCAATCTGGGATTCATGTCCACCACTCTTATACGTAATCAGATGTTCCCATCTCTTTTTGAAGAAAGTATTTGCAATTGCCATGTTATTGCTATTGCAAAATCAATTATTCTTTCCCCGTTCTGGTTCCATCTACCCACTGCCTGTCCACCATGCACTCTACCTACTCCATCATTGCCATTCCCAACATGGTCATTGAAGTCTCCTCCGATCACTACATGCTCATGGTCAGGCATAGTATGCATTTCCTGGTCAACCCCACTCCAAAAATCCTCCTTTTCCTGCTCATGTAGGAATTATTTCCCACAGTATTTAAATTTGTATTGTATAAAATTATATATACTGTATATACTATTTCTAATCCAAGAGAACACTCCCTTGAGGAGTGACATGTAACATTTGTAGGCTCCACCCATCATGCGCCATCTTGAATCCGGGAGCTCATAGTTGTAAAAAATTATGGTGATTAGTTCCTCAATTTTGCTGCCATAAGGTTATGCTCTGCTCAGATTATAATTGATTCTCTTTGAAATCTTAAATGTTTAACTTAATTTAAATCTCTTTTGAAAGGAGTGTTCATAACCTTGTTTAGGCTACTATTGCCACTGGTTCTCAGTTTAATTTTGAGTCATCTGTCCTATTTCAGACCCAGGAGCCATTTTGCAACTTGTGTATATATTGTAAATATTTAAATTGGGCTATAAACATAATTATTTAAATAAGCAGTAATATTTCTATTAAATTTAAGTTAAGTTTAGATTGCTGACAATAATTTACCTTAAGTATTACCATGGGATTTAAACTGATCATTACGTAACCCCCCTCTTGTCTGATCTGTGGATTTGAGGAGTCTTTAGAATTAATATTTCGATTCCCCCTATCCCCAGAGTGGATTTAAGAGTAGGTCTAGGAGTGGTTAACTAGCTGGCCATTATTTACTCAGAGTCATTCAGACTCAGTCGAGTTTAACTTGGGTATGGTTTGGGTCAAGGTAGTGATTGGCATCAAGAACTTCGTTACTCAAAGAGCTATCACCCTTCAATTCTGTGGCTGTTCATCCAAGGTTTGGTTCAGGGAGTTCCACCCAGGCCCTAAGTCACTCATTTTGTGTGGGACCTCCAAACTGCTTCAAACCACAATTGAGGTCAAAGTGCATCTCAATTGAAGGCTGATTAATCATGACAATTGAGTCAGGGTGCCAACCCGGGTAGCCCCTAGAATCCCCACATAATTTGGTCCTTCGAACTGGATGTTTATAGCTTGATTAACCAGCTTTATTTGCTAAGTTCGGTTCTGATTAAACTATTAACTTTTGAGGCCATAATCAGCCCTTTTAAAATGTCTTCTGAATATCAATTGGTTAAGGACCTCACCCAAGCTGGCAAAGATTTTGGCTATGAAGACAAAGAGCTCAGAGATTGGGTATCTAAAATGCAGATAGTTGAGCGTCAGCAAAGGGCTGAAGAGTTAGAAATGAGAAAGATCAAATCAGTAGCAAAAGCCTGTGCTGAGGAATCGGCAGCAGAAGCCCATGCTGATGAGTTGAGAAAGTTGGAGCTCGAATTTGAGCAAATGATTAAGCTTAAAGAGCTACAAATTGAGCAAGAGCATGTGAGAGCACAGGCTAACTGGCCCTCAAAGGAAGATGGGCTTTCTAGGGTTGCAGGTAATTCGGTAAAGTTACCGCAATTGCAATTACTGATTTTTGAGGGTAAACCCACTCATTGGTTTCAATTTTTTTATAGTTTTAGTTCATCAGTACACATGCACTTGGACCTAGCTGGTTCTCAGAAGTTTACCTATCTAAGACGCCAATTATGGGGAGAGGCTTTGAAGCTCCTCAAAGGGTTTACATTAACCAATAATGATTATGAAGAAGCATTTAAACTACTTCAAGAAACTTTGGGAAACCACAGCACATCATTCAGGTGCATATTTACACCTTGTTCAATCTAAAGGGTCCCGCCACAAGCACTAAGGACTTGGGAGCATTCCAGTCCAAATATGAGTGCCACTTGAGAGGATTAAAATCCTTAGGAGTTAAAGTAGATGATGCTGGTTTTGTTTTAGCCGCTCTTCTTATTAGAAAGTTACCTAATAAGGTTAGGGATAATTTAAATAGGTCCGCAAGATCCAATTACTGGGAATTAGATGCTTTTCAGGCCATGAATGCCGAAATAGAACATCCAAGATGTTGAACCAAAAGTCAAGGTGGAAACATCAGTCCCCAATAAGAGGGAACAACATAGTCGCAGGATAGAAAAAGGGAATGATTCACCCCATGAGAAATATAATAAATTTGCAGCAGGCAACTTTAACATCACTGCTAAATCAAAGGGAAAAGGCAGGCAAAAGATGGACTCAGAAGTTCGTAAACCATCCTGTAAAATGTGTTTTAAGGAACATGTGTTCGAGTGTGATTCATATAAAGAAAGCAAGAGTAGGGCAGAATGAGCAAAGGAGATGCACTTATATACTCTTTCTCTCGGAAATAACCATGTAGTTAATGACTGCCATAGCAACCAGACCTGCTGACATTGTGAGTTCAGGCATAATACTGCTTTGTGTTATAAGCAGACTGAAGAACCGGTACAAGTAAAAAATATAACTACTGTATCAGCAGCCATGCCTAACCAGGTACCTAAACAACCCTCTGGTATTGCGTTGCCAACAGCCATGCTCGAACTAAGAACAGGTAAAGGTGTAAAGCGTGTGCAGACATTATTCAATCAGTGTGCCCAGCACACCCTCTTGCTTAAGACCACTGCACGCAAATTGCACTTAGAGGCTAATTCAATTATTACCCTCTCAATCGATGGTTATGACACAGAATGGATGTCACAAACTTACGACAGTATGTCTCCAAATTAGTTCTTCTAGGGGTAATGTACAAATGGAAGCAGTCTTGGTGGAGACATTGCCTTCTCGAATAAATATCCCAGGCTTGCAGGCTATAGTACACTCTCTAAAAAAGAGGGGTATCATGGTAGCCAACCATATTACGTCAGACTATATTGGTAATGTGGATTTACTAATTGGGGCAGGTTTCTACTACCAATTTATAACTGGCCATAAGGTTGTAGATAAAGTACATTTACTGAAATCCCCAATGGGATACCTAATATCTGGTCCTTTATGTAAGCATGGGAATGAATTTCCAGAGGTAACTACATACGTGATAACTGTTCTACACATTGGAATAGAACATGAGGACATAACCACTTCCCTTGAAGGGTTATGGTCACTGGATACAATAGGCATTTGCCTTCATCCAGATCCTCAGCAAGACCAAACTCTGAAGATGTTTAATGATAATATTGAATATAGAAATGGTCAATATATCATCAAGTTACCATCCTAAATTAAAGGACAATTATGGGTTGGCTCGGGGTAGATTAAACTCTACCTTAAACCATTTAAGATCTAAACCTGAACAGTTACAGCTTTATGATAAAGTGATAAAGGAACAACTTGAAAGGGGTTTTATAGAGGTAAAGCCTACTACTCCTCTATTGCCCAATGGTAAAGGTGTACATTACTTAGCTCACCATGTAGTCAAAAAGGATTCCATGACTACACCTCTGCATGCAGTTTTTGACTGTTTTGCTGGTAACCCCAATTTGAACCAATGTTTATATTTGGGACCATCTTTGGTGAAAGACATTGGCCACATACTTTTATGTTTTCACCTTAAGTGTTAAGCATGTATCAGCGACATCAAGGCCTTTTTAATGATAGGCTTACACAAGGAGAATCAAGCTGTGACTCAATTTTTGTGGCCTAAGGAGCCATACAAGCCGCACTTGTGTCTAGTTACCTATCAGTTTAAAGCAGTATTGTTTGGTGCAACATGCAGCCAATTCTTGCTGAATGCGACGATTGTGCACCACCTACAAAAGAAAAACTTCCCTACCACTCTTGCTATTCAAAGAAATTTGTATGTAGATAACTTACATGGAGTAGCTGATAATGAAACTGATCTTATTAAATACTACCATGATTCTAAGTTACTTTTGGGAAAGGCCAACCTTCACCTAAGAGAATGGGCCATGAATTCACCTTCATTGAAAGTAATCAGTGATAAGCATGGTGATGGTCTCTTGGAATCAAAACTGGTAATTAACGTACTTGGTATGGCCTGGAAACTGACTAATGATATCATGTCTTACCCAAAAAGAGAGTTTGGTCTAGATAATCCTACCAAATGTAGTTTCCTAAGTAAAACAGCTAGTTTATATGACCCATTAGGTTATCTTTAGCCAGTCACCATACATAAGCATATATTGTTGCAGGAAGTCTGCCATGTAAAACTTGGCTGGGATGATCCCCTCCCCCTTTACTTAGCTCAGATTTGGCATACAGTAGCTCAAGACTTGGAAGAAGTGTGCTCATACGCTGTGTCTCATCAGGCAATTAATGCATCTGAAAAAGAGCTTCATGCCTTTTCAGATGCTAGCTCAAAAGCTTATGGTACTGCGGTGTATCTAGTAGCTAACCAATGTGCCTCATTAGTCTTGGCCAAAGCCTGAGTAGCACCACTAAGGGGTTTAACTAACCCACAATTGGAATTAACAGCCGCAACGCTGTCAGCACATTTCATAAAATACATGATGGATAGTTATTCAAATGAGTTATTATTCACTGCTATCCATTGCTGGTCAGATAGTGCCATAGCTCTGCATTGGCTACATTCAGATAAACCATTAAAACCTTTTTACCACAACTGGGTCGATGAAGTCTGGCATTTAATTCCAACCACAGAATGGCATTATGTAAGCAGTGCCGATAACACTGGTCAACAAAGATTTTTCATCAGAGTAAAATTTGTGGTGGCTGGATAGCATTTTCACGCTGATTCCAAAACTGCATTCAGATTTTTTCTAGCACGTATAGTTTTCAAGATGAAGGCATATATATAACTACACAGATTTAACCATTTTAAATAGGCAAAATACTAATATTTCAGCATTTGATTGTGTTTATTTTATTATGTTTTTTTAGTTTATTCATCTTATTTATTTCAATTATCTTAATTATATATCTTATGTATTTCAGGTGAGAGCTTTTACGTCCAGCAGCATTGTGATTCAGGCAACAATGCCGTGCTTTGTGTGTCAAAAGATCAGTCCAGTCCAAGAACTTGTTGTGTCAAGTTGGTGTACATTTTTTTTTAATTTATAGTTTGCTCAGGTCAGTCAACATGCCTCGACAATGTAAGAATGACCCTGACAAGTTCTGTTTCGTATGCGGCCAGTTGACAACTAAAACACAGCGACGAAGTATTACAACTGACATTAAGAAAATATACAAGCTATACTTTGGTTGCCATCTAGGTGACCAAGATAAACCATGGGCGCCACATCAAATCTGTTCTGGCTGTTCAAATGGATTACGTGATTGGCTTAACAAAAAGAAAGCTTCAATGCCATTTGCCATACCCATGATATGGAGGGAGCCGAGAGATCATCATGAAGACTGTTATTTTTGTAGTGTGAACTTAATGGGGTTTTCTGCCAAGAACAAACACCAGATTGTATATCCAAACTTGGATTCAGCATGTAGACTAGTAAAACATCATGAAACATTGCCAATTCCAATTCCCCCAAGTGATAGGCTAGATTCTATCATAGATGACATGGAAAGTGATGAAGGTGCAACTGGCGTTTTCGGACCATCTACAGAACCAGAGTACACTTTTGAAGGTAGACATTTAGAGCCTAAAAAGTTAACCCAAGGACAGTTGAATGATCTTGTAGAGACTTATCGCTGTCTAAAGAGAAATCAGAGTTTCTCGCCTCAAGACTAAAGGAGAACAATTTACTTGAGAACAATGTTCGTATTAGTTACTACTGAAAGCGGAATTTTGAATTAACAGCATTCTTTTCAGTAGACAGTCCTCTCTGTTATTGCCATGACATCAATGGACTATTTACAGCCATATCTCAGACGTATGTGGCATCTGAGTGGCGCCTCTTTATTGATTCGTCGCAGAAAAGCCTGAAAGCAGTTCTTTTGCATAATGGTAATATAATGCCATCCATCCCCATTGCCCATTCCATCCATCTAAAAGAGACATATGACAATATGGATATACTACTTAAGGCAATCAAATACGACAGTCATCAATGGAATGTTTGTGGAGATCTAAAAGTTATAGGAATGCTTATGGGTATGCAGTCAGGATTCACAAAATTTTGTTGTTTCCTTTGCCTGTGGGACAGTCGCGCCGCTATAGAACATTACACCAAAAGTGACATACATATGTCCCAGGGATAAGCAATGTCCAGTCTGTCCCTTTAGTGGATCCCCAAAGATCTATCTGCCACCTCTTCACATTAAACTTGGTTTAATGAAGAATTTTGTTAAAGCAATGGGTAAAGTCAATTCTGAAGGGTTCCAATACCTTTCAAGGAAATTTCCGAAGGTTACTGCAGCAAAATTGAAGGAAGGAATTTTTGTTGGGCCACAAATAAGGGAGGTTTTGAATGACACTGAATTTGAAAAAGTCCTAAGTCCGCTGGAATTGAAGGCTTGGCTGGCGTTCAAATGGATATGTGAAAACTTTCTTGGAAGCAACAAGTCACCTGCGTATAAGGATGGAGTCAAGAACCTCCTTGATGCCTTCAAAGAAATGGAGTGTCGAATGTCGTTAAAAATTCACTTCCTACATTCCCACTTAGATTTCTTTCCTGAAAACCTTGGTGCAGTGAGTGACGAGCAAGGAGAGCGCTTCCATCAAGATATTCAGATGATGGAGAAGCGCTACCAAGGATATTGGAATGAAAGCATGATGGCGGACCATTGTTGGATGCTGTATCGTGACAATCCAGGCCAAATTTACAAAAGGAAATCACACTCACAGCGCTTTTAATAAAATAATGTATATATTCTTTATTTATAAGTACATAGAATAAGGTATATGATGTATTTGTTGTTTAGCATTCCCAAGTGTGATCTATACATCCATAAATTTTCTTATAGCAATATCAAAAACTTAAAAATATCAAAAGTCAAAACCAGTGTATCTATATAACTATACATGCTAGAAAACAAATAAAACCAGATTCGGAATCAGCACGAAAAATGCATTAAGAAAAGTATGATCATGTTTGTGATGAGAAAAAAGTTTCATTTTGTTGGCCAGTGTATTCCCAGTGATTTAATTTCAAGAGGGATCACTTACAGCCAGCTTGTAGTAACTAACAAATGGGACCAGGGACCAGTTTGGTTACTGTATCCCCAAGAGTGGCCCCAAAATCACAAGCTCCACCTAAACCAAAAGAGTTGTGATGTTAGTAATGAAGGTTGGTCCATGTGCAAACCCCTAGTTTCAGCTGTCATTGCAAGTCCTAGTGTAATAGACTTTAATAGGTTTAGCCAATTGTCTAAATTGCTAAAAACGATGTCCTCAGTGCAGCAGTTTATTCAGATATTACGTAAAAGTTTGACTCCCCAAACTACCTACTCACTCACGAGTCAAGTTTACCATGACAGAATTGGAAGAGTTGAAGACTAGTCTGATAAAGATCATGCAATTTGACAACTTCCCAGACAAGATTTCCTATTGTCAGGGTAGTTCGAATAAACAACCACCAAATTTAGTTAATCAATTACAGCTAAAGCTGGAAAATGGAATTCTTAGATGTGAAGGCTGACTTAAATATTCTGAGCTTACCTACGATGGGAAGTATCATATACTTCTTCCATCTGGACATGTATTTACTAAACTAGTCATCGCTGATACGCATTCTAAGTGTTTCCACGTTAGAATGACACACATAGTCACACACCTGGGACTGCAATGGTGGATACCAAAAATTCAACAAATGGTAAAATCTGTTTTAAAAGCTTGTACGACCAGCAAGAAGCTGCAAGGATTAAGATATAAAGCTCCACTGTAACTTCATCTTCCGAAAGAAAGGATAACCGAATTAAGACCCTTTCAAGTAACAGGAGTGGATTACACTGGGGTGTTAATGATTAAAGATTGAGATAAAGTATTATCTAAATGGTACATTGCACTCTTTACATGTGCAGTAACAAGAGCCATTCATTTAGAAGTGGTAGAAGATAATTCATCTGAGTCCTTTTTGAGAGCCTTCTGTAGATTTGTTGGAAGAAGATCTTATCCTTGGCTTATGCTCAGTGATAATGCTTCGACATTCACTGCTTCTGCAAAGTTTTTGAAGACATTCCACAGAGATACCTCCATCAACCAAAGTCTCGTCCACCAATCATGCAAATGGAGATTTATACCTTCATGAGCACCTTGGTTTGGGGGGTTTTGGGAACAGCTCATAGGACTGACAAAAATTACCATCAAGAAAATTTTAGGTTGGACATTACTAGCATCAGAGGAGCTCCATGCCTTGATAGTAGAGGTTGAAGCAAGGTTGAATGACAGACCTTTAACTTACATCAGTGGAGATCTTGATGAACCAATGCCTCTCAGCCCATTGTTACTACTGATGGGAAATCAGTTGGATATGCCATTGCTACCAGTACAAGATCCAGACCCAGATTTTATGTTGACTTTCTCTTAACAGGAGACATCAGAAATATAGACAGATCGTGTATCAATTCTGGAATAGGTGGTGTCATGAGTATGTTACATCCCTTAGAGAGAGGTATAGGTTTAAAGATAAAGGAGGTTCTTCTTCTCCTGTATGAGTCGGAGACGTAGTTCTTATTGAAGAAGAAAGTCCATGAGTATACTGGCCTCTGGCAGTAATCACAGATTTAATCTATGGCCATGACAGTCATGTAAGGTCAGTGGTGTTATGCACCAAAGAAAGGACCATGGTATCAAGACCTATTACCAAATTAATTCCATTGGAAGTATCTGACTCCTCATATGGGGAAGCAGTGAAACAACCCCCCATTCTGGTACAGACAATGGCTCAACAAACTCGTGATGCTGCAGTACAAGCGCATCAAAGAATACAAAGTCAGTTAAATGACTAATGGGTACCTACATTGTATGTACATCTCCCCCTGGGTAATATGTGGGAATTATTTCTCACAGTATTTAAATTTATATTGTATAAAATTAGATATACTGTATATACTATTTCTAATCCAAGAGAATGCTCCCTTGAGGTATGACGTGTAACATTTGTAGGCTCCACCCATCATGCGCCATCTTGAATCCGGGAGCTCGTAGCTGTAAAAAATTATGGTGACTAGTTCCTCAGTTTTGCTGCTGTAGTGCTGTAAGGTTGTGCTTTGTTCAGATTATGATTGATTCTCTTTGAAATCTTAAATGTTTAACTTAGTTTAAATCTCTTTTTGAAAGGAGTGTTCATAACCTTGTTTAGGCTACTATTGCCACTGCACTGGTTCTCATAGTTTAATTTTGAATCGTCTGTTCTATTTCGGACCCAGGAGCCATTTTGCAACTTGTGTATATATATTATAAATATTTAAATTGGGCTATAAACATAATTATTTAGATAAGCAGTAATATTTCTATTAAATTTAAAAGTTTAGATTGCTGACAATAATTTACCTTAAGTATTAACCATGGGATTTAAACTGATCATTACGTAACCCCCCTCTTGTCTATCTGTGGATTTGAGGAGTCCTTCAAATTAATAATTTCAATTCCCCCTATCCCCAGAGTGGATTTAAGAGTAGGTCTAGTAGTTAACTAGCTGGCCATTATTTACTCAATCAGAGTCATTCAGACTCAGTCGAGTTTAACTTGGGTATGGTTTGGGTCAAGGTGGTGATTGGCCTCAAGAATTTCGTTACTCAAAGAGCTATCACCCTTCAATTCTGTGGTTGTTCATCCGAGGTTTGGTTCAGGGAGTTCCACCCAGGCCCTAAGTCGCTCATTTTGTGTGGAACCTCTAAACTGCTCCGAACCACAGTTGAGGTCAGAGCATGTCTCAATTGAAGGCTGATTAATCCTGGCGATTGAGTCAGGGTGAGTAGCCCTTCGAGTTCCCACGCCTCATCACATCCCCCCTGTGGTATATACACACTCAGTATATTTACCACATCCCCACCACATTCAATTTTCACCTTCATCATTCTATCATTCACTCATTTGACCTCTAGTACATTCTCCTTCACTTCTTTCAAGAGAATAATCCCTACACCATTCCTTCCCTGCTCTGATGTGCCACTATATAATAAAATTTATAGCCAGCACCAAATTAGCTCTGAAAATTACAGTATCCTTTATTTTTTATACAAATCTCGCCATTTCTTGCAATTCCTCATCCTGCATGGTGGCACCAGCAGTTATTTATTTACATTATGAGCAGCAGGTCAGACAAGTACATGTGCATGCATTTTGACTGTTTAATCTATTTTTTTTTTTTCCTATTAATAAGAAACAGGAAAAGTTTGTTTGGTAGATTATACACTTGTGTGTAACAGGTACAGTACTGTATGTCAAAGTAAACAGCCAAGCCTACATAAGGGAACTAGCTAACTTCAGTATGTACCAATAGGCCTACCAGTGGATCTCAAACCAACTTCAACAGGGTATAGAAGCGAACTTGTGATTAAATTTAGCCTCTTCCTGTTAGTACAGAGTCCTAGACCCTGGGCCTAGGCTAACATGATGAGCCCGGAGATGAATGGCTAAATTAACCTAACGTAAAGAATATTTTTATAAAGTACTGCACAAATATATTAAAAGTAGGTGTGCAAATATGGTAAAAAAAGAATGAAAGTAAGTTAAGAAACTTGTGTGAATGTGTAATGAACACTGCTCCTGAGGCCTGACTGGTCTAGTTTTAGCCTATCATAACTATTGCAAATAATAAACAAGTGAATAAAACATAATTAATGCATTATTTCATGTTACTAGAATTATTAGTGAAACTTTACTTTACAGTCTCAGCCTTATATAGTTATTTTCAAAATTATTGTTGAAAAAAAAACATCTTTAAAAGTAGGGGCTCCTACTTTTTCTGGGAAGGGAGTCCTGGACTCCTACTTTCAAAATCCTAGTAAGAACCCTGCATCTGCACTGTCTACCTTTCTTCTAATTCTACTGACTATCCAAAATTCTTTGACTACCTTACTCCCAAAGTGGAATACATTCTATCCCACTCTCCTTTTGCTGAAATCTCCATTTTAAGAAATTTCAATTTTCACCAGCACCTTTCACTTTCCTCTCATTTCATTGACATCCCTGGTGAACTAGCTTACTTCTTTATACTGAATGACCTAGAGCAGACTGTACAGCACCCTACTTGTATCCCCAATTGACTTGGGGATAGGCCCAACATTCTGGACTTATTTCTCACCACTCATCCTTCTTACTCTGTCAAATATTTTTCTCCATTGTGCTCCTCCAACCACAACCTTATATCTGTTTCTAAAAAAATTATAGAAAAACATTATCATTTAGTAATTTTGAGGCTTTTTAACCCTTTCACCACCATGTTATGGTAGGGTGGGGCAGGTACAGATTTATGGCAATGAATATATGCAAGTTTAGAGGTGAAAGGGTTAAATTTTATTAATTTTCTCTTGCATATCAGACCTGCCTTTCACAATTACACTTAACAGTTTAAAATCATATATTGATTAGAGCTTAAGCCATGCATGTCTAATCAATAGCTACATTACTTAACCTTGGGCCTTGATAATGCTTTACTTACTGTATCCCATATTTGCAACTTGATTTGTTTATTATCAATGGTAATCATCCGTGCACCGAATTCAACACCAATTGTGAGATCATGAACTGGCTGAAACCTTTTATCAGTGAACTGTAATAGTAAACATGATTTTCCAACACCTGTGATAAAAAAAAATTCACATTAGGATCAACAGTATGAGAACTTGGTTTACTAAAGTACAGTTGCAGAAACAAGTTTGAAAAAATAAATAAATAATAATAATTTCAAAAACAAGAAAAAGTTACTCTCCCTGATTAGTACCAGTACATATCAGAGTGCATTTATAATTTTTATTTTTTTAATTTTAAAAACTTTTCTCCACAATTGTACATTAGGTTAACCTATTAAAGTCACTAAAAATTAAATGTTAAAAGATTATGTTGTGGACTTGGCTAATGAAATGGTTAAAGTTATCAGAAGCCTATTTGAAAGTGGCAAGACAATACCGAGATTAAACAAAATTCCCTTTCGCAAGAAGACAGATTATCATGTGGCATTAGGGCCTACCTCTTGGCTTATACTTTGAAGGTATGGAGCCTAAGTGTTCCTTGACTGTAGTAAGTACAGACCATGGGCGTCCGGAGGGGGGGGGAAGAGGGGGTAGTTGCCCTCCCTTGGAAATTTGTGTTTGCCCACCCAACGACTTCTATAATTCTACTGCAGCTCAGTCAGTGTTTCCACATTCAAGGAAATGTCGTTTACTTTACCTTTACTTTACCGAAGTGCCGTGTCGTTGAACTTAGAAGTGTTAAATAAACTATACTGAAAGATATAGCAATGGAATTATTTGCAATGATTATTATATTGAGTGTTTTATTTATTTTTTCTCTTGAAAACCTTTTGGTCAATTTCACTGAAACTTACACGATTATAGTTAATCATAGTATCATATAACATATAAAAAATGGACTTGACTGGTAGAAAAAAAAATGTACTGCGACCACTATGAGTAAAAACCGTCATCTCCTCTTATCATAGCCTGCTTTCGGTGCTAAATTTATGTACTTAGCAGAGCTAGGCACTTGCGGGTTTTTTTGCGGTACTGCGGTACTGCGGTGCCACCACACTACCAAACCGGTACCGCATTACCGCAAAGGATCGCTGAAAGTACAGCAGTACCGCTACCACATTTTTTGCGGTAATGCGTTATGCGGTAACCGGTTTGGTAGTGCGGTGGTACCGCAGTACCGCAAAAAAAACGCAAGTGCCCAGCTCTGGTACTTAGTATTACTAAGTACATAAATTTAGCACCAAAAGCAGGCTATGATAAGGGGGGATGACAGTTTTTACTCGTAGTGGTCGCAGTGCATTTTTTTTCTACCTAATAAAGAACTAATAAGAACTAAGAACTAATAAGTTAGTTTGCCCCCCCTTGCGAAAAATCGTGCGGACGCCCCTGGTACAAACCATTTCTCTGTCTATCAGGACAATGTTTAATTAGCATACCAAAGTCAGAAGACTAGAAATGGATAGGGGAATGTTCAAAAAGCATCTTCAAAACAAAGATCTTGCCACAGGTTTCCCCAAACCATTTATTAGAATTAGACAAGTATGGTACTGTATCAAGACTTGAGAAAGGGGACATGAAAATTTATTAGACTATTTGAATTTTTTCTGCAGATTTTATATTTTTCAAATGATAATCTTTGCCAATGTCAATAGGTACACCATCTTTCTAAATAATTACCTATTTGGTTACAGTTATAAATATAGTATGAATAGGCCATAATCATCTAGTACTGTGCAGACAGAAAAATAGACTTGAATTTAACACTAGCATACTATTTGGAGAAAAAGCAATACTTCAAGTATAGCCACACAAAATTCTAAATGTACATTTCAATTTCACATTTCATTACAATGTTTACATTATTAAACACTGTCAAAAAAAATTTGAGATTCTGATTATGGAATATCACTTATATCAGGGTTAGTCAAACTGGGTACAGGAGCAGTTTATAAAACAAAACAGACAAAAATCATAAATGATTATGAATCAGACTGGCAGAAAGTGAAAAATGGGGCACCACAGGGATCAGTGTTGGGTCCCATTACTTTTTATTGGGTATCTAAATGATTTAGAGAGGGAAGTGGGTCATCACATATCTAAATTTGCCTTGACCAAACAGAAAATTCTTACAAACTGCAAGGAGATCCTGATAGGTCTGGGCTAATAAATGGCAGATGGAATTCAGTGTTCAAATTAATTAATTATTAGGTTTGTTTAACCTCCTTCGCAACATCTAAGGTCATATGATGGAGGGGACCTACAGCTTTGTGGGATCCAAACCACAGGTCACTACATAATCTGGATGCAGAGGATGGTCTCCCATCCAACTACTACCCAGACCCAGTCGCTTAACTTCATTGATCAATGGGAAGTGGTGTTATGACATTGGCTACAACATAGCCCCAGTGTTCAAAAGTGCAGTCTTCCATGTTAGCATAAATAATGAAAACTTCAGTTATGATATGCAAGGAAACTGGTTAGGGAATGTTAGTCTGGAAAAAGACCTTGGCATTGTAATTTGTAGTGATTCAAAGTTTGTTAAGCTGTCCTTAGAAACTAGAAATACAGCAAACAGGCTAGATATTATTAAGAGGAATGTTAGTTACAAAGTAAAGAAGTGATCTGTAGACTGTACAAGTCTTATGTTAGGCCTCACTTAGAATACTACATTCTAGTTTGGTCACCTCACCATGTGCAGGTATGCAACATAGGACAGCGAAACTTATCCTTAGCTCATTTAGCACAATTCATACTAGACCTCGATGCGCCACTTCAAAGTACTTGATGCGCCACCTTTGGCGCAATGCGCCGCAGTTGGCCACCACTGTTTTAAGCCATTCAATCACTCATTTTTTACAAAATAATTTTTTCATTAAACACTTTTTAATCTTATATTTTAAGGTACTTTACGGCAGTGCTGGGCAAGTTCCGCACACCTTCCGGACCTCCGTACATTCGCACTGTGCGGAAGTGCGAAATGGTGTGCGAAGGTGTGGTATGCAGTCACCTCTGTAAAAAGGTACGGAGGTGCGGGTGTGGAAGGTGTGCGGATTGGTTCGCACACTTCAACTTTAGAATTGTCAACTATTTTCTGACCTCTCAACAAAAAAATGACTCTTATTAAAACTTTATTTTCACAATTAAATATTAAATAAAAGTTTATAAAAGTATTAATATATTAATGGAAACTTATACAAAGTTTTATCGCAAGGAAATATATATGTAAATAGGGTGCGGTTGTGCGGAAGCGCAAAAACTTAGGTGTGTGGAAGTGCGGAAGAGGCTAAGGTGCAGAAGTGCGGGTGCGAACCTCCCATTTGGTGTGCGGTTGCCCAGCATTGCTTTACGGTAGCTGCTTTACTTTTACTTTAGAATTTGTATCAGGTCATCCCATTAAGTAATGTCGTTTTTTACGATAGATTAAGTTTAAACTAGTCCTACTTGGTTTAAGCATAAATTTTCCAAAAGTTATATCTAAGAGGAGATCTATCATGTTTCGCTACATACTTTACAGACCTTGACTAGTGAAGATGTGTGTTTTGCTTTGTGAGAACCCCTCACAAACATGGCAGTATCAGAAAAGCGTATCAGGCATATAATGCTTTATGAGTTTAAAAAAGGGAATAGTGCTACTGAAGCAACGCGAAACATTCAGGACATTTATGGCAATGATATTCTGCATAAAGATGGTTTCAAAAGTTTAGGAATGGTGACTGCTATTTGACAGATGCAGCACACTCTGGACACCCTGCTGAGTTTGATGATGACCTGCTATTAGCCACACTTGAAGAAGACTGTTCAACAACTGTCAAAAATTGGCCCAGAAACTCAATTCATCTCCGTTCACCATCCATCGACATTTGCAACAACTTGGGAAAGTGCCTAAGTTAGGAAAATGGGTGCCACATGAATTGTCAGTCGACAATCTGAGGGTGCAGGTAAACATTAGCACAGCTCTTCATTCCTGTGAACTCCAAGATATATTTTTGCACCGTTTAGTGACTGGTGATGAAAAGTGGATACTGTACCAGAATGTTAAGCGCCGTCGATAGTGGGTTTGTGCCGGAGAACAAACACCACAGCCAAAACCAAATCTTCACCCTCGGAAGGTGTTGCTTAGTGTTTGGTGGGATAAAGGTGGTGTAATACACTTTGAAACCAAAGCTGGGCACTTGCGGTTTTTTTTGCGGTACTGCGGTACTACCGCACTACCAAACCGGTACCACATAACGCAGTACCGCAAAAATGCAGTAGCAGTACTGCTGTACTTTCAGCGATCCTTTGCGGTACTGGTTTGGTAGTGCGGTAGTACCGCAGTACCGCAAAAAAAACCGCAAGTGCCCAGCTTTGTTTGAAACCTTACCACACACCAATCAATCACTGCTCAAGTCTACTGTCAACAACTGGATCGATTGAACACTGCACTAAAAGAAGAGAGACCACCTTTGTTAATTGGAAAAGAATCGTGTTCCACCACAACAGCGCCTGTCCTCATACCACTCAGATCACTTCTGCAAAAATTGAGGAGCTTGGGTGGGAAAAACTTCCATATCCTCCAGACCTTGCGCCTTCAGATTATCATCTCTTCAGGAGTCTGCAAAACTATCTTGACGAGAAACAGTATACTTCTTTAGATGACCTGCACACCAGTCTTTGTACGTTTTTTGCCTCAAAACCACCTAAATTTTATAAACATGGCATTGAAAAACTTGCAGGATGTTGGCAGTGTGTCATTGATTCTGATGGAAAAATATATACTAGATTAAAAAGTTTGTAGTTTTTTTTTGTCCTTCAAATTCTGATCTAAAAAACGACATTACTTATGGGATGACCTGATACATCCCAGAACTACACCCTTGAGTATGCGCACAGCATTGTTTCTCCCCAGAGTCTCTATAATTTTATATATATATATTGAGTTTCTAATTTATGGTGTAACTGTAGGGTGCTTTAAAATGTACCTTAAAATGTAATACAAGATAATGCTCTAAAATTAATTCAAATCTTTGTGATTCATCTTCAAAAACTCAAAATAAGAAAACTCTTTCCTCATAGACAATGTAAAAAATACTGACAATCGACTTTGAAAAAATAAAAAAAGACAACCAAAGCTATTGTGAAAATTATAAGGTACGGCTCTGATATTATAGCAACAGTTTAAATTTAATAATTTGTAAAAATAACTGATACACACTTTGTTGATTATAGTACGTGAAAATCAATCATCATTAACATTTATAGAGCATATAATTTTATTACTATTTGCTTTCATACTATTATACAATTTGGAAAAAAAAAGTTTTGCCCAGGTTTTTTGTGAAAAACCCAGGTGGGTTGGACTTTTTTTTTAAAAAAGGGGGGTTTTTTGCTAACCCTGAGCCCTACCCTCATCAAGCATTGCAAGTGTTTCCATTACCTCACGTACACTACATTTTATGTCAACTATTTCCTCCCTTAAATTGTAAAAGAAACAAACCAATCTTTCTGTAATTGCCATAGGACCGCCATTATAATCCTTAAAATCCATATACCACCAATTTACCCCAGACCTAACACACGACCCTTTCTGTGACAGCATATCACAAGTTTAAGTTAACTTAAGCCAGCATGCTACAAAAACTTCTAAATCACTAAAAACCACTAATAGTCAATTACTTAACTATAACAATGTGAATATAAACGCAAGTATATAAAATTCAGAACTTTCTAAAAGTAAAGTTATTGGCAATATCCAAAAGTAGAAGCAATATCAGAGAGTCAGGAAATGCATCCACTCAGTACAGAGTTTGGCTGACGAGTCCAAGTACCTACGGAGCGAGTTTGGCTGACGAGTCCAAGTACCTACGGAGCGAGTTGGCTGACGAGTCCAAGTACCTACGGAGCGAGTTTGGCTGACGAGTCCAAGTACCTACGGAGCGAGTTTGGCTGACGAGTCCAAGTACCTACGGAGCGAGTTTGGCTGACGAGTCCAAGTACCTACGGAGCGAGTTTGGCTGACGAGTCCAAGTACCTACGGAGCGAGTTTGGCTGACGAGTCCAAGTACCTACGGAGCGAGTCTGGCTGACGAGTCCAAGTACCTACGGAGCGAGTCTGGCTGACGAGTCCAAGTACCTACGGAGCGAGTCTGGCTGACGAGTCCAAGTACCTACGGAGCGAGTCTGGCTGACGAGTCCAAGTACCTACGGAGCGAGTCTGGCTGACGAGTCCAAGTACCTACGGAGCGAGTCTGGCTGACGAGTCCAAGTACCTACGGAGCGAGTCTGGCTGACGAGTCCAAGTACCTACGGAGCGAGTCTGGCTGACGAGTCCAAGTACCTACGGAGCGAGTCTGGCTGACGAGTCCAAGTACCTACGGAGCGAGTCTGGCTGACGAGTCCAAGTACCTACGGAGCGAGTCTGGCTGACGAGTCCAAGTACCTACGGAGCGAGTCTGGCTGACGAGTCCAAGTACCTACGGAGCGAGTCTGGCTGACGAGTCCAAGTACCTACGGAGCGAGTCTGGCTGACGAGTCCAAGTACCTACGGAGCGAGTCTGGCTGACGAGTCCAAGTACCTACGGAGCGAGTCTGGCTGACGAGTCCAAGTACCTACGGAGCGAGTCTGGCTGACGAGTCCAAGTACCTACGGAGCGAGTCTGGCTGACGAGTCCAAGTACCTACGGAGCGAGTCTGGCTGACGAGTCCAAGTACCTACGGAGCGAGTCTGGCTGACGAGTCCAAGTACCTACGGAGCGAGTCTGGCTGACGAGTCCAAGTACCTACGGAGCGAGTCTGGCTGACGAGTCCAAGTACCTACGGAGCGAGTCTGGCTGACGAGTCCAAGTACCTACGGAGCGAGTCTGGCTGACGAGTCCAAGTTCTGGTTCCAAGTACCTACGGAGCGAGTCTGGCTGATGAGTCCAAGTACCTACGGAGCGAGTCTGGCTGACGAGTCCAAGTACCTACGGAGCGAGTCTGGCTGACGAGTCCAAGTACCTACGGAGCGAGTCTGGCTGACGAGTCCAAGTACCTACGGAGCGAGTCTGGCTGACGAGTCCAAGTACCTACGGAGCGAGTCTGGCTGACGAGTCCAAGTACCTACGGAGCGAGTCTGGCTGACGAGTCCAAGTACCTACGGAGCGAGTCTGGCTGACGAGTCCAAGTACCTACGGAGCGAGTCTGGCTGACGAGTCCAAGTACCTACGGAGCGAGTCTGGCTGGCTAATTTCATCGTAATGCTAGAAATCCTTAATGGTTTCTGTAACCCATGATGGTAAACCCTTGCACATCTTCAGATTCAAAGAAGACATGATCCCCTTTTCCTTCGCAAGCAGCTGGGTCATTCCAGCTCAATTGGTACAGGGGTGGTCAGGTGACCATCTCTGATTTTCTTCAAATTTTCAGGGTTGATTCATACACCATTCAATAGCTTAAATCTAAAATTTTAGCTTCCTCAGTCAAAAACTTTTAATTTTATGGTCGCTTAAATGGCCCCCACCTTCAACAAAAAATGCCCATGTTGGGCTTGATCAGCCAATGCCTTCATTTTGAGAGGCCTTGAAAAGTGTCTTCTAATAGGAGAAGCAACTTCAAATTTGTCATGCCAATACAACTTCTGGTGGGCTTTTCAATTTTGCAAGCAAAAAGGCTGTGGAACAAATTGTTTCTAAGTTACAAGGGCTTAAATATGGCTCCATTTTGAAGCTTGCATCAATTCCTCCCACTTTTACGACTCTACCATTTTCAAAAGTTTTAGTTCTACATCAATCACAGCTGTTGTAATACTCCTAATAGTCTCTATGGGTTGTAAATTTATGAATGAAATAAAAAAATAACCAAAAAAGGATTTATTTCTATTTTTAAAAATTTCCAAAAGTTGATATTTTCACAAAATTTGCAAAATTAACATCAACTTTGGGGCTTAATATAAAGGTGTCTGAAATTAGTCAGGGAGTTGATACTTCTAGTAAAGAAAGATACATGTGTGTAAAAAAACATATTAAGGAATAGATCTCAACTCAACTCCTTCATATAGTTTTGGTGATTCAAAGAAGTGCTTTTTGTGAAAAATCTCAAATTTTTGCAAAATTTGTAAATTTGTAAATTTCTATTTATGACATTGAATTGTAATTTTACTTCTATTTTATTACTTATTAAGTTGATTTACAATTGTAATAATATGTAAATAAGTCTAACATACAAGAAATTTAATATGTGTGTCAAAACAACCAGCGACTCGAAGGGCTCTGGGTAGCTCATTTCGCTTTGTATATTCTTATAAATGTAAAACATGATGGTTAATCATTAATGTCCAGGCCTATTTTATAGATCATGATCTTTTATTTTCAGAAAATTTAACTAGAACAATTAACTTAATTTTACTGCTTGTAATAATGGCTTATTCTAATCAAGAATCAAAGTGCAGCTTTGGTATGTACTTGGATGATCCATGTCATGAACACAGACTCACCAGGAAGGTGGGTATGTATACCTTACGTGAGCTGACAGATGAAACAAGGAAACTGCTATTCTGGAGAACAAAAGCAACTGTAATCAACCCAAATAGTGCTACTGTATGCTACCACCATGAAAAAATGTTTGGAATGCATTACCAACAAATGCAACGTAGCTGCCAAGATCCATGGAGAAATCACCGAAAGAAGATGATAAGTAAGTAAATATAGGTACTAATATATTTATATTTCATAAAGTTTAAATTGTAACCTAAATTAGCTATTTCATTTTAATAGGGTAGGCTATATACTGTGCTACTGAATGCATATGTTTTGAATATTTTATACGAATAGCCTATAACCAAATGTTGAGGTTTTTAAATTATTTTCCAATGTGTTTAGAGTTTACATTACCCTACTTTATTTGCAGAATCACTACAAATTATTGACAAAGACATAGCAACTAGATTGAATCTGATACCAGGACAGAAACTTTGCTCAACATGCTTCTCTAGAGCCAAGACGATTGAAGATGAAAAAGACTCAGGTAGTGATGAATATGTTCCAGAAGAAATAGTTAAGGAGACATTTGACGAAACGTTAGGTTCACTAGAATGCTCACCCATTAAGTATGTAAGAGCAAGAGATCGATAGTTTTACGCGAAAAGGAAACTAAAGCAAATTGAAACATCAACAAAATCAAAGCTGTCAAAAGTACTTCATATGAAGCCTAGCATTTTGGATGAGGAAGCGGAGAAACCTATAGAGAGTGAGGAAGAAAAGTGTTATCAGCATATGATAGAGGAACTGAAAGAAGTTTTTTTTTTTTTTTTTAATTGGGGTTGTTTAACCTCCTTCGCAACATCTAAGGTCATATGACAGAGGGGACCTACAGCTTTACGTGGGATCCGAACCATGGGTCGCTACATAATCTGGGGCACAGAGGACGGTCTCCCATCCAACTACTACCCAGACCCAATGTCGCTTAACTTCACTGATCTCCGAGAAGTGGTGTTACGACATCAGCCACTACATAGCCCAAAAGAAAAGTGTAAAATTAGTACCAGACAAGAAAAGATACAAATTCTAACACTCCTTCCAATTGGTAAAACCTGGTCCAGAGAAAGAATTATGAAAGAATTTGAAGTGTCAGCCAGAATGGTTAATGCTGTGAGGGCCTTAAAGAGAAAAGAAGGTATCCTTCCTATAATGAGAAATAAAAAGAGTAGCAAGGGTATAAGCGATGAAATAAAGGAAAGTGTGATAGAATTTTTCCAAAACAATGAATATACTAGAGAATGCCCTGGTAAAAAAGACTACAAATCAATAAAAACACCACAAGGGTAGGTTCACAAGCAGAAAATACTGTTGTTGACAAATATCAGAGAATTACATACGCTTTACAAAAATAAATATCCAAACAAAATCTCCAAATCAAAGTTTTTTGAACCGAGACCAAAATGGTGTATGGGTGTGGGGAGTAAAGGATCACACAATGTATGCATTTGTGAAATACACCAGAACTTTAAACTTTTATGTGAATCACTCCCCGTCAAAGTAGAATTAAGAGTGTTACTTGGGAAAATAGTCTGCAACACTGAAACCAGAAACTGCATGATTAATAACTGCAAAACATGTCCTAGTTTAAATGAATTACGGGATTGGCTTCTTACCATTTTTGAAAACAATGATTATGACATGGATGATGAAGTTTCCTTTAAGCAGTGGCTTCATACAGACCAGACCCAACTGGTCACAATGACAAAAAGTGTTTCGAATGTAGTAGAAGATATATGTGAAAGTGCAAAAAAGTTGAAAGTACACCATTTCATAGCAAAAGCCCAATCAAAATATTTGTCCAACTGTAAAGAAAACCTCAATAATTCTACAGCATTAGTGCTTGTTGACTTCTCTGAAAACTATACGGTAGTTTTATAATTCAGGATGCCATACAAGGGCATCACTGGGCCAATACCCAGGCTACGTTGCATCCGGTAGTCTGCTATCAAAAAGTTGATGGTGAACTAAAAGTTACAAATTTTTGTATAATATCAGATTCACTTACACACAACACAACTGCAGTTCATTCTTTTTTATGTGAAGCCTTGAAATTACTTAAAAGTCAGAATCCTAAACTAAAACATATTTGTTACTTTAGCGATGGCGCAGCAAGTCAATATAAAAACTATAAAAACATCATTAATTCAGTGTTACATGAAAAAGATTTCCAACTAACATGTGAATGGAACTTTTTTGCCACCTCTCACGGAAAGAGCCCCTGTGATGGTGTTAGTGGCACCGTCAAAAGGTTAGTTGCCAGGGCAAGTCTACAAGCAACAAGTGAAGGTCACATCACCAATCCAAAAGAGATGTTTGATTGGTGCAAATCTAATATTAATGGTATACAATTTCTGTACATTGATTCAGCTAAAATTGAGGAAAATGCTAATTTATTTGAGTTTGAAAAAAGGTATTCCTTAATTAAGACAATCCCAGGAACCCGTTCATATCACTGCTTTAGACCTTCATCAACAGGCATTAAACTGTACAAAATTTCTAGTGATGAAAATTTCTTTAACATACAACTTTCCTTCCTCAATGCTACACAAGAAAATGTGGCTTACCAATATGTGTGATACTGAGAAGGATCTATTAGTAAATTTCATGAAAAAGAATCCTTTTAAATGGCCTGAATAAGAGGACATTTGCTGGATTCCATTCCAACATGTTTTGTGTTCAATTGAACCACCTACAGTTGCTGGGAAAATGGGGAGACAAACAATCGTTTGATAACTTGTACTATCTAAAATTGAGGAGTATTTTAAAAAAAGCCTAAGTAACTACAGACCTGTATCAAGCTGAATAATAAATTGCCAATTTATGGCTGTGAGGCCATGGAGTGTTGAAGACAATCAGACTTAAAGCCTGAGTACAATAATAAATTCCTGAGTCAGTGTCTAAACATAAGAGTTATTAGCTATATATAAGTTTACATACGAATTTACATAAAACAACACATTAAAAAAAGAATATGAACTTATAGCCAATAATTCACATGCTTAAAAACTCAGGAATTCATTATTGTATATAGCTAAGTACTGTACACTTGTATTAAGGGAAGTAATACAACAAAGCTACTTAAATTTAAGGTTTTGTACTGAAAATGGTGGTTACTGCTAGTTTATCTGTACTAACTACATAATTTAAATTACTATGAAGTGCTTAAAGAGCAGTAGAACACGGTTCTACATGATTTACTTAGGTAGATCCAAGTATTGAGCCTACAAGCTGGTCCATCTGTTGTGTTAACTGCAAATGTAGTAATAATCTAGGTATATATTATGTCTTTTTTATGAGTAAAACTTATTTAGATAACTTAACATTTGTGAATTAACTTACCAAGTAATAAAATAGAAGTAAAATTACAATTCAATATTGTAAAAAGAAATTTAAACATTTCAAAATTTTGAAAAAATTCAGAATTTTTCACAAAAAGTACTTTTCTTTGAATAGCCAAAACTATATGAAGGAGTTGAGTTGAGATCTATTCCTTAATATATGTTTTTGTACACATATGTATCTTTCTTTACTAGAAGTATCAACTCCCTGACTAATTTCGGACACCTTTATATTAAGCCCCAAAGTTGATGTTAATTTTGCAAATTTTGTGAAAATATCAACTTTTGGAAATTTTTAAAAATAAAAATAAATCCTTTTTTGGTTATTTTTCTATTTCACTCATAAATTTACAACCCATAGAGACTATTAGTTGTATTAAAACAGCTGTGATTGATGTAGAACTAAAACTTTTGAAAATGGTAGTGTCGTAAAAGTGGGAGGAATTGATGCAAGCTTCAAAATGGAGCCATGTGTAAGCCCTTGTAACTCAAAACTATTTGTTCCACAGCCTTTTAGCTTGTAAAATTGAAAAGCCCACCAGAAGTTGTATTGGCATGACAGATTTGAAGCTTCTACTCCTATTAGAAGACACTTTTCAAGGCCTCTCAAAATGAAGGTGTTGGCCAATCAAGCCCAACATGGGCATTTTTTTTTGAAGGTGGGGGCCATTTAAGCGACCATAAAATTAAAAGTTTTTGACTGAGGAAGCTAAAATTTTAGATTTAAGCTATTGAATGGTGTATGAATCAACCCTGAAAATTTGAAGAAAATCAGAGATGGTCACCCGACCACCCCTGTACCAATTGAGCTGGAATGACCCTTCTGGGTCCTAACTCTTTCTTATTTATGTAAATTGTGTACCTTCTAATATATCCTCTCAATTTAAGATTTTTGCAGATGAACTGAAGATATATCTCAAGATCAATCATTTTACTCTAGCAGGGATGCTGAGCGATGTATCGACTTGTCAAAGGGATATTAATACCCTGTCTCAGACTGCTCAATCCTGGGGACTGTCTATGAACTCAAGTAAATGTGTGGTTCTTCAATTCCAGCAGGGAGGATTTGATTGGAACAAGTAGGGTCCTTATTCACAGTATTACCTCGGTGATACCCCAATCCAATTTGCTGACTCTCATGCTGATTTGGGTATCATGGTGGATACCATCTTATGCTTTCACCATCATGTGCAGGGCATAGTGAACAAGGCAGGCAGGCTTGCCTCTAATCTGTTGAGAATGACTGTATGTAGGTCTCCTGAGTTCATGAAGACCCTATATATGACTTGTGTGAGGCCTCTTCTGGCGTTCTCATCTTGTGTGTGGTTCATGGGGTATACTGGTGACTTGCAAATTCTCGAAGCAGTACAGCGTAGGTGGACCAAGTGCATAGATGGTATGGAACACCTTGACTATGCCACTCGGCTTAGTACCATAGACTGGATGTATTTTCAGTAAGGGGGAGACTGTTGAGAGCAGACATGATAAAGTGTTGGAAGCTTTTTCATGCCAACAATCAGATTCTTTTCGATGCCCTCTTTGTTCTTGCTCCATAAGTAGGCACTCGGGGCCATGGTTTAAAACTTGCACACAGATTTCCTTCCATTGAGTGCAGGAGGCGTTTCTTTGGTATTAGGTGTGTGGAGCTATGGAATTCTTTGCCCGAGAGTGTGGTGATGTCACCTACCTTAAGTGAGTTTAAAAGGGGACTCCAGAGGGCTCTTGGCTCCAAACTTTTTGAATTTGTACGAGTGCCAGTAGTCGTGATCCTGTCACTGCAGCTTTTCCAAATTCTGCTTCTAAGGGTACACTTTCCAGTCTTTCCTATACTTTTTATTCTCTCAATTTGTCCAATATTGTTGACTGGTGTACTGTACCTGCAGATGTGAGCTCACTCTGTTCCTCCATTGAGTGTTCACTCTGGTAGTACCAACCTGTGTCAGAGGAGCCAACCAGGTGAGTTAACCAGGCAAGTCCCTTATGCGAGATATATTTCCAGGGTAAAGATTCAGTTTAACACCAGGAACCCAATTTTTGCATGAAAATAGGTGTTTTTGATGTATTTCACTGTGTTTCATGCAAATGTGACCTCCATTTCTTGCGCCTCTTGTGCAAATGTATAATAAATAAATTATTTAATAGTTTCATCTTATTAATCTATCAGAGAGTTTAAGCAGGATAATGTTAAAAGAAATATATATATATATATATAAAATTAAAATTATTTCACGAAAGTAACACGTGAAAAATATTTATGATGAATAAAACCACGAAAGAAAGGAAACACAGAATGGTGCTCAAACGCTTTCGTCTAATGACATCCTCAGGAACACTGAAGTACATAAAGAGTTACAGCCTATATATAGGTTACAAAAAAAAAAAATTATATATATATATATACATACAGGGTTTCCGAGAATTATCTGTACAATATTTGGCTGTTATTAAAAGTCAACCATGAAGTGTAGAAATTCCAGTATTGTCCCATTTTACAGAAAATCTCTAAGTTTTTTCTGATACCACGTTTTGACAAGTTTTTTAGAAATGTACGCGGGTGACAGACATTGATGATTTAAAAGCAAGAATCACAGCTGCTTTTGAGCAAATTGATGTGGATATGCTGCAGCATACATGGCAACATTTGGAGTATCAATTGGATGTTTTGCGAATCACTAATGGTGCACATATCGAATGTTTGTAACAACGTTACTTTAATAAAAGAAACTTTTGAAAATACAGATTCTAAATAATCTTGTTTAAGAATTTTACGTGTGTTATCAAGAATTTTATTAAAAGATGAAATTGTACAGATAATGTTCGGACACACTGGAATTTCTAAAAAACTTGGTATCAGAAAAAACTTAATGAGATTCTCTGTAAAATGGGACAACACTGGAATTTCTACACTTCATGGTTGACTTTTAATAACAGCCAAAAATTGTACAGATAATTCTCGGATGCCCTGTATATATATATATATATATATTATATATATAATTAGGGTGATTCAAATATGGGGGCAAAAAATTTTTTTTTATATTTTAATGTGTTCAACCCTGTAAATGGTTCATTTCAGCATAAAAACAACTATCCTAAAATATTTTAGCAAATTTTTAATTTTTAGGGGTTGCTACCAGCAATTAAAAATTGACAGAACGACTCAAATTGTCAAATTTTTCCACACCACCCAGGGGGTACAGTACAAGGCGCATTGCTTTTTTTAATGTGGAAAGCTCCCCCGTAGGTCCTACCATAACCACAAGCATGCATAATTAAACTAGCATGATATTTGAGACATTAGCTGTCCTTACTTCATCAATGTTTCTTTCTTTCTATCAGGGTAAACAGCCCTGTAGTTTTTCACTACTTGTAGCAAGAATTGTTTTTGATCTTCGTCATGTGTTAGTATTTTATTATTTCATCCATTAATTTTACTCCTCTTTCCGCTATATCATTCACAACTTTCCACTGTTTGATAGATTTCTTAGCGGAGTTATACTCATCATCATTATGCCATACTTTAGCATCTTTGAGTAAAAATTTTGAACTAAATTCTGTTATTGTAAAGAATCTTTGAGTATTTGATGTGACAAAATCTTTTAATTTCTTCGTTGGAATAAGTGCAGGATCTAGAAAAGCCCGTTTTGCAGGAAGAGTTTCTGTTGTATTTTGCAAGGCCTTTACAATTTTGTTTTTCGTTTCAGTAGGCACTTCATCATCATAAAAGGCCAAGGCTACCAGTTCTTCTGATAGGTACCAGAGGTGACCTAACAGTTTTTTAATAGCAACAAATGCGATTGTGTCATTTATTTGTTTGTAGACTACAAGATTCTGTAATAATTCCAGAGCAAGACGAGGAGCGCAAGATGGCACAGGAGCTGTAAATCATGCCTTTACATATAACCGAGTAGCAAATAGACAGATGTCTTTTAGTCCTTTTTTGTCTTTTACTGAAATTTTGAACTAAGATTTGAACAAAAAAAATTTTAATGAATATGTAATTTTGGCCATCCACCTAGCCCGATGAAGTCCCGCTGGATGTTTAAATTTGATTCCACCTTTTGGTTCACCTCCCCAAAAAATAATTGTTAACTGCAGTAGTTCTAGGTAATCGTCTCTTGGTTGGAATGTATCTAGTTGATTTGTTGCAAATATAATTATGTCATCTTTGATGTCATGAATATTTTCATAGATATCTGGATCTGATAATGCTGTCTCCTAGTCCTCCTTATTAATGCTTGACCATTTTTCTCTGAACTTCTTAAAAAGGACTATATCTGGGCCAGAAGATGGTGATAAAGACTTTGAAACAACAGCTTCCAGCATAATTTCAAATATATAGTGTCGACATGCCAGCCACAATAAATCGTTGTCGAATTTTTGTTCTAGAAGAATAGCTGCACCATTTCTAGGACCAGTATTGGCTGCCATTGTATTGAAACACATGCATTTTATTTGTTCGCAGATGTCCCATTTAAGCGATGTCTGATTGTTTGCATTAAAAAGAGACGCATTTCTGTCACTCAATTTTGCAACATCAAGACTTCCTAATAATTTATCATCAAACAATTTTCTACGTTTGCCAACCTTACTTTTTCATGTTGAAGGTTGTGCAGCACAGAAACCAGATTCATCACTTTTACTCTCCTCTGATTCTGATGATGTACTGGTGAGTATGACAGCCTCTTCACTCTTCTTTCTTTTGATCTCTTCTTCTGCTTTCCTCTTTTCATAATGTTGTTGCTTTTCTGCTGCTCTTTGCTCTTTTTTAGCAACAGCCTTATCAATGGTACCCATTTTTCCATGACGTCCTTTCTCACGTTGCATTTTCAAGAATTTCATATCATCTTCTATTTTTATAAGCTGCATAGCATTCTCATGAGCAATGTCAAATAAGTTTTCCAGTTTATCTTTCCATTTTTCTTCTTTATTATTTAAATTTTGTGATCTTTTCAATTTGTTTGCTTTGTTTTTCTTAAGCAGCTGTCATTCCTTCAGTATTCCTTGAATTTTATCTACTACATGTATTCTTTGTTTTGCTGGTATTCCTGCTTTTTTCCAAACTGCTAGCACATCATCTGCAGTAGAGCAGCATGATTCTCTAATGTCTTACTTTTTAATATTTCTGTAGTGCATGAAGAGAGCCATCATTTCCTTCTCTGATGGTAATACGGATGGTTTTAGTACTGCAGAGGGCTGCCCAATTAACCCTACTTCAGTTTCTTTTCTTGTAGAACTTCTCCCAAATGAGCAACTGGGTGATGGTGAGTTAGGCCTAGCTTCCATAATCGATTAATTGGTATCAAAATTACGAGTTCCAAGCAACAATTAAAAGCAAGCTAGTATATAAACCATTAATTAAAAATTCTGAAATATAAACAATTAAACATAAAATCATAAGTTGTAAAAACAAACAAATTGAAAAAGAGGGAAACTTTGACGCCTGGTAGCACATAGTAAATTTTATTTAAAATTCACCAAATTTGGCATACACTACTTTTTTGTCATAGGGAACAAAAATACAGGTTGAACAATTAAAAAAAAAAACTTTGATTTTTTTGAATCACCCTAATATATACACTATATGATCAAAAGTATTCAGACACCCCGGAAAATCCGCATTTCTGCAAATATCACCTTCGCCGAAAGGTATGCTGGGAAAAAGCGTGGCGAAACTATAATGCTGAGGTGTTCTGTTAAGTTATCAGTAACTGTTGTGAAGCCATGCCGCGCGGACGTGAACTCTCCGAGTTCCAACGTGGACTCGTCATCGGATGTTATTTAAGTAACGTTTCTATACGAAACATTGCAGCCAAACAGGATATACCAAAGTCGACTGTAGCGGATGTTATCATGAGATGGAAGCACGACGGTGAAACTAACGCGAAAAAACGTTCCGGACGACCACGCAAACTGATGGAACGTGATAGAAGAAGTCTGGTACGACATGTCAAGAAGTCCCGCACGTCCTCTGCCGCTTCCATCGCTGAGGAGGTAGGAAGAGCATCCGGTACCTCCGTTAGTACTATAACTATCCGCAGAGAGATGCACAGACTCGGTTATTATGGTAGAGCAGCTGTACACAAGCCACTGATTACAAAAGTTAATGCCACGCGTCGTTTGGCCTGGTGTGTCTCCCGTCGTTCCTGGACCGTGGAGGACTGGAAAACTGTTCTTTGGAGCGACGAGTCGCGGTATTCACTCTTCCAGTCTGATGGGCGTGTTTGGGTGTGGCGACAGCCCGGAGAACGGCTTCTTCCTGACTGTGTACGTCCAACGGTGAAGTTCGGTGGAGGGTCCATCATGGTATGGGGTTGTTTTTCCTGGCTAGGGCTCGGCCCGTTGGTTGTTATACCCACTACCATGAACGCTGACGTTTATCTCGACGTTCTGGACAATTCGGCCCTCCCTACACTGTGGCAATACTACGGAGATGGCCATTGTTTGTTTCAACAGGATCGAGCTCCCTGCCATACTGCAAGGCGTGTGCAGGACTGGATTCGTGAAAATAAGGTGGATTTGTTAGACTGGCCTGCTCAGAGCCCCGATCTCAACCCAATCGAGCACATGTGGGACGAACTGGAGCGACGGATACGAAACCGCACACCACGCCCGGCTTCACTTGCATCTCTTGCATCAGCTCTGCAAGCGGAATGGCGAGCCATTCCTGTACAGACTTACTGAAAACTGGTGGAAAGTATGCCTCGACGTGTTGACGCTGTAATAAAAGCAAAGGGTGGACCTACTGGTTACTAAATGCCATAATAAAACCATTTTTCCCAAAACCATGCGGTGTCCGAATACTTTTGATCATATAGTGTGTATATATATATATATATATATATATATATATATATATATATATATATACTGCAATGACCGCGCAGTATATAAATGAATAGAAACGACATAAGTGTTAAGGAACGTTTCTGCACACGAGGAGGAGAGATAACGAATAAATGAAAAATGAGGCGAACCACCCGGGAATCGAACCCAGGGCCTTCCAATTACCGGTTGGACGCGCTACCATTATGCTACGGACCTCATTTTTCATTTATTCGTTATCTCTCCTCCTCGTGTGCAGAAACGTTCCTTAACACTTATGTCGTTTCTATTCATTTATATACTGCGCGGTCATTGCAGTTATATGCGCATATTCACGATTTGCGAGGGTGCCCTCTCAGGGCATTGGTTTCTGCCCTATGTGGGAGAATTTCGATTTGTGATTAAGCGAGGTCCGTAGCATAATGGTAGCGCGTCCAACCGGCAATTGGAAGGCCCTGGGTTCGATTCCCGGGCGGTTCGCCTCATTTTTCATTATCTCTCCTCCTCATGTGCAGAAACGTTCGACAAGTAGAGGGTTCGAGGCAGGAGTTGCGAAAAGCTTTTTTGCGCATAGAATGGTAGATAGCTGGAATGGTTTGCCGGTGGAAGTAATTGGTAGCACGTCTGTAAACATGTTTAAAAATTGATTGGACGCATATGTTGATAGAAGGGGTATAGTTTAAGGTAGTAAAATTGGGGCTTTCTGGGGATAGATCCCACAGCTCAACACAAGTGTTGTGGGATATAGGGAGGCGGCATCTTGGGTTGGGGGATGCTCTGTCCTTGCACACCCCATTTAAAGAGATTCCTCTGCCGAGCGGTGCCCCCCATAGTGCTGTGAGGTATTGAAGGGCTCATGATCTTCACTTGCCCCATAAACACCTTTAAGTGGGAGACCCAAAATGGGTGCATGCACATTTCTACATTGCTGTGCAGTCTTTACAGCCACACCTACTCTTTTTCTCGTAAGTGTATGTATTGTGATGTATATGGTTGTAAATTTTGACTTGGTCCGCTATCGATATGGACCGTGACTTGATGGATACCGTAGTGAAATTGACTGGATTCTTTGGATCCGATATATTTGCATGTCCTTTATAAATAGATGTGGAGTGTAACATATTTGTGGATGGTAGTCTATTATGACTTGATCCTCTGGATCAGAGATTCTGTCTTTGGTTTTGAATCGATAATTAATTAGTTTTAAATTGATAATTGTTTGGTTTCATAAAAATTGGTCATTGCCAATTTACCGGCAGTTTTTACATAGGTTTCTTGTGTTCTTGTGGTTCGGAACCCACGTAGAATTGTAGGTCCCCTCCGCCACCACGGAGGACATACACAATACACGAACACAGTTAGGTGGACCAGCCATGAGTGGATCCTGGGGTCTTTGTTGGTCTGAAACATTATATCATTATTATATCATATTCATTTATATACTGCGCGGTCATTGCAGTTATATGTGCATATTCACGATTTGCGAGGGTGCCCTCTTAGGGCATTGGTTTCTGCCCTATGTGGGAGAATTTTGATTTGTGATTAAGCGAGGTCCGTAGCATAATGGTAGCGCGTCCAACCGGCAATTGGAAGGCCCTGGGTTCGATTCCCGGGCAGTTCGCCTCATTTTGTCATTTATTCGTTCTCTCTCCTCCTCGTGTGCAAAAACGTTCCTTAACACTTATGTCGTTTCTATTCATTTATATACTGCGCGGTCATTGCAGTTATATGCGCATATTCACGATTTGCGAGGGTGCCCTCTCAGGGCATTGGTTTCTGCCCTATGTGGGAGAATTTTGATTTGTGATTAAGCGAGGTCTGTAGCATAATGGTAGCGCGTCCAACCGGCAATTGGAAAGCCCTGGGTTCGATTCCCGGGTGGTTCGCCTCATTTTTCATTTATTCGTTATCTCTCCTCCTCGTGTGCAGAAACGTTCCTTAACACTTATGTCATTTCTATTCATTTATATACTGTGCGGTCATTACAGTTATATGCGCATATTCATGATTTGCGAGGGTGCCCTCTCAGGGCATTGGTTTCTGCCCTATGTGGGAGAATTTTGATTTGTGATTAAGCGAGGTCCATAGCATAATGGTAGTGTGTCCAACCGGCAATTGGAAGGCCCTGGGTTCGATTCCCGGGCAGTTCGCCTCATTTTTCATTATCTCTCCTCCTTGTATGCAGAAACATTCCTTAACACTTATGTCGTTTCTATTCATTTATATACTGCGCAGTCATTGCAGTTATATGCGCATATTCACGATTTGCGAGGGTGCCCTCTCAGGGCATTGGTTTCTGCCCTATGTGGGAGAATTTCAATTTGTGATTAAGCGAGGTCCGTAGCATAATGGTAGCGCGTCCAACTGGCAATTGGAAGGCCCTGGGTTCGATTCCCGGGCAGTTCACCTCATTTTTCATTTATTCGTTATCTCTCCTCCTCATGTGCAGAAACGTTCCTTAACACTTATGTCATTTCTATTCATTTATATACTGTGCGGTCATTACAGTTATATGCGCATATTCATGATTTGCGAGGGTGCCCTCTCAGGGCATTGGTTTCTGCCCTATGTGGGAGAATTTCAATTTGTGATTAAGCGAGGTCCGTAGCATAATGGTAGCGCGTCCAACTGGCAATTGGAAGGCCCTGGGTTCGATTCCCGGGCAGTTCACCTCATTTTTCATTTATTCGTTATCTCTCCTCCTCATGTGCAGAAACGTTCCTTAACACTTATATATATATATATATGAATAGAAACGACATATACAATAAACGGAGAAATAAAATTAAAATATTGTGGGAGGAGCATACAAATTTGTAAGGAAAACTATCGATTTTTAGCACAAGATCAAATGAATTGTTTCCAACCAATGTTATAAAAAAAAAATAAAAAAATTTTTTTACTGGAAATCTGCCCGGGTTTTAGCACTCTGCCCTTCTTGTATATAAAAATAATAAATAAAAATAAATTGAAAAATAAAAGTTATTAGAATAGCATACAAGTTTACCAAAGATTTAGCGTTCTACCCTTCTTATCTAAATCTGTTCTGAAGGAATTCAAAACAACAGGATCGAGTTGAAAAAGACCTTTGCTTATGTTGAAGTTATTTGTAAGTTGGAAGTTATTTGTAAGTTGGATAATGGCAGACTCAAGAATATTTCTATTAACAATGTTGCTAGAGTGAAATAAAACTGAAGCATTATTCTAATCAATACAGCGGGATAACTCTGACAAATGGACAAAAATGCCACTGGATGACTGTCCTGTTCTAACAGAATATTGATGCTGTTTTATACGTGTGTGCAAATCCTTTCCCGTCTGACCTATGTAAAAGGAATCACATTGTTTACAACTAATTTTATAGATAATGCCCGAATTATTGGTAGGGCTATTTTTTACTATGATATTTTTCTCACTATTGTTATATGAAAATACTACATTAATATCCAAAAGTTTAAGTACATTAGCAATGCCTAAAAAGCCCGGAAAAAATGGAATCTTGTCTCACCAAGGCAAAACAAACTTTCTATCGTGTCAATAATAACACTCGTACTTTGTCAAAAAATATTTTAGTACTTCCATTTTTCCTGGGCTTTTTAGGCATTGCTAATGTACTTAAACTTTTGGATATTAATGTAGTATTTTCATATAGCAATATTGTGAAAAATATCATAGTAAAAAATAGCCCTACCAATAATTCGGGCATTATCTATAAAATTAGTTGTAAACAATGTGATTCCTTTTACATAGGTCAGATGGGAAAGGATTTGCACACACGTATAAAACAGCATCAATATTCTGTTAGAACAGGACAGTCATCCAGTGCCCTTTTTGTCCATTTGTCAGAGTTATCCCGCTGTATTGATTAGAATAATGCTTCAGTTTTATTTCACTCTAGCAACATTGTTAATAGAAATATTCTTGAGTCTGCCATTATCCAACTTACAAATAACTTCAACATAAGCAAAGGTCTTTTTCAACTTGATCCTGTTGTTTTGAATTCCTTCAGAACAGATTTAGATAAGAAGGGTAGAACGCTAAATCTTTGGTAAACTTGTATGCTATTCTAACAACTTTTATTTTTCAATTTATTTTTATTTATTATTATTTTTATATACGAGAAGGGCAGTGCGCTAAAACCCGGGCAGATTTCCAGTATAAATTTGTATTATTTTTTTTTTTTATAACATTGGTTGGAAACAATTCATTTGATCTTGTACTAAAAATTGATAGTTTTTCCTTACAAATTTGTATGCTCCTCCCACAATCCTTTGATTTTTAATTTTATTTCTCCATTTATTACATATATATATATTTTTTATTTTTTTTTTTGTAACCTATATATAGACTAACTCTATGTACTTCAGTGTTCCTAAGACAAAAGTGCTTGAGCACCATTCTGTGTTCCTTTCCTTTGTGGTTTTATTCATCATATATATATATAGGTATATATATAAAATATATATATATATATATATATATATATATATTATATATATATATATCCCCGCAAGGGGGTTCTAAGCTCATGCTCTTGAGTGCTCTTTGTGCTCGTTTGTACGTGCTTGTTCCTGGAGGTTTCACGTGCGCCCTCCCGGCCCTAGCACCCAAGGATGATGGGGCTCGACCCTGCAGTCCTTGGTCTTTTTCCACTTCGACTGTCCCCTCCACCCTTTCTTTTTCCTCTGTCTTTCCTCTCACTTTTTCTTTGTTTTTCCGCTGAGATATGCCCTTTAAATAGAGGCGAATCGGTTCTTCCTGAACTAAAAAAAAAAAAAAAATATATATATATATATATTACGTATGGTGTATATATATATATATGTGGAAAAGTGTTTTCCACAAGGAAATAAATTTATGTTAAAATTTAAAGATATTCTCTTCGTACAAATTAAAATATTTAATCCTTTAAAAGATATTATTTTGTTCATATAAATTAAAATAGGACTCCGTTAAAATTCTTAATATTTGTATAGAGTGCCTCGATGCCCGCAGATTCTCTGCACCTTTTCGATAAGCCTAACGAAAACAGTGTGCCACATCTAATCTTAAACAGAGATTCTCAAATTGTAAATGTTCTTTTCAATTATTATAAATCACATAAAAGAGTTAAGTGTAAAACTACAATTGTATAAATTCTTTTGCTAATATCCAATTATACCAATTCTCTTGCTAATATCATTATTAGAGTAGGATTTTACAAGTTTAATAGTCTTCTGTAACACGTGGCAACCATGGGTATTTCTCCAGGACAAAGGGAGCCCCTTGAGGAAGACAACATGCCTTGTCAGTCTAACGCTCGCCTCAGCTTCCGACAGAGGGAGTAGTGTGTTCCGCCCATGGGCCAGCCAGGTTTGGCTGGACCCCTCAGCTTATTTTGATGTAAGCATTTGCCCGTTAATAACTCTCTAAACCAAGTATTGTGTTAAGGGTGTTTATTAGTGATTTCAACTTTGTGGAAATAAAGGACTGAGCAAAGGAAAACTCGTCATTTTATATCCTTCCAACGGAGAAAGCATTCCCTTCTCTCAACGGACTGAGAGAGAGCAGACGCCATCAACCGAGGGTATAAATTGTTGTCTTCGAAATTCAGAGTCAGAATAAAATAATTAAACGGTATAAACTTCCTTGTGGGTGCGAGGAAGTGACATACTGAGAATACCTATGAAACATCGGAGATGGTGTAACGAAACATATCATCATCACGCCAACATATATAAACCTAACCTAAACAAGCCTAACCTAACCTGGTTAAGATTCGGTTTAGCACTGGGAACCCAATTTTTTCCCAGTACTAAACTGAATCTTAACCATTTCATTATCAAAATCAGACATAAGCAAAATCTCATGGATTTTCATACTTGAAGGTTGACATCTCTAGGTTAGGCTAGTTAGGTTCAATCAGGTTAACCCTTAACTGCCGTAGTGTCCTTTTACGGATACCTACATTAACATATAAACATATCTAAAACCATTTAATTTTCTTTACTTATGCCGAGGTAGCTTTTTTCAACCAACTCATTTTAGTTGCGAGATAACAATTTTCTCTCTGTGATTTGAAATTATTAGCATTGCATTATTAACAATATCAATAAAAAAAAAAATTTCTTGAAAAAATAATTTAGGTGGTTAAGGGTTAAACTAGGTTAAGATGGATGGGTTAGTAATTACGGTGCTTTCCTGTTAACGGGAATACCCAACCACCCGCCATCATCTAGACTCGTATTTTGCGGAATTCATGCGGCAACAACGTACCGAAAGCAGCGACGTTTTTTCTACGATTTTAGATGACAGACATTTTGGCCCCCTACTAACTGATTATTGCTTACATATTAACTAATTTCATTTAAATGATTAATAAATTCGGTGCTTACGTATTATCGGGACTACCAAACTATTTATGATGTATTTTTGCTCTCATCATTTTCGTTTAAACTAATGAAAATATCACAATTTAACCTAAACAATTAAATTATCAAAGGCGTACAGTTGACCTAACTGGGCATTCAGTTGACCTAACCGGGCATTTTCCGTTATATTAACCTGTTAGGTCAATTGAATGCCCGGTTAGGTCAACTATACACCCTTGATAATTGGTTAGGTTAAGTTGTGATATTTTCGTTAGTTTAAATGAAAATGATGAGAGCAAAAATGCTTAACAGTTTGGTGGCGGGCGGTTGGGTATTCCCGTTAACAGGAAAGCACCGTAATTACAAACTATCTAGATTCTAGATATTAATTACCAAAATTTTAAATCAAAGTGTAAGGTCATTCATATGAAATGAATATGAGTACACTCACTCCTGTCTCAGTATGGTGTCTGCCCATGAAATAAATATCAGTAGTATGACCCTTATGTCTCGGTGTGATGCCTGCAAAATTGGGCCAAAACAAAATAATTTTTAGGCTAATTGCATTGTAAACATGCTAAATATTTCTACTCAGTGGGTCTCTAGGTATAAGGCCTAATATGTACAATGGTAACACCATTTTCAAAACCCAGTGACCAGGCTGCATAATCTGCTCAAATTTTCAGATATGTCACGTAAATATTCTTTCCATAACACACTCACACTTGATGCAACAGGCTAGTTTTAACCGAAATTGGTAATGCCCAACAAGTTGGGGGAAAGTCTCAACCAAAATTGAGTTCTTTATTGAAATTAACACAAAATTATTTTCTCCACAGTGCGTCAATGCAACACTCAAATGCTGTATTACGAACGAGAATTTTTCATATTTTACGAGACTCGAAATTTGGAAAGCTTTTTGCAGAGTTTGCAGTTTGGCCTGATGGTACTTGGGCCTGTATGAATGAAAAACTACCAGCATGGACTGCATTATATTTACCACACAAAGAATGTTAAAGGTTGTTTGGGTTGAGCTTAAGCCAAATCAACATTGTTATTATATAATTAATTAATATGGGCCTAAGCTAAATTTACAAAAATCATACAAACCTGTGTCCCCAATAATAATATATTTAAACAGATATGCATACGACATTTTTGTGTTTGGAACGCAAAAGTAAGGGCCTAAATAATCAGAATCCTTGCTGTTTAATGTAAACAAAACCAGCTGACTAATGACTCGACTAAGCTTATTTCAGATTTTGATCATTTAATGACGTATGTGAAAATTTCTTCTGTTAAAATCCCTTTCTTAAATTTTTATATCCAAGGACAGTTAGACAAATAAATTAACAACATTTATATTTATTTATAGATAATTTTTAACCTATTTGCTTAAAAAAGCTTAATAAAAAAACTATTTCATAAGCTCATGTACTTCCGCGTTGAGTAATAGAAAACGAACGCATGCTGATACATTTTTGTCGTGGACTAAAACATATTAAAAAAAAAAGAATAATGACAATGATAAATAATAACAAAATTGGTGACCAACTAAAAACCTAAAAAAAATTCAGAATTAAAAGATTTGGGTAATCGAAGCAAACACATTGCTAAAAGTTTAATGGGAAAAATACTTCCTCATACATATTGCAATTCATAAAATTTTTCGTGTACATGTTTTACTTTTAACGGAAATAAAGGATCTAGTTGTTCAATCTCCTTAGTGACATCAAAAGTTATGTGGCGGAGCGGACCTACAGTTTTACCTGTGATCCGAACCAAAGATTGCTACATCATCTGGACACAGAGGACGGTCACCCATCCAACTACGACCCAGACCCAATGTCGCAATTATTAACTTCGCTGATCTACGGGAAGCAGTGTTGTGAAGTGGTTGCGACCAAGAGTACAGATATACAGTAAACTATATACGAGCATAAAGCTTAATCATCTGTCCACAGAAACAACTAAAAAATATATGAATCATCTTGCACAATGAGGTGAGGTATAGCTATATATATATATATATATATATATATATATATATATATATATATATGATGAATAAAACCACGAAGGAAAGGAAACACAAAATGGTGCTCAAGCGCTTTCGTCTAATGACATCCTCAGGAACAGTGTTCCTGAGGATGTCATTAGACGAAAGCGCTTGAGCACCATTTTGTGTTTCCTTTCCTTCGTGGTTTTATTCATCATAAATATTTTTCACGTGTTACCTTCGTGAAATAATTTTCATATATATATATATATATTATAGTAACAAAGTCACCGAATGAAAGGGTTCACTAAAAACTAAAATGGTTGCACCGACAAAAGGAAAAATGCAAGCAGCGTGTCTTGTTCATGGCGTTGCCAAAGCAACCTGCATTTTTCTCTCCAATTTAATCAGTGACCTGTGATTCTATATTGTGCCTAAACAAATAAGATGACGAGGTGGTGACATAGTCTCCACTAAAGTTGTAGGTTAAGTCGTCTAATTACACAAGTCTGCATTTCAAACCAAAGTACGAGATGTCTTATTTCTATTACATGATCTTATACAATTTTGCTATGCTGATTTCAAATTTCACAACCGTTTTTGTGTATCACGTCAGGGTTTTTCACAAAATATAAATCAGATATATTCATAGTATGTATGAAACAACTAAATTTCCAAGAGTACAAAAATCATGATTGATCAGTAGGAGAAAATCGTTGTTTTTTTGCTCGCTTCTTGTGCTGTATTTTTTTCCGAGCCTTCCCGTTTCAAAGACCAGCAGTAGTCTGTCATCATGTTGACATCCCACCTTCTATGGTATCTTTTTCCCATAGTCTTGATATCCTGGTGGAACCTTTCTTCTTGTTCCTCACTTACACTACTCAAGTTTCAGTAATAATTAGTAGCCTGATTATTATTTATATATATATATATATATATATATATATATATATATATACAGGGTGGGCGGAAAGTAGCTCCCTAATTTAAATTACATATAAATTATGTATAAATTGTGATTGTATTGTTATATTGTTATGGTGTGTTCACTAAAGTGGTATAATTGTAACGGTAATCTTTTTTTCTCTAAAGTGTTCTCTTTGTGTTCTCTAAAGTGGTACAATTGTAACGTTCATTTTTTTTTTTCATTTCAGATTGAAGGGTAACATGGCTGAGCGTTTAACACTGCAGGAGCGTGCCCAGTTGGCGGCACGGTACGAAGTTTGGCAATCTGTCGTTCGAGTTCAAAGATGGTGGCGGGCCATTCACGGACCACGTGCCCAAGTGGACCCGAAAACAATCAAGAACTGCCACTCGAAGCTCATGACCACGGGGTCTGTGGCAGATGTTCGAAGATGTGGTCGCCCTTCGACATCCAGGGCCCAGGAGACGGTGCAGGCAGTTCAGGAAATGTTCGCACGGAGTCCACGAAAGTCAACTCGCCAGGCAGCTCGGGAAAGTGGACTCTCCCGCTACTCAGTGCGAACTGTGCTGAAGAAGGAGCTGAACTGGCGTGCGTGGAAGCCGCATTACTGCCAATCTCTCTCGGACGAGGACTGCGACATTCGCATGGAGTTCGGGGAAATCATGCTGGCTTGGCATGAAGACTGGCCCCATCTCTTCCGCAACATCCTCTGGAGCGACGAGGCGGTGTTCCACGTCGGAGGCTTTGTCAACCGCCACAATTGCCACTACTGGGCAGGAGAGGATCCCATGGTTACCGCTGAAAAACGGCAGAATCGGTTCAGTGTAACGGTGTGGTGTGGTATGACCTCAGATCAGGTTGTGGGCCCGTTCCTTCTGCGCAACACCATGAATGCTGAGCGGTACCTTGCTATGTTGCGAAACGAGGTCTGGCCGGTTGGCAGCACATGGGAGAACATCGACGATCTGATATTTATGCAAGATGGCGCCCCTCCGCACTTCGCTCTTGTTGTCCGTGAGTGGCTGGATGCCCACTTCCCTGGGCGTTGGATGGGTCGTCGTGGTCCACATCAATGGCCAGCCAGGAGACCCGACTTGACACCGTGCGACTTCTTTCTTTGGGGGTGGGTAAAGGAAGAAGTCTACCGCACCAAACCGAGGACATTGGAAGAACTGGAGGACCGAATTCGGGAAGTCATGTCCTCCATCCCGCCGGAGTTCCTGCTAAAGTCAGTGGACGCCATTCCTGGGCGGCTCCAGAAGCTGGTGGAAAGAGTTGGAGCCCACATTGAATTTTAGAGAAAACCTACCAATTAGCCCTGTTCAAAAATCAACTTTTTCCCATGCTTTTTGACCTGGAAAGGCCGAAAATCACAACCATTTTGACCTAGGTTGTTGGGAAGCATTGCCGCATGGAGCTTTAAGTTTTCTGCCTTGAAATCGGCCAAAAGCACCAGTTCCGGGGTCCCCTGAATCATGTTTTGCACTATAACTTTTTATCTAAACAAGATAGAGCAACAAAATAGGCACCAAATTAAAGTGTTTTAAATCCTCTTTCTAACTTATACAATTATGATAGTCTTGGAACAAGAAATGGCACATTGGTACATACAAAGATTTCAGAAATATCACAAAATTCGTTTTCTCACACTCAAGGCAGACAAGGCGCCTTATTCATGACACAAATTTGAGATTAACATTTTGTCACAAGTCTAATCGATCAAGAAGTGAAAGCATTACATGATGATTAATTTCATAATGACATTTACACAGTCAGTTGTTGAGAGTTTGTTTCTTGAAGCTGTCAAAGCGGCGTCTGTTGAACTCCACAGCTTGAAGGAGATAGTCCCTTTGCTTGGCATCTGTTGTTATGACATTTGCAAAGTCGCTCATCATCTTGACACCACGTTCAGCAATGTCATTCACCGCTTTCAGATTCTTAACATAGTCCAACGCTTTTCTGTAGTCCTCATTCTGTGGCCAAGACGTGACAGGTTCCAGAAGCCACTCGGATCCAATGTTCAGTGTGTCCAGCAGGAAATGTGATTCTGGGCCAATGAGATCAACCAGGTGGTCTTAGCTGTGACTCTCTGGAATACAGGCTTTCCTGTTCTGAAGCTGTCTGGCTTCTCAGTGGCATGTAACTGGGCAGCAATGTCGTGCTTCAATGTGTCACTCAATCTACTGCTGAACAGGGCAAATGGCACGACTTCCTGCGTCAGGTACCATTTATGGTTTTCCATCTTATTAAGTACTGCATCAGCAAGCTCTGGGTCAGTTTTCTTGTACTTCAACATGTCCTGGATTAGACTTAGATCATTCACGGGAGCATCTGCAGCAGACATTGACATCATCCATACAGGAGTGTAGAACAGCGCAAGGAAGGTGTTGAGTCTTTCCAGCTTTGATACAGTGTCTTCGTCGTACTCAAGTTGATCTGCAAACATCAGCATTTTCATGGAGTACAGGTTTCTGGCCATCCATCTGGCCTGATGAATGGCGCCTGGTCGACTCCAGTGAATACCTCGAGGAGGCGTTCCTCCAAGAACAATGACTGTCAGTTCAGCCATTTCCCTGTAGTCGGCTCTTGGAAGCCTTTCTGCTGTTAGAATGTCTTGGAGTATTTCTTCACTGTTCTTCTTCTTTTCCTTCAGCCATTTGCTGTTGATAGCCAGCATGTTAAGACAGTAATTGTTAAGTACATGCTAAATATCGCAATGGAGTAAAACTTAAAACTTTTGTGACGTTCAAAGTAATTAGTTTTACCTTGTTCTTGTCTATGCTGCAGTCTTTCATTCCTCGCTGCTTGCTGCAGGGATCTTGTCTCAAAAATCTTGTCATGACCAGACATATGACCTTTCCTCTCAATCTTTTGGTCTTCGTAGAACCTGATATCCTCATCTTTCTTCTCTCTGGATAACAGTCTGTTGTTCTGTATTTCCTGGATTGCATCTGGAGCTCCTACATCGAACAGGCTGTCTAATTCCAGCACAAATGCTCCTCTTTTTCCTCCAGGGTTACTTGCTCTTCCTTTGCTTTCACCAGAGCACGATGTTTGTCATGTAGTTTCATGAAGAGCTTCATTGCGTTGTACTTGGTCATTGTCTTGATCCTAGCCATCTGCCAGAATGGGATGATAGATTCAACTGTTTCATATGCAAGGTCTTGAACCATGGGCCTCCCTGCATTTTCCGGTAAATTCTGAAGATTAAGGAAATACTGGAACGCCTGTCTGTTGGTGGGAAGCTGGGAACCACTGATAAAAGCTGAAGGATATCCAACCAGGAAAGTTTCAGTGAGAGATCTGGTAGATGGCCCAGTTGACACCTGCCTGTGGACAGTACGTGGAGGTTCTGAGATATCAACTGTGCGCCCACGGAGCTCCCTCAGCTCCTTGCTTAATGCCATTGTGAAGTTGTAACTTGTAGATGGTTTCCTAGATTCTGATTGAGTTTCTGTTGTTTCCTGAAAAATGATAGATAATTATTATTATTATTATTATTATTATTAATTATTATTTATTTATTATTATTATTATTATTATTATTATTATTAATTATTATTTATTTTTTATTATTATTATTATTATTATTATTATTATTATTATTTATTAATTTTATGCTGTTTCATTTGATACCTAATTTGTTGCTCTATCTTGTTTAGATCAAAAGTTAAAGTGCAAAACATAATTCAAGGGACCCCGGAATTGGCGCTTTGGCCGATTTCAAGGCAGAAAATTTAAAGCTCCATGCGGCAATGCTTCCCAACATCCTAGGTCAAAATAGTTGTGATTTTCGGCTTTTTCAGGTCAAAAAGCATGGGAAAATGTACAGAAACCTATGAAAATAAGAAAAAGTTGATTTTTGAACAGGCCTAACCTACCATGTATGCCTACCTTTTCATATTATTTCTTCTGAAATAAATGGATAATATATGTATTTTTTTACCAATCCAAAATAGGGAGCTACTTTCCGCCCACCCTGTGTATATATATATATATACATATATATATATATATATATATATATATATATACACAGTGGTGGGCACCGTTAACCAAAAAGTTAACTTCGATAACGATAATCCGTTAACCCCAATTTTTAACTCCGATAACGATAATCCGATAATTTTACTACAAAGTTAACGGAAGTTAACGATAATCCGTTAACGATAACTATTTCTTTACTAACATTTAAAAAAATCAAGGAAAAAAGCTTTAAAACCCATAGAAAATGTTTATTTATGCAAAATCCAACAATAAATAGGTATTTAACTGTATTTTTATCAAGTTTTGCAACTTTTTTGCTTAATAACTTTTTTTTTTATTTTTAATAAAAAATGTACTGATTACATGTTTTGAAACCCTTGTAACCACTAACCATTAACTAAATTTTCATTTACCAGAGAATTATTATGGCGGGAACTGAAAGCTAAAATTAAATTTTAGGCACATTTATTAAAGACTATGACACAATGTGCTGGTTGCCCTTCAGAAAGACCAACTTCTCAAAGTTAGGCCCAACTGCCAGTCTTGACCTCTTGGGCCTCAGGATGCCCTTGCCGAGAGAGAAGAGCCGTTCCACTGCGGCAGAGGACGGAATTGGCAGACTGAAGTTATGGCGGTTTGAATTCATTCGCGGAACGGTGATCTTCCGTGAATGACTCCTCGCAGTTAACGTGTTAACGGACTTTAACAGACTAAATATCGAGTTATCGGAAGTTAACTGGTCCGATAACGATAAATGGAAATTAACTTCCGTTAATAGTCCGTTAAAAAAAGTTAACTTCGTTAATTAACTGTTATCGGATAAACGCTTTAGTGCCCAACACTGTATATATATATATATTATATATATGTAATATTACCCCAGATGATGTAGCGAGAGCTATAGGACAAATGAAACCGCATTCAGCTGCAGGTCCGGACAAATGGAACACACTATTAATTAAAAACTGTAAAAATGAAATTGCGACACCCTTATACTGGATATGGAGAAGACCCTAGACACTGGGGAAAAGAGCAAACATTGTCCCTGGACCCTATATATAAAGGCGGGGATAGATCACAAGCAAAGAACTATAGACCAGTGTCCTTGACGTCCCACGTCACCAAAATATTTGAAAGAATAGTCAGAGAGAAAATCTATGACTTTGCGAAAAATGCTCTGTATGAATTGGTCCACAATTAACCCACCCCTTATATCTCCAGTCTAACTATAGAGTAGATCAAGTCTAGCCTAGAGGGGTCAGCCTAGAGATTCCGGAAATGGTCCAGAGCGGGCAGATAAATTGAGGTCCACAGTAGAATTCCTCACCAAGTTAGGTTAGGGCAATCTACCTTCACCTTTGTTAAGCTATGAGTTGATGCTGGGTCTTAGGCCACAATGTAGGCCTAATTTGTCTGACCCAGCTTAATTTAATGTGATTAATTTACTGGGTTAAAAACTCAATTAGTCACTTACTGTTAGTTATTGGAGTCTCTGTTCTCCGGTTGTGTAATTGTCGAGAGCGCACTTGGCTGGTGGGCAGTGGCGGTTCCTCATATGGGCAATATGGGCAGCCGCACAGGGCGGCATTTGTGGAGGGGCGGCATGAGCGCCTGCAAAAAAAATAAAAATAAAAATAAGAATAAATAAATAAAGAAATAAATAAAAATAAAAAATAAAATAAAATAAATAATAAAAGATCAATAAATATATTTTTATTAATAAAAAACCATCTATTGCATTTTCCATAAACCTTCCCATAAAAGACCTAAACAATGCAAAATGCTTCCAGATTAATATTATTGGAATAAAGGCCCATACTTTAACATATGTAATGTTATTTTTCTGGGTTTGGTTAAATAGTGAAATGTATATTATTTATTACAGAACGAATCTTCACACTAAGCCACTAAGGTCTGTCAAATAACCGCAAATGGATAAGAAGAGGTCAAAGCTATCAGGTGCTCAGTTTAGAAAAAAGAGGAAAAAAGAGAGGAGAAACGAGCAAAAGATAAAGGTATAGAGCTATGTCATCTACTCTTCACTGCTATATTGCACTGCTATTTTGTGATATAGCTTTCTGAGTCATTTGAAGTGTACTATTATGTATATAATTAGCCATTAACCAAGGAGGTTGTATTATTCATTTGTTTCCTATTCTAAAAGTTTAATAAATTGTGCTTAATAACATGTTAAATTAATTGTACTAGCCTATTCATGCATTGGTCTGTTATGTTTATTTTACTATTTGCAGGGGCACTTTTGAAATATTTTGGAACACCCTCTGCCACTAGCCAGGATGAGAAGCCGTCTACTTCTGCCATTATTGAGGCTGAGGAGCCATCTACCTCCTCAGCCTCACATATGTCTCCACAAATGCAGTCTGATCCTGAGGATGAAGACCCATTTGCTTCTACTTCTCCCCGGCAGGACTCTTCAGGTGAGTTTGTGTGCACATATGTCTGTGAGTGTGTGCGTGTGTGTGTATGTGTATGTGTGTGCATCCCTGCAAAGCATTTTGCAAACAGTTATAAATTATAATGTTATTATCACTGGGTCTGGGTTACTGGGTATGTGTGGTGTTTCACCACCATAATTCCATAACACCACCACCATAACAAAGTGCTGTGAATAATGTGTTATCTAACTTAGGTGTGTATACTAATGAGTAATGCTCTTGTTCTTTCTATTAGAAATGCCTGGAGCAGAATCGCCTCCTGAGGATGAGTCTCTGTCCACCGACCCTGCTAACTGGCCTTCAGTTCTGACTGAGAGAATTCGGACACAACTGGTTTCCAGGGGACCAAGTCAAGTACCATCTGACTTTGTATTCCCTAGAAACGACAGTGACGGAAGAAGTTTCCACCATCAATACTTCAGGAAGTCATTGGTTAGTGGGGAAAATATAACCAGAAGTTGGTTGGTCTATTCCTTAAAAAACAACAGCCTTTTCTGTTTCTGTTGTACATTATTTTCCAAGAGGAAAATAAATTTAACAAGTTTGGGACTCTCGGACTGGAAGCATGCAAGCTCATTGCTCACATCACATGACAACAGTTCAGAACACCTAAATTCTATGAAAATCTGGAAAGAACTGGCAGTGAGGATAGAAAGGGGGAGACCATTGACAAGCAGGAGATGGCACTTCTGGAGGCTGAGAAGTTGAGATGGAGAGCGGTGCTGACACGTCTCACTGCTATTGTGCATTCTCTGGCAGTTAGGAATTTGGCACTAAGGGGACATACAGAAAAATTGTTCTCACCATCAAATGGCAATTTTCTGAAAGAAGTTGAACTGATGGCACAATTTGATCCTATAATGCAAGAGCACATTAACCGTGTCCAAAAAGGGACCTCCAGTCACACCAGCTACCTCGGCCACCACATACAAAACGAACTCATTGATTTGTCGAGCAGCAAGACCATTTCAGCAATGGTGAGCGACATCAAACAATCAAAGTTTTTTTCAATAATTCTAGATTGCACTCCAGATATCAGCCACACTGAACAGTTGTCAGTTGTGATTCGGGTTGTGTCACTGGAGGGGAAGCCCCATATAAAGGAACATTTCATGGGGTTTTGGAGGCAGAGGAGTCCACTGGTCAACATTTGGCATCTCTGATTCTGAAGAGACTGGAGGAGCTAAAAGTTCCTTTCATGGACTGTAGAGGACAATCATACGACAACGGGGCCAACATGAGGGGAAAAAACAAGGTGTTCAATCCAGGCTCCTAGAAATTAATCCCAGAGCTCTGTTTGTTCCATGTGGGGCTCATTCTCTGAATTTGCTTGTGGCCGATGCTGCTAAGGGATCTATTGATGCCACAAGTTACTTTGGCATCTTGCAGAAGCTTTACAACTTGTTTTCAGCCTCCACACAACGATGGGCCATTTTGAAAAAACATGTGAACATCACATTGAAGATGTGGTCTGATACAAGGTGGGAAAGCAAGATCAAGAGTGTGGAGCCCCTGAGATATCAGGCAGCTGCAGTGAGAGATGCACTGATCGAGGTGAGGGACCACACCAAAGACTCTGTAATAAAGGTCGAGGCTCAATCTCTGTCAGAGGAGGTTGGGTCATACCGCTTCGCCATTTGTTCAGTGGTGTGGCATGACCTGTTGTGCCAAATTCAGCATGTGAGCAAGCAGATGCAGTCTCCTAGCATGCACGTTGATGTTGCAGTAAATCTCCTAAAAAAAACAGAGAGAGGTCTCCGCAATTACAGGGCAACAGGTTTTGTGGCTGCACAAATGGCAGCCACAGATATCTGTGAACAAATGAATGTGGAGGCTGTGTTAAAACAAAAACGGCTGAGGTCCACAAAGCGGCACTTCTCCTATGAAGCATCTGATGAGCCCTTGATTGATGCTTTGAAGAAGCTGGAGGTGACATTTTTCAATGCAGTGGTTGATGCTGCAACATCAGCCATTCAGGAAAGATTTTCCACGTTGGAAATTGTGGGAGAAGTTTGGAGTGCTGACACATTTCCAAAATCTCACATTTGAGGAGCTGACAGAACAATGTGTGAACCTTAGTACTACACTACACTTTAAGGGACAATCTGACTTGGATGGCAGAGAGCTTGCACAGGAGCTGAAGAACTTGCCTGACTTGCCATCAAAGACCATATCCTTGCTTGAACTGCTGACATTTATCCATGAAAGGGAGCTCTCTGAAATATATCCAAATTTGTGGACTGCTCTCAGAATTGGTCTTACTCTTCCAGTCACTGTTGCTGAAGCAGAGAGGAGCTTTTCAAAGCTGAAGCTCATCAAATCCTACCTGAGGTCAACTATGTCACAGGAACGCCTTACCGGTCTGGCCATCATCAGTATAAATCATACAATTGCTGAGCAGATTTCATATGATGATTTAATTCATGACTTTGCATCAAGGAAGGTAAGAAGAGTCAGGCTTTAGATGGCAGTTGTGCTGTGGTGCAATTTATTTTGTTTCTTGTTCAAAGTGTAGCATAATAATTACCCTCTCTTAAGTGTCTTATTCTATTTATGTGATAGAGCATTTGTACAATTTAGAAATTTGATTCTCTAGTTTATTTATGGCAGTTGTGCAATTTAATTTGTATTTTTCCTGTTCATAGTATCATAATTACATTCTCTTAAGTGAGTTATTCTATTTACGTGATGAAGGATTTGTAAAATTCAGAAATTTGAGTCTTTGTTTTGGTTCTGAAGTTCCAACAATTAGTCCAATAAAAAGTTATTTTGTGAAAGAGTTATGTCTGTCCTTTATTTTGGGGGGATTCGAATGTGTGTGTGTTGGCGAACAGGGGGGGGGGGCGCTGAAGGTGAGGTTCGCCCAGGGCGTCATGTAAGCTAGGACCGCCACTGCTGGTGGGGATCTTTTTCGTTGTCTCTTCTCCTCCCTTCCCCGTTCCGTCCTCTCGCCCCGTTTCGTTTTCGTTCTCCTTTGTTCTCCCTTCGCGGGGCTTTTTCCACCAGCGTAGTCTTGGTTTTTTCCTCGGTTGGTTGAGCGGTAATGTATCTATTACCGAGCACGCTCTTCTCACACAGTATATAAATACTAGTGTGGAGAATAACTCTGGTGAGCAACCAATTGGTTTCATCCACCCAGTTATTGACATAAAAGGAATTTAATAATTGTTAGATTAACTACCTACCTACTCAGTGAACCATTTTCGTTACCTCCCAACTACCCACTCATCAGTTTTCCATATACTGGGGGCCCCGGGAGATAAATTTTGGTGTCATTGTCACCAATTTTTATGTCTGAGTGTAGACTAGCTAACTATTTAACTGTAAATGCCTGTTAATCTGATTAACAGTGCCTATCCTCACCTTCTCATGGAGAAGGTGTAGCATTTAATTAGAAGAGAAAATATACATCCTAGGATGAAACTGTCTATGGTCTTTACCATAAGAAAAGAAAAAATGAAAGTTAGAAGATAAAATTACAATTCCCCAGCATCTATTTTTGTTGTAAAAATAGTCGCGCCTTTAATGCTGTTTGTCGCTGAGGTCTTGTGTCTGTCAATGTTGTAGTAGGATGCGTTACCACTCCTACTGTCAAAGGAATAGTTACTGGAAGTTCAGTGTCTCCAGTTGTTACTGTCAGTGGAGAAGGTTCTCCAAAGTCCATTGTTTTGGGTCCAGACTCTAAAGGGTACAAAAGAGAAATGTCTCTTGTTGTGTCACCGTTGAAGTCCTTAATTTGACCACTCTTGTTACCCCGTCTGCCCCTGGTCTGAGTTCTGAAACTCTAGCCAAGGCCAGTATTGTCTTGGAGTACTGTCATGTATGAGAACAAGGTCCCCTACCTTAATTGTGTCAGACCAATCCTTCTTAGTCATTTGTTTATGTCTCTCCCTTAGACCCATCAAGTACTCAGTTTTCCACTGTTTAATGAAATGAGCTTTAACTTTAGTTAAATGTTGTAACTTAGTCTGGAGCTCATCATGTCGTTGAGTCCAGTTTGGGTCTTCTGAAGTCTATATTGTAGTCCGGCAGGAGACTAACTTGTTCTCCCCGAATCAAATGATTTGGAGTTAATGGTTCCGGGTCATTAATGTTGTCACTCACATAAGTGAGTGGTCTATTGTTAATGATGTTCTCAATCTCAGCCAGGAGAGTGAGCAACCCAAATAAGTGTATCTGTTTTTTGCCAATTGCTTTCTTCAAGCAATTCTTTACTGTTTGTATATTCCTCTCCCAGATAGAACCATACCAAGGAGAGGCAACCGGAATATACTTCCACTTTATGTTTGAATTTTGTATATACAGTATAATTGTGTGATTTCATCGCTTAACAAGTCGTGGATGACTTGTTCACCAGCCTTGAAATATGTAGCATTGTCAGTGCAAACTGTCTTGGGTACTGAATGTCGTGCACAGAATCTCTTAAAGACAGCAACAAAAGATTCTGCTGTAAGGTCCTCCACAACATCCAGATAAACAGCTCGTGAGGCAGCACATGTAAACAGTACAATGTACATTTTTTGTTCAGTGTCACCCACCCCTACAGTCAATGCTCCTGTATAGTCAATGCCTACAGTCTCAAAGGGTCTGTTGAGAGTAACTCTCTCCTCTGGCAAAGCAGGAGGATTTGGTTTCCTATAGGGCCTAGCATGAATACGCCTACATGTGACACACTCACTCAGGACTGTTTTAACAGTGATCCTTCCCTTGGGTATCCAATAAGTTTTCTTAATGTAGTTAGTGTCTGTGGTACCCCATATGATATACATCATTGTGTGTTTTTCTGATGATTAATGTTGTCAAATAGCTAAATCTAGGTAAAAGGATTGGATGTTTGCTTTTGTATGACAGTTTTGATTTGTCTAACCTCCCTTTACACCTTAGAAGGCCTTCCTCATCTCTGAACAAGTTTAGATCCACAACTACTGATGGTACAGGTTCTTTTGTTTGTTTCCCATTAGTTAAGAATTCTAACTCTTTATTGTACTCTTTTTGTTGTGCATGGCCTATCCAGTATTTGGTTGCAACTTCTGTATAATTATGATTGTTTTTATTTAGCTGTTTGTTAATTGTGGTTAAACAGTTGTGAGCAAACCTCAAACAGTAGGCTGTAACCCTGACAAGTTTACTGAAATCAGAATACTGTTCATAATTAGTGATTGGTTCAACCTTTTCATTTGAAAAGATTAAATTTAATGTCAAGTTAACTTGTTCCACAGGCCATTGGTCTGTATTACAGAGCCACTTAGGTCCCATAAACCAAGTTTTGTTTGACTTCAACAACTTGTAGGATAAACCTCTGGTCAGAAAGTCTGCTGGATTTTGTTTAGTTGGAACATAGTGAAAGTTTACTTGTAGGCTTTCATTAGCTTCAGCTATTTCTTTTAGCCTATTTCTTACAAAGATATTCTTACTATTAATGCTATCATTCCGTATCCAGGCAAGACAAATCTGACTGTCAAGCCAGATGTGGATATGAGTTAAGTACACATCATGGTAAGCATCCTTAAGCAATGAAATGGTTTTAATGGCTAATGTAGCAGCCAATAGTTCCAATTGAGGTATGGTTCGGGTAGGTTTGAGAGGTGCAACTTTCCCTTTTGCATAAATTAGATGACTTTCTGTACCAGCCAAGTGCGCTCTCGACAATTACACAACCGGAGAACAGAGACTCCAATAACTAACAGTAAGTGACTAATTGAGTTTTTAACCCAGTAAATTAATCACATTAAATTAAGCTGGGTCAGACAAATTAGGCCTACATTGTGGCCTAAGACCCAGCATCAACTCATAGCTTAACAAAGGTGAAGGTAGATTGCCCTAACCTAACTTGGTGAGGAATCCTACTGTGGACCTCAATTTATCTGCCCGCTCTGGACCATTTCCGGAATCTCTAGGCTGACCCCTCTAGGCTAGACTTGATCTACTCTATAGTTAGACTGGAGATATAAGGGGTGGGTTAATTGTGGACCAATTCATACAGAGCATTTTTCGCATTGGTGGCCCGTGTGGGGATCTTTTTCGTTGTCTCTTCTCCTCCCTTCCCCTGTTCCGTCCTCTCGCTCCGTTGTTCGTTTTCGTTCTCCTTTGTTCTTCCTTCGCGGGGCTTTTTCCACCAGCGTAGTCTTGGTTTTTTCCTCGGTTGGTTGAGCGGTAATGTATCTATTACCGAGCACGCTCTTCTCACACAGTATATAAATACTAGTGTGGAGAATAACTCTGGTGAGCAACCAATTGGTTTCATCCACCCAGTTATTGACATAAAAGGAATTTAATAATTGTTAGATTAACTACCTACCTACTCAGTGAACCATTTTCGTTACCTCCCAACTACCCACTCATCAGTTTTCCATAACTTCTTGGAGATACTGGAAAAATTCAACGAAAATCAGCACGGATTCCGTTCGGGAAGATCATGTCTATCACAACTTATAGAGCATTATAACAATATCCTAGGTGCACTTAAAGGTAATGAAAACTAGGATGTCATATACACGTATTTTGCTAAAGCTTTCGACAAGTGTGATCATGGTATAATAGCACATAAAATTAAACATATAGGAATAACAGGCAAAGTGGGAAAATGGATCTACAACTTCCTCAGAGAACGACTACAGGTGGTCAAAATTCAAGGTGTATCATCATCAGAATCAGAAGTACGCAGCTCAGTACCACAAAATACGGTGCTGGCCCCACTTCTGTTCATTATCATGCTAACAGACATAAACAGTGGAGTTAACAGCAACAGTATAGTAATATCATTTGCAGACGATACAAAGATCAGCAGAAAAATCAGCGATGCAAATGAAATGGAGGCCTTGAAGAGGGACACAAACAAAATATACAAATTGTCAGAAGACAACAATATGGCATTTAACACAGAAATTTCAGCTCTTGAGATATGGTAGAAATGAGGAAATTAAACAGACTGCATATTATGCTCCAGATAGACAGGTAATTTAGAGAAGCACAAAAGCGGTCGACTTGGGAGTAATAATGACCGAGGATGCCAAATTCGAGACAGAAAATCAGGTAGCAATAAACAAAGAAAAAAGAGTCGCGTGACAGGTACTAAGAACGTTCAAAAAGAGGGACAAGACAGTAATCATTCCCTTGCTGAGAACATTGATCATACCAAAACTTGAATACTGCTCAGTTTTGACGTCCCCATATAAAACGGAAGAAATTAATAAACTAGAAGAAACGCATAGACATTTCACAACCAAGAGTGATGGCTGCAAAGAACTCAACTACTGGGAAAGACTACGTAAACTAAATCTGTACTCCCTGGAAAGAAGAAGAGGGAGGTATACCATAATCTACATATGGAAAATGATCGAAAAACTGGTACCAAACCTCAAACTAAACCCAATTACCATCCAAAACAACGCTGGAAAAGAGGAAAGGCAGAATGTGTAGTGTTCCCAAATTAAAGGCCCTACAAGGGACCTCCTCAACACTGAAGGAAAATAGCTTGGTTGTCAGGGGGCCAAGACTTTTTAACCAGCTTCCAAAGGACCTCAGAAACGTTACAGGGGTACAAGTCGAAGTCTTCAAGAGAAGACTAGATGCCTGGCTCAGGACGGTACCAGATGAGCCGGGTGTACCTGGCTATGTGCGGTGGAGAGCGCAAGAGAACAACTCGCTCCTCCACCAAGCCAGGCCTAGAGGCGGGGCCACCAGCTTGACCTTCGTGTGAAGAGAGACCGACGCACGAAACCGTAACGAGGATCCCAGTTGCTGAATTATCGTATTCATACTTCCATCACTAATTCCTAGCTCCAGTGATAGCTCCTTGTATGTGACCCGCCGATTTGATCGAATGATGCTGTTAGCACGTTGCACAGTATGAGATGTCACAGCCGATGCCGGGCGACCGCTGCGTGGCTCATCATCGAGGCTGGCTCTCCCTCTCTCCGATGATCTCACACGTTTAGACTAGCGTCCAACTGTGTTTCGATCAACAACAGCTTCTCCGTAAACGTTTTGTAAACGTTGGTGAATATTTCCAACTGTTTCCTTCTCTGCGGTTAAGAACTCGATAACAGCTTTCTGTTTAAGATGCACATCACTGTCAGACGCCATTTTCGAAACAAGGGCGTTTAAAAGCCGTTTTATACAAGGAGGGGAGGTTCAAACTGGAAAAATCCGGTTATGTGAAGCGCAGAATGTTCAAACTTACGGCCCAAAAGACATTTCAGCCCCATAGTCTATTATTTAGCTAAGAAAAAAGGGTGGGGCAAAATATACTGAGTGCCCCTAGTGTATATATATATATATATATATATATATATATAATGAATAAATCATTCTATGTATATATTGTACGAGTACATATATATATATATATATATATATATTCCATAATTGGGTGTATGGCTATATACCACCTATACAATATGGGTGATAGGTATTTACCAGTACGTGACGAGAAAAAATGGATGCGATTTTTGGATTCAGCATACCTGAATTGATAAAAAACAGTTATGTATGTTGAAACTTCAGATATGTTCCATACCAGTGTTATTATGTCAGTTAGGGGTAAATGTCTGGAGCTTATTAATAGGTAAAATAGGGCTGAGTTTGTTGAAGTTTAGTTACCGCTGAAGCTAATGGCCTAATATGGCCACATAAAGAACGAACTACAGTTCGCAGTAAAAACCTGAACCAAAGTACCTGTAAGTATTATTTATGTCTGGTTTCTAACTTAAACCTAACAGGGTCAAACATATCACGTTATTACATACAATTCGCAGATTTGGACAGTATGTACACAAAACTTGGATTCTCTTTTTTCTCCGTGTCGCGACCGTTACGCCAATTCGGAGGCCTTCATATAAAATTTGAAAAAATATATTCCAGAACAAACGGCGCCAAAATGTACCCGAGAGCAAACTTCACAATACCTCATAACTGTTAGAAAATCTAGAAGAATAGCCATTGTTATCCCAAAATGATGTGATAACTAAGCTGATTAATGCAGCATTGCTTTTACTGTATATATTAAATAAGGTGTATATATATATATATCCATCTAATAATTGTAAGGTTAGTGAAAAATGGTTACTTATTTTAAAGCCAACATTTTTGGGCTCTTGTGGCATCATTTTCGGGCACTGGCGGTGCCCTTTCTACTCTTTTGTTGAATGTGGCTCTGATAGGGCGTGGACTTATAGAGAGCTCTCTTGCAATGCAGTTTGGTAGTTTAGATACAGGATTGTTACATCGTGCTATGATGGAGGTTGTGTTATTGTTGTTTCTTGGTTTAGAAAGAAGACCATAAATAGTGCCCTTTTTTATTTTTATGCTCTAAAATAGACTCACATCGAGTTGACAACTGTTAGAAAATGTAGAAGAGGAAGAGTCAGTGTTGTCCCAAGGCGATATGATGACTAAGCTGATGGATGCAGTATCGCTTGTTATATTAAGTTAAAGTGTATATATATTCATCTCATAATTGTAAGGTAAGTGAAAAATTCACTTACTTTAGAGGTAGCATTTTTGGATTATTGTGGCATCATTGTTTGGCCACTCTTGTGGGATCATTTTTATTGGGGCACTGGCGCGTCCTTTCTACTCGTTTGTTGAATGCGGCACTTACAGGGCGTGGTCTTGTAGAGAGCTCGCTTGCAATTAAGTTTGATTGTTTAGATACAAGATTGTTGCATCGTGCAATGGTGCAGGTTGTGTTGTTGTTGCAAGGTTTAGAAAGAAGACCAATAATAGTGCCCCATTTGTTTTTTCTTAATTTTATGCTACTGAGGCCTAAAGTAGGCCCACATCGAGTCAGCAACCCTGAGGTAGGACCTAATAGGACCTCCAAGTCCGTAAGTTTGTTTTAGTCTAGCTTAACTTAGGCTATAAGTTAAAGTAGCCCCTCAGAGCTTGGCCGTTCAAGGCTCAGCTGGAATTCTGAACCCAATCAAAATAAATAAAATAACATGGTCCTTCGAACCGGATTCTAGCGTAAGACTGAGTCAATGACTATTTTTCGGCAAAGTTCTGTTTATGCAAATTGTAGCCTAAGTTAGGCTTGGACGGGTTGAACATAATTTGAGTTAAGGTCCCAGGGTAGAAAGTTTGGTCGCCCCATTGCGAAACTTGGCTGCTAGTCTGTGGTTGTTTAGGACCTACATTTGGTTTTATTGTTCGTAGGCGGAGTTTGCAGACTTCAGTGTGCCAGTTACTTGGGTGGAAAATTTGGTATTCTAGACTGGTGGTTGGTCAGTACACCGACCAGGCAATTCAATTTATTTGACAGAAGGCAAACTTGAGTTTGGTTAATTATTTTGGCCAAGTCAGCTTGTTTGGCATTGAGCCCAGTTGTTTGTTTGCATTGAAGATAAGTGCAGCTGAATGAACAAGTTTATAAACAAGAGAAGGGCTTACAAAGGTCTAATTACAAAGGTCATTGCCATTATAGATTCTACCCTAGAACCAGAGCTGGGCAATATTTAAATACATTTGTATTTAAATATGTATTTAAATACATTTGTGTATTTAGAACTGTATTTATAAATACATTGTTTTTCATGTATTTAAATATAGTATTTAAATACTTTAATGAGTATTTAAATACTCAAAATATAAAAATGTAAATACTTTTACTGGTTTAATACACGTTCTGTACTAGCACAAAACTTTTGAAAGATTGGTTTTGATCCGCAGCAACCGTGAAATAAAAGAGAATTCGTAAGGTGCCTTATGTTTATGTTTACGTTTATGTCTCATCTACTCATTAATTGTTACATTTTGCAATGATATAATGAGTATAATATGTCACTGGTTGAACATCGTAAGTTCTAAGTTCTTTTGTTTTTGTTTTGTTCTAAAAAGGGAAATATATAATCGGAAATTAGATTGTACTATTTCTTTATCCTTTATCAAGCATTTTATATTGTTGTTACTCATGAATTAGTGAATGCATATGTTAAAATTTGTATGTATTTAAAATGTATTTACAAATGTATTTAAATACAATTGATGTATTTGTATTTAGTATCTAAATACATTCGTAAAATGTATTTAGTATTTAGTATTTAAATACATTTCTCCCATGTATTTAGTATTTAGTATTTAAATACATTCAATGTATTTATTGCCCAGCTCTGCCTAGAGCAAGAGGATTTAAGCTTTGTGACTGCTCAGCTTTCCATATTAGAAACTAAAATGGTTGCTCTTGTGGAAGTAAATGTTAAGATTGAAGCTCTTATACAACAACAACAACAACAACCACTTTATTTCAGACTCACCAGGTCCAAACATTATACAAGTGATCCATAGAAGGTTAAGTGATAGTTGTCTGGAGCACTGACTATGTGCAGTAGGCCAGTGAATCACTATGAATAATGAACATACAATTGCCTACGCCAATGCTTCCAGATTTGAGATTTATAAAATATATCGGAGATCAGTGTTATGAAAAGGCCAATGAATTCAACGTTTAGAGGCTTTATTTAACTAATTCAAACATAATTCATAATCGAGATTACATCTGAAACAGAACAGAAATAATAATTAAACACAATGAAAACATAATAGCAGTTAGCAAAAGTAAGTAAAGTTAAATTTACAACATTCACCCCTTCCAAAAGGCAAAACATAAATTTTCTCAAAAATTAATATGAGACGAATTACATTACAGTACATATCTTACAAATCTAAAATATCCGGCGCTTTCCTGCGGCGCTGAGATCGACGTAACGGGATGTCTTCAGCATTGACTGGAACATCAGTTGATGGACTACTGTTTTTGGTGATGTGTCGTTGCTCATCTTCCATACCTTTCTCGACATCCATGTGTACAGGGGAGTTCGGGCTTTTAGTTGACGGTAGATCCGGGGGATCGTTCTTTGTCGAAGTTTCTTGCCTTTGTTCATTGGATGTAGAGATCACAGGTTCTGCATCTGCATCCAAACGGACATTTTCTTGCGGGGCTGGTGCTAAATGCCTGACGGAAACTGTGGTCTCCCGTCCATCCTGTAGACGTACGTGCGCATATTGTGGATTAGCATCTAATATCTCTACTTCGTCGACCAATGGGTCGTCTTTATGATGACGTACGTGTCTTTTGAGGAGAGCCCTCCCCGGTGAGACCAACCATGTTGGTATAGCACTGCCATAAGATGATCGACGAGGAAATCCAAAGAATCGTTCGTGAGGTGTCATATTAGTGGCAGTTGAGAGCAAGGATCGAACAGAATGTAAGGCGTCCGGGAGTACAGCTTCCCATTGAGAGCTATCCAAATCTCGGGATTTCACAGCTAAAGATACGGCCTTCCAAATAATGCTATTATAGTGCTCGACTTGACCATTACCCTGTGGGTTGTATGGAGTGGTACGGCTGGTAGCCACTCTCCTCTCATGGAGGAATTTCCGTAGTTCATGTGAAATAAGGGAAGACCCCGGTCACTATGCACGAATGCTGGCATGCCAAAAATGGAGACAATTGGCATAAGGACTTGATGACCGAAGATGAAGATAGATCGGGGAAGGGAAAGCAAAAGGAAACCGTGAGAATTCGTCAATGATTACGAGAAGGTACTTGTTACCAGTTGAAGAAGGCAGAGGACCTTTGAAATCAATATTGAGCCTCTCGAATGGTTGAGTTGCTTTAATTAGATGATCTGCTGGTGGTTTATAAAATCGAGGCTTGAGTTGCGCACATAGAGAGCAAGAAGCTGTCATTTTCTTTATATCATCCATTGAGTAAGGAAGATTGCGGCAACGGATGAAATGGGCCATCCTAGTTACTCCAGGGTGACAGAGAGAATCGTGCAATTGATATACGTAATAGATCAGTTCCCGTAGCCGAACAATGACTGCGTGACAGTGCATCCGCGGCTACATTATCTCTACCAGGTCGGTAAACGATGTCGTAGCAGTAGGATGACAGTTCCAAGCGCCATCTCATTATCTTTTCATTCTTTATCTTTCCAGTCTCTCTGTTGTTGAACATAAATGCCACTGATTTTTGATCTGTAACGAGCTGAAAGTGATGCCCAAGGAGATAGTGCTTCCATTTCCGCAATGCCTCAACAATGGCATAAGCTTCTTTTTCTATGGCAGAGTGATGTTGCTCTGATTTTGAGAGCATTCTGGAGAAGAATGCGACAGGCCGTCCCATTTGATTTAGAGTAGCGGCTATCGCATGTTCAGACGCATCAGTCTCAACAACGAATGGAGAAGTAGAGTCTATAGCCATCACCACTGCATTCCGTATGTCTTGCTTCAATGACTGAAATGCAGCATTTGCATCACTGGAAAGAGGGAATTCTGTAGATCGAGTGAGAGGATGAATCTTTTCCGAGAAATGAGGGATCCACTGTGAGTAGTAAGAGAACATGCCTAATGCTCGACGGAGCGACGGAAGGTCTGATGGGAGCGGTAGCTCCAGCAATGGTTTTATTTTCAGGATCTGGCTTCATAGTGCCCTTGCTAACACAATAACCAAGAAGATTGATTGATTGGGCAGAAAACACGCTTTTATCTGTATTAAATGTAAGGTTGTATTTCTTGGAAGCAGCGAGAAAACAATCAAGATTCCTGTCGTGCTCCTGAGTACGGCCACAAATAGTGACGTTATCAATATAGGCATAGGTAGCTCTTAGGTTTTCCTTAGCAATAACGTCATCGATAACACGCTGAAAACTCGCAACGCCATTGGTGACTCCAAAAGGTATTCTACGAAACTGGTACAGTCTTTGATTCGCTTCAAATGTAGTGTATATTCTCTTTTCTTCTTTGAGAGCTATCTGATGGTACGCACTTTTCAGGTCTAGAGTGCTGTAGAATCCATATTGGGAGATCTCTTTAATCATCTCATCAATGCGGGGCAATGGATAGGCATCGAGAAGAGTAAATCTGTTTATCGTCCGAGAATAATCGACAACCATTCTCTTTTTGTGTCGTTCGTTCGTTGTGACGAGAACCTGGGCACGCCATGGAGAAATGCTGGGTTCGATGATACCCTCCTTGAGAAGACGAGAGATTTCAGAATCTATGAATTTTGAATCTGATAGCGAATATCGTCGAGATTTATCTGCGATTGGTCGGCAGTCAGGCGTGAGGTAGGAAAATAGAGAGGGTGGAGGCACCGACGCGGCAGCAAGACTACATAATTTGAGTGGAGGATGTGCACCATTAAACGCTATTTCCACTCGTTCATGCTCACCCAAAACATCATGCCCCAGTATTACATTAGCGCATAGATGCTTTAAAGCAGTGAATTTGACGTCTTGAAAGACATGAGTATCATACTCAAGTTGTGCATGACACAAACCAGCGGCCCTCGCTGAAAATGCTGTAGAAGCCATGGAAATGCTACTGGAGCAGGGAAGCAATTGCAAAGAATTGTGCAGACAAAACTCTGTGCAGATGAAACTTTCCGAGCTTCCAGTGTCGACGAGAGCGTCGGCCGTTATGCCATTAATCTTTACTCGTAGGAGAGCTTTCGATAAACTGCCAGGAACTGATGCAGAAATGGTAGCCAAATATGGAGCTGCCGCAGAGGTAGGTTTAGCAGCAGCAGATCGGCAGACTTTAGCGAAGTGTCCTTTTTTAGTGCACCGGCCACAAACAGCCTCTCGAGCAGGGCATTTGTTCCGAGGGTGTCGAGGAAATCCGCAGAAGTAGCACTTCTGCACTACAGCAGCTGACATGGCAGAATCTTCAGGAGCGTCCGACTCAATTGGACTGTATTCTGATCGGTTAGATAAAGGCGTTTTTGGCTTGTTTTCTGATTCGGCCATGGCAACAACAGATGAATGATAAGTGGGGTATGATTCGGCCTGTAGCTGTGCAGCGTCCAATGCCCGAGCCTGATCGTAGGCAGTTTGAAGATCTAAAGTTCTGTTTTCCAACAATCGCTGGCGAATCGCTGAGGATCGAAGTCCACTGATGAAAGAGTCACGAATGGAGTCATCACGACATTGCACTGCAGTACTGTCGCGAAAGTTGCAGTCACGACTGAGTTGTTTCAGTGCTTGGAGAAATGTATCGAGTGACTCCCCAGTCTCCTGTTTGCGGACTGCAAGCAAATGTCTAGCATAGATTTCATTCTGAGGCTTTACGTAAATTCCTTCGAGGATAGCTATAGCGTCTTCATAGTATTGCAGTCACCTAAATTCATAGACAGTAGGTGTAACATACTAGTTCACCAGAAGAGCCAATTTGTCCACAGTATTGTCAGCTAATGATGAGAGGAAGTTATTGAATGTGCGGAACCAGTGATTCCATTCCTTAGCTGCGTTAGCACAGTTGGAGTCTGTATTAAATCTTTCAGGCCTAGAAATTTTTCCATGATATGAATGAGTTGAATAAATTGTTATGAAAAGGCCAATGAATTCAACGTTTAGAGGCTTTATTCAACTAATTCAAACATAATTCATAATCGAGATTACATCTGAAACAGAACAGAAATAATAATTAAACACAATGAAACATAATAGCAGTTAGCAAAAGTAAGTAAAGTTAAATTTACAACAGCTAGCCCAAAACAATACGAACAGCCGCGTTGGTTCGTTTATGCCTTGCTGTTGCCATTCAGCTTAGCTTTAGTGATATTTCCCCTTTAGTGACTTTTAGACTATATACATATATACACACACACGTCACCTCACTCCTCCCCTACAAGTTTAGTCTGTCAGGGGGATGAGGGACCCTAGACGACCTGCGGAGCGGGGTTGATGTAGTAGGATTAGGTGCAACCTGCATAGGCGGGCGAATTGAACCATTTTCCGGAGGATCAGTTCTCTCTTCCGGAAGACTCTGGTCCTTCTGCAATTCACGTTCCCATATCTGGTCCTGATGGCGTTTAATAGAACGACCATCTTCTAGTTGGCACTTGAAGGAAACAGGGCCGTTCTCTCCTGCACAGTTGCAGGAACCCATTTTGGTCCAGCCCCATAGTTGCGAATCATAACTGGATCATTAGGTTGCGCTTCTATAACTCTCCCTCTTTTAGTGTCATGGTACAACTTCTGTTTTTCCTGATGGCGTAAAACTCGTTGTTGTAACTTTTCGTTTGGACGTAACAAATCGAAAACTGAACGAATTCCCCGGCCAATCATAAGTTTAGAGGGAGACACCCCCGTCGTGGTGTGAGGTGTTATTCGATATTTAAACAAAAATTTATCCAACACCACTTGCATTTCCTCCCCACGAGAATGACGCAAGGCCGACTTGAAAGTACGGACCATGTTTTCCGCGAGACCGTTAGTAGACGGGTGGAAAACACTAGACCGGACATGTCTAATGCCATTTAGGTGGACAAAAGAACGAAATTCCTCACTGGTAAAACAAGTACCATTGTCGGAAACCAGGACTATGGGTAAACCCCATCGAGCGAAAACCGAACGGAGTAAGCGAATAGTAACACCCGAAGTCGTGGAAGTGGTTGGAACAATTTCCACCCACTTAGAGTATGCGTCCACAATGACTAGGAAATAAGTATTATTTATAGGACCTGCATAGTCAACATGGATCCTATGCCACGGTATAGTAGACCATTCCCAAGGATGAAGTGGACTTTTCCTTGGGAGATCTCTGTTCTCTAGGCAGCTGCTCTATTTGTACCGCAGATACTGGAGTGGATTCCAAAAACTCCACCAAGTGAACCCATTCTGTAGGTATAGGTACACAATCACTTGGATTTTCTAAGGGCAACCTACTTAGCGCATCAGCCGTACCTAGAAGTTTACCTGACCCAGGTCCGGCGCCAGCCTATTTGGCGCCCTTAGCAGGACTGCAGCTGGCGCCCCCACCTGCCTCCCACTTCACGATTGGGTTTGCCCACAAAGTAATCAAGGTACCATATTGAAGAAACTATTTGCCTTACACTGATCTATTTTAATTTGCTAATACATACATTTATTATAAAATTATAAAATCATTTCCCAGTTCAAGAAAGTGTCATGACCAATCAAAACAGCGAGTAAAGCGAGGCATATGTAGTAACAAATCAGAACGCTCAAAAGTGCTAAAATATGCAGGCAAAAAGGACATATCTACTGTTTTTTCCAAGCAAGAAGGGCATATGTCACATAAAAACAGTTATTCGCTTATTGACGACTCCCGGAAACTCATATTAAACCGTAAAATAAGCCGAGTCGCTTATTGACGACTCCCGTCTGTGCGCGCAACATTTTTAAATCGCTTATTTACGACTCCCGTCCCTAAAGGGTTAAGGTCGTGATAGTGAAAGTTCTATAATGACCCAATAAGATAAGTTAATTATGTAAATATCAGTCAAGCTAAACTGGTGTACATACGTCGTACAACTTTTCATCATTTGTCTATGCTTCTCACTCCTTCATTATTTTTTTCATGTGTTCTTACATAATACTATCAGACGTGCACAGGGCGGGAGGCGCTGGCGCCCCCAGATCTTTGGCGCCCTTAGCATTTACTAACCTCGCCTAATGGAAGCGGCGGCCCTGACCTGACCATGTACTAAGTCAAATCTATAGGCTTGTAGAATCAGTGCCCATCGTTGAATCCTACCTGAGGCCATAACTGGAATATTTTTATTAGGTGAAAATAAACCTAAAAGAGGCTTATGGTCAGTAATTAGTTTAAATTCATGACCCCATAGATAGAAATTAAATTTTTTTACTGCAAATACTAAGACTAATGCTTCACGTTCCACTTGTGCATATCGTCTTTCAGTCTCAGTTAGTGTTCTAGAAGCAAAACAGATAGGCCTATCTACACCATCAATGTGGTGAGATAACACTGTCCCAATTCCATAAGAACTGCTGTCTGCTGAAACTACAAGAGGAAGTTTAGGGTCATAATGCACAAGGAGAGTGGACTTTAGTAGTACGTCCTTGGAAGCCTCAAATGCTTCCTTTTGAGTTTTCTCCCATCTCCACTGTTCCCCAGATCGTAATAGCTCATTTAGGGGTTCAAGGAAAGTCGATGCATTAGGCAAAAATTTCGTATAAAAGTTTAGGAGACCTAAATAAGCTTGTAACTGTGTGATGTTTTGTGGAGGTGGTGCATTTTTTATTGCTTCTAGTTTATCCACCGTTGGATGAATGCCTGAGGCATCTATGCGGAACCCTAAATATGAAACCTCGTTAGTGACCCATGAACACTTTTCTCTCTTTAACTTAAGTCCGGCATCCCGGAGTCTTTTTAGAACCGTCGTTAATCTAGTTAGGTGTTCTTTTTTAGACGAACCTGAAATGAGGACATCATCTAGAAAGCAAAGTACCCTGGAATGTGACCTAGAACTTGGTCCATTGTCCTCTGAAAAATACCCGGAGCCGATGCTATTCCATAGCATAGCCTATTGTACTTATATAGGCCTCGGTGCGTATTTATGATAGTTAGTTCTTTAGAGTTTTCATCTAAACTTAGTTGGGCATAGGCTTGGGACATATCGAGTTTTGTGAAATATTTACCCCCAGCCAGAGAGCTAAATAATTCATCAGGCTTGGGTATAGGATAGCAATTTAGAAGGACGGCTCTATTTGCTGTTAAACGGTAATCCCCACATAACCGCACGGACTTGTCCGGTTTTAGTACAGGAACTACTGGGGCAGCCCACTTAGCGTGTGTGACTGGTTCGATAATTTTATCTTTGAGCAGCTGTCAATTTCTAAATCTACCTTCTCCCGCATTGCATGCGCAATTGAACGAGCCTTACAAAAATTTCGGAGTTACATTAGGATCTACTTCTATACAGACCTGATGGCCTTTTAGGTTGCCTACTTCATGCCCAAAAACAGAAGAAAACTCCCTTAACAATGAGTCTATGTCAGACGGATATGAGAGTGTATGCACATCTGCCTGACCCTTTGGCAAGATTTTGTCAATCGGCATTTTCAAAGCATCAATCCAATCACGGCCTAGTAGAGTAGGCCCTTGCTCATCCACCACTAAAAGGGTTAAGGGATGAGACAAAGTTTTTCTGGTTGAGTGTAACTGTGACGGATGCTTCTCCACAAATAGGTATTTGTATGTCCCCATACAGGGGCGTCCGCAGGATTTTTCGCAAGGGGGGGGGCAAAACTAACTTATTAGTTCTTAGTTCTTATTAGTTCTTTATTAGGTAGAAAAAAATGCACTGCGACTACTACGAGTAAAAACCGTCATCTCCTCTTATCATAGCCTGCTTTCGGTGCTAAATTTATGTACTTAGTAATACTAAGTACATAAATTTAGCACCGAAAGCAGGCTATGATAAGGGGAGATGACGGTTTTTACTCGTAGTGGTCGCAGTGCATTTTTTTTCTACCAGTCAAGTCCATTTTTATATGTTATATGATACTATGATTAACTATAATCGTGTAAGTTTCAGTGAAATTGACCAAAAGGTTTTCGAGAGAAAAAAATAAATAAAACACTCAATATAATGAGCTTTGCAAATAATTCCATTACTATATCTTTCAGTATAGTTTATTTAACACTTCTAAGTTCAACGACACGGCACTTCGGTAAAGTAAAGGTAAAGTAAACGACATTTCCTTGAATGTGGAAACACTGACTGAGCTGCAGTAGAATTATAGAAGTCGTTGCGTGGGCAAACACAAATTTCCAAGGGAGGGCAACTGCCCCCTCTTGCCCCCCCCCGTCCGGACGCCCATGTCCCCATACTTATTTAATATAGTTTTAGATGCATGTAGTTTAGGTGTATTTTTGAAAGTTTTGTCAAAAACTGTTTTGGACATGACAGTTCGGGCAGCACCTGTATCTAGTTCTAGAGGAACTGTAATTCCATTTAGGCCTACCTCTACAATATATGGGCCTGTATTATTCCCACTTTGCTGCTCATAAAATAGGTACTCCACTCCAATGTTCGCAGTATTTCCCCTTTGAGGATTTACACTAGAAATGTTAAAATTAGAATTTTCACCCTTCGCTTTCTTTGAAAAACACACTTCAGCTATGTGGCCTATTTTACTACAGTTTCGGCAAACTGCTTCTTTAAAAGGGTAGTCCTTCTTCCAATGGTGTTTTCCACACCCTGTACATGGCTTGGAAGGCTTAGTAGAATTAGTAGGCTTAGTCGTATTTGCCTCATATCTTTTATTTGCCTGTGTAGTAGGCTCATTATGTCTGCCGGGCCTAGAAGATTTAAAGCTATTTACGTGTTGGGCCTTACTACTGTGATTGCCAAAAGCTCTAACATCTTTAGCAGATGCTTCTCTAGCCGTAGCTATTTCTACAGCCTGACTAAAAGTTAGGTCCTGTATGGCTAATAGGGCTCTCTGGGTAGACTCCTCTTTGAGACCCATTACAAACCTATCTCTTAGCATTTCATCTAATTTGTCCCCAAATTTACACGTACGGCTATGGCTTTTTATTCCTGCAACAAACTCTGCAATGCTTTCATTTCCCGTCTGATGCCTCGAATAAAATTTGAAACGTTCATAGATGAGAACTACTCGGGGTTTGTAGTAATCAGTTAGGGCCTGTACCAATTCATTATAGGGGCAAGTTTCCGGTGCTTTATGAGAAACTAGGTCCATAACTAAACCAAACGTTTTAGGGCCTATTATAGTTAAAAAGGTAGGTACTTTCTTAGCATCAGGAATGGAATCCCATGAGCTTAACTGAATCCCATCCTCGTCGCCAAATGTGATAGCGTGGGGTAAACACCCCAGTTAGGTTACTTAGGTTCTAGCAAACAATCAAAGGCACTTACCGGTGCGTTGAATTAGATATTCCTTTGGGAGCCTACCATTAGATTCCTGTGTCCCACAGACAGCCTACCTAACTCTCTCTTACATTACCAATTTAGAAGCTATAGACGTTACCCTTAACCATACTTAAGTACGGACAACTTCCTACCCCATTTGTCACCTTAGAAACACCACCTAATTACACTCAGCACCAACGATTAGGTCAGATAGGAAAAAACATCTCTAGGCTAGCCCAAAACAATACGAACAGCCGCGTTGGTTCGTTTATGCCTTGCTGTTGCCATTCAGCTTAGCTTTAGTGATATTTCCCCTTTAATGACTTTTAGACTATATACATATATATACACACACGTCACCTCAGCAACATACAATTTTCTCAAATTATACATCCTGTAGTTCCATTACAAATGAGCTGTATACATTGGAGTACAAAAAGTTTTGAACAAGATCAACTTAACATCTAATGTACACATATGAAATTTTTTAACCAAAATATTTCTTTGAGCATATAATTGCCTATATTGCCTTAAAATATGACAGTCATCTGAAAGACTATCAGTTAGCATGTGGCCAAGATACTTAGTATACTTAGTCTGGGTCACTTCTGACAGTACCATACCATTCAACTGAAATTCAGTACATTTTATGTACTTGTAGGCCTTGCTTCTCATAATCAATATGATTTTCGCAGGATTATATTCTATGTCGTTATCCTTCCCATACCTTTTACAAACCTTCGAAAGTGTGCTCAGCCCTTTTACAGGTGGAGAAATAAGAACTAGATCATCTGCATATACAGGGTGTCCCAGAATTAACTATCTATTTCAATGAAATCGGACAAATTTAATAAAAACTGACATAATTTTGTGTTTATTACTAAATTATGATACAAAAACAAATAGATTTATAAATCATAAGTCAAAACTTTATTGAGAAGTTTCAACATGTGCACCGTCTGTATCTCTGCAAATTTCAAATCTATCCTCAGCGCTGCGAAGCACATTTTGAAGCATTTCAGGTGTTATCCCCACACTGCCAACTGGATGCGTTCTTTAAGTTCAGCTAAACTATTGATCTTTTGGCGATAAACCTTTGTTTTTATGAAACCCCATGCAAAGAAATCCAGGGGTGTCAAATCCGGAGAACGCGGAGGCCAAGGTCGAGGTCCTCCACGTCCAATCCACCGATTCGGAAGGCGTCTGTTGAGGTATTCTCGAACAATTAGAGCATAATGACATGGTGCTCCATCTTGTTGAAACACAACATTATCAAGAATGCCATCATCAAGAAGCTGTGGTTCGAGAAACTGCTGAAGCATATCAAGGTAGACGGTACCTGTTACAGTTGCTTCCGCAAAGAAGAATGGGCCATAAATTTTGGATTTGGTCATTCCAAGCCACACGTTAACTTTTGGAGAGTCTCTTTGCCATTCTATGACTTCAGACGGTCTTTCATTGGACCAGATACGACAGTTGTGTCGATTGACTTTACCACACGTGTGGAAAGTCGCCTCATCACTGAATAAGATGTTATCCAATAAACTTTCATTTTCGATTTGATCTACAATTTCTGCACACCTTGCTGCTCGATTTGGATAATCCTCTTCATTTAGGGCATGCAGTACTTGAATGTGATAAGCCTTTTTCATCAGTGTCGAATGCAAGATTCTATGAACTGTTGTCTTGGATATGTTGAGTCTTCGACCGGCCTCCCAAACCGAAGTTGTTGGTTCATCCTCAAACAATTGTCGTACCTGTTCGGTACTGTTACGTGCTGTCCTTGGGCGTCCTCTTCCACCTCGTCGTGTACGGATCCAGTTCTTTTAAATTTGTTCACAAGTTCACGAATCGCTTTGTCTGTAGGACCGGCTCTGTGGAATCTTCTTGTAAATTTTCTCTGATTTCATTACATTGCATTCCTTTGATACGGGATGTTACAACAAAGATGCGTTCTTGTGTATTCATTATTAATAGGGTTCTGAAAGAGAATGAAAATAAAACTATGAAAAACTATGAAAAAATTATGAAAATAAAATTATGAAAAAAATTTAGAAATTTATACATTTTTAACACATATTAAACATGATAAACATAAATAAAAGTGTGTTTTTAAAAAATTTGTCCGATTTCATTGAAATAGATAGTTAATTCTGGGACACCCTGTATATCAGATGATTAAAAATCATTGTACCAAGATAGCAGCCTATCTTATGAGTGTTCAGTATAACAGATAAACATTGAAAAAAAAAAAAAAAAAATATATATATATATATATATATATATATATTATATATATATATATATATATATATATATATATACTGAATAAGTAGGGGGATAATATCCCTTCTTGCCGGACACCATTGGTCACACAGAGAATGGCTCTGAATTAACCCCACCCCATCTTACAGTCTGTTAGAAAATCTAGAAGAGGAAGAACCATAGTTGTCCCAAGGCGATATGATGACTAAGCTGATTGATGCAGCATTGCTTGTATATATTAAGTTAAGGTGTATATATATCCATCTCATAATTGTAAGGTTAGTGAAAAATTCACTTAATTTAGAGCTAGCATTTTTGGGCTCTTGTGGCATCATTGTTTGAGCACTCTGGTGGCATCATTTTTGGGCGCTGCGCGTCCTTTCTACTCGTTTGTGGGATGCCGTACTTACAGGGTGTGGTCTTATAGAGAGCTCTCTTGCAAGTCAGTTTGGTTGTTTAGATACAAGATTGTTGCATCGTGCAATAGTTCAGGTTGTGTTGTTGTTGCAAGGTTGAGAAAGAAGACCATAAATAGTGCCCCCTTTGTTTTTATCTTAAATTCATGCAACTGAGGCCTAAGGTAGGCCCACATCGAGTCAGCAACCCTGAGGTAGGACCTAATAGGATCTCAAGTCCGTAAGTTTTAATTTAGCTTAACTTGGGCTGTAGGTTGAACTGGCCCTTTAGAACTTGGCCGTTCACGGCTCAGCTGGGATTTTGAACCCAACAAATAAATAAATTAACATGGTCCTTCGAACCGGATTCTAGCCCAAGACTGAGTCAGTGACTATTTTTCGGCAAAGTTCTGATTGTGCAAATTGTAGCCCAAGTTAGGCCTAGACGGGTTGAGCATTATTGAATTAAGGTCCCAGGGTAGAAAGTTTGGTCGCCCAATTGCGAAACTTGGCCACTCGTCTGTCGTTGTTTTTGGCCTACATTTTACCGGTTTGGTTAAATTTGGTTTATTATTGAATTAAGGTCCCAGGGTAGAAAGTTTGGTCGCCCAATTGCGAAACTTGGCCACTCGTCTGTCGTTGTTTTTGGCCTACATTTTACCGGTTTGGTTAATTTGGTTTATTATTCGTAGGCGAAGGTTGCAGACTTCGGTGCGCCAGTTACTTGGGTGGAAAAATTGGTATTCCATACTGGTGGTGGTTAGTATCCCACCCAGCAATTCAGTTTATTTGAAAAAAGCAAAATTTGCGTTTGATCAGTTTGGTTAAGTATTTCTGCCAATTCAGCTCATTTGGCATTGAGCCCAATTGTTGTTTGCATTGAAGATGAGTGCATCTGAATTGAACAAGTTTAAAAAAGGAGAAGCGCCTACAAAGGTCTAATTACAAAGGTCATTGCCACTATAGATTCTGCCATAGAGCAAGAGGATTTAAGATTAGTGACTGCGCAGCTTTCCATATTAGAAACTAAAAAGGTTGCTCTAAGTGAAGTAAATGTTAAAATTGAGGCGCTTATAGAAGAGGATGAAATAGAAAATAACATAATTTACTTTGAAGAGATTATTGATGATATAATTAAAGTAGGCCACCGAGCAAAAGAGTTTAGCAGCTCATTACAGTTAGAGACCAGGTCTAATAATGAAACACAACACTGAACAAATGATGTTTGTGAAGTTAAGGTTAACAGATCTGCAGTTCAATTACCGAGGCTTGTACTCAAAACATTTTCTGGGAGTATTCAGGAATGGCAAGGATGGGCAGACAGTTTTCAATCAGCAGTTCATTCTAGTCAAGTGTTAAGTGCGGTGGAGAAGTTTAATTATTTGCAGTCCCTCTTGGAAGGGGAGGCAGCAAAGACAATAGCAGGATTAGCATTAACAGAGGCTAATTATAATGTAGCTTGGGTTATATTAAAGAAACGGTTTGGTAAGCCAGAGATCTTAATTAAAAGCCACCTCCGTGAAGTTTTAGCTATACCTCCTGTTAATAATCCTAATAGTGTCAAGGAGTTACGGCAGTTATATGATGAATTTGAAGTTAGAACTAGGTCTCTGGACAACTTGGGTGTAGGAATGGAAAGGTATGGTATAATGTTGGTTACTATACTGGAGTCTAAATTGCCTAGCTCAATTTTGCTTGAATTAAGTAGGGGACACTCTACAGAACATGCGTACATCCCCCATCAGCAGATGTTAAGTCTTTTAGGTACAGAATTAGCAAGACGAGAGGGAATTGAGTTTGCACAGTGGGATGTTAAACAAGGGGACAAAGGCAGGCACAGCACCAAAGTTTCTACAAAAAGGAATAGCCCAGGTACAGTGTCAGCTCTACATGCATCCTCTGAGAATAAAGTAAAGGGAATCAAGGAATGCATATTTTGCGAAGGCAACCACAAGTCATATAAATGTGAGGTGGCTGAGGCTTTACCTTTTGAGGAGAGAAAGGACAGGGTAACTAAGTCCACAGCATGTTTTAAATGTTTTTTGAAAGGTCACAGAGCAAGGTTTTGTAAGTTTAAAATTTTGTGCAAAAAATGTCATGGTAGGCATCAGCCATTATTGTGTGAAAACACTCCTAGTAGGCCTACCCCAGAAGTAGAGACATCAGTGGCACATGCCACTGCTATGCAAGGGAGTAAAAGTAAAGGGGGATTATTGCAAACAACTGCAGCCTTATTAATTGGGAATGATGGAGAAGCTACTGTAAGAGTGTTGTTTGATAGTGGTAGCCAGTGTAGCTTTATTAAGACCAGAATTTCCAGAAAATTAAAGTTTAAAGAACTTAAGAGGGAAAATTTAAGAATTTCTGGGTTTGGGGGTTCCGTTCAAAACCGAACCAAATTTAAGAAGGTAGAAGTTCTGGTTAAGGGTTGTTACCGCAAAGTCCCACTATCAAGGTCCAAGCTGTAGAGATTGAGGAACTTTGTGCTCCAGTCACTACTTGTTTAGATATGGCATGTGTCCAAGAATTGCAAGTTAAAGGAATTAATTTGGGCAATAATAAGTTTGAAGGAACAGAAGATATTAGTCTTTTGATTGGAGCTGACTATTATTGGGACTTCATCACTGGTAATATTGTCCGCACATCTCAAGGCCCAGTAGCTATTGAAAGTAAGCTAGGCTGGATGCTACATGGTAGCTATTGCAATGAAATGGAAATTAAGGCTCTTTTTGTTAAGATTGAGGAGAACAGCCATGGTTTGGGGAGGCATTTGAAAGCGTTTTGGGAACTTGAATCCATTGGCATAAAGGACAAACAAGCAAGTACAGTGAACAATGATGTTTTAGAGCAATTTGAAAAAGGGATTGGGTTTAGAGATGGTTGCTATGAAGTTGGCCTCCCTTGGAAGGATTCTTGCAAACCTGGTTCAAACCTTCAGCTAGCTAATCAGAGGTTGGAGACTTCATTGTACAGGCTAAGAAAAAATGAGGAGTTGTTAATTGAATACAATGAGGCCATCCTAAGCTATGTAAGGGAGGGCTATGCTGAAAGGGTGCAAGGTGAGCTGGTGAACCAGGAGGCACATTATCTGCCACACCATGCAGTGGTACGGCGAGACAAAACTACCACCAAACTGAGGGTAGTTTTTGATGGCTTAGCCAAGGACAAAGGTGGTGTGTCCTTGAATGACTGTTTGGATGCTGGGCCAAATTTAAATGCAGATTTATTTTCCTTGTTACTGAGATTCAGGTTTGGTAGAGTAGCATTGACTGCAGATGTGAAGCAAGCCTTTTTGCGGATAAAGTTAAAACCAGAGGACAGAGATGCAGCAAGGTATCTGTGGGTGGATACGAAAGACTTGTTGGAAAATGAACCTAAGGTTCAAGCATATAGAATGAAGTCAGTGTTGTTTGGCCTCAGCTCTAGTCCATTTCTGTTGGCAGCTACTATGCAGTACCATTTTAAGAAATATTCTGAAGTCTATCCTAACACTACTGAACACATAAGGAAAAATTTTTATGTTGATGATTTGCTGTGTTCCGTGGATAATACAGAAATGGCTAAACAGATATTCATGGAGGCTAGAGCTGTAATGAGGGAGGCTGGCATGGAGCTTAGAAAATGGCAGACCAATCATTCTCAATTACAAGAGTTTATGAGTCAGTCCTGTGTAGTACCTGATGCAGCAGAAAGTATTGAGGATTCTGGTATTAAGGAGTTGTGGGCAATAGACGCAAAGGTGCTAGGCATTGTTTGGCAGCAATGAGATGATTTGTTTACCTTCAATGGGAAATCTTTAGTAGAGCTGGCTGAGAATGAGACAAGGTGGACAAAACGTACAGCTCTTAGTTTGGCTTCAAAGGTCTTTGATCCTCTTGGATTCCTGGCTCCATTTGTGATAAAGTCAAAAATTTGGTTTCAGAGCCTCTGGGAAATTGGACTTGGTTGGGACCAAGAGTTACCTGATCATATGGTGGTAAGGTGGAAATATTGGTTCAAAGAATTGGCACATCTTGGAGACATTGAAATCCCAAGATGGTACTTTGGAGAGTTGAACAATAGTCCAGACAATTTGGAGCTGCACATCTTTTGTGATGCAAGTGAGGAAGCCTATGCAACTTGTATTTATATTAGAGGCACATTGCAAGAGGAAGTAAGTTGCAGGTTGGTTGCTGCAAAGAGCAGAGTACTGTAGCACCTTTGAAAAGGTTTTCAGTTCCAAGGTTGGAATTGATGGGTGCAGTTATTGCTAGTCGGCTTGCAGTTACAGTGCAAAAGTCTTTGGCCCTCTATGAAATTCCAAGCTATTATTGGACAGACTCCACTCTAGTTTGGCACTGGTTAAGAAGCCAGGCAAGGAAATGGAAACCATTTGTTGCCAATAGGGTGGAGGAAATTCAAGCGCACACAGATCCCAAGCAATGGAAGCATTGTCCAGGCACCCAAAACCCCGCTGATTTGCCAACACGAGGAATTTCAGCGAAAGATCTTGCACAGTCAAGTTTGTGGTGGAATGGGCCAGATTGGCTAAAACTTGGAAATGAAAACTGGCCTTCTAATCAGCCTATTGTAGGAGAATGCCAGGCTGAAGAAACATGGGTGAGTGAGGTGAGAAAATGCACTGTGAACAGTTGTCAAGTTATGCAGCAGGACCCCATATTGAGGCTTGAGGACATTAGCAGTCTGAAAAGATTGTTAAGAGTGACAGCATGGGTATATAGATTTACCAACAATATTAAGGGAGAAACATGAAGGGAAGGAATTCTGAACAGTAAGGAGATTCAGCAAGCCAGGAAATACTGGGTGGTATATGTGCAGAAGGAAAAATTTGGTGAAGAGAGGGAATTGCTCACCAGCCATCCATTACAGTTTCTACCAACACATTCTGCTCTCAAGGGTTTGGATGTGTTTTTGGATCAGGATTTATTGAGAGTAGGAGGTAGACTACAGTTTTCTGGGCTTCCAGAGGAGAAAAGACATCTAATTTTGCTACCTTCTGGGGGGCACTTTGTGGACCTTTTGATCCTGGATACTCATCATAAGCTGTTACATGCTGGAGTTAGAGAAGTGATAATAGAGATCAGACAACAGTTTTGGATTCCCAAAATTAGACAAGTAGTAAAAAAGGTCTTGCATAAATTTGTGGTTTGCAAGCGTTGGAGTGCAAAGCCTTATTATGAAAAGGTGACTCCACTTCCAAGAGAACGGTGTGTCTATACTGCCCCATTTGATGTAGTGGGAGTAGACTTTGCAGGTCCAGTCTATGTGTATGAGCAAGGGGAGTCTAACAAAGGTTATATATGTCTTTTCACATGTGCTACCACCAGAGCAATCCATTTGGAGTTGGTAAGCAACTTAAGTAGTGATGTATTTCTTTTGGCCTTTAAAAGGTTTGTGAACAGAAGGGGTTTCCCAAATAAAATCATATCGGATAATGCAAAAACCTTCAAAAAGGCGGCAAAGGAACTCCAAGAAGTTTGGTCCTTGCTAAAAGAGGAAGGATTCCAATCCTACCTTTCACACCAAGGGGTACAGTGGGAGTTTATTGTTGAAAGAGCACCATGGTGGGGAGGATTTTGGGAAAGGCTAGTGAGAAGTGTAAAGTGTCCATTAAAGAAACTTTTAGCTAATGCTCATTTGAGCAAAGAAGAATTCTGCACTGTTTTATGTGAAGTAGAAGCAATGGTGAACAGTAGGCCTATCACTTTTGTTTATAACAGTATGCAGGATGCAGAGCCATTGACACCAAATCATTTTCTTTGTGGTAAACGATTAACATCAAGCCCCAGTGTGCCAGAAGACTTGCAGCCTATCCAGAGCACTCAAGGAGAGTTAACCAGACGGTTCAGGTGCCTTGAAGAGCTACAAGATCAGTTATGGAAGAGGTGGCAGATGGAATACTTGCCAGAACTCAATTATTACCCATCAGGCAAGGTAAAGGGCTCCAATGCAAATTGTATCAAGGTGGGAGAAGTGGTAATGATTGAGGATGAAAGACCAAGGCAATGCTGGAAGCTTGGCATAATTGAAGAGTTGTTTGTTGGCAAAGACAATTTAGTTAGGTCTGCACTGGTAAAGACTTCAGGAGGAAAGTTAAAGAGACCTATACAAAAACTCTATGCTTTAGAAATCAGCAAAAACACAGATAGTCAAGATGAAATATTTGAGTTACAGCCTCATGGAGAAGGCTTGGCTAACCTTGCAGAAGGTAATGACAACAATGCCTCTTCGGTGGGGAGTATTAGAAAATCTAGAAGAGGAAGAACAATTGTTGTCCCAAGGCGATATGATGACTAAGCTGATTGTGGTGCCGCGTTTGTTAGCGGGCTAAAGATAAAGTAAAGGCCAATTTGAGGCTTTATTCAACATAAACATAGCATAGATCTGAAACACAGAAAACAATAATTAGTAAAGACTTGTTACACAGAAAACAATAATTAGTAAAGACTCATTACATTCCTCTCTTCTTTTATAATACGTGATCACAGAAAACAATAATTAGTAAAGACTTGTTACACAGAAAACAATTAGTAAAGACTTGTTACACAGAAAACAATAATTAGTAAAGACTCATTACATTCCTCTCTTCTTTTATAATACGTGATACTTGCACGGTAAGAAACAAAACGACAAGTTCAAGATATTTTGGAAGAAAGAAGAGTCTACAAGTTTAGGCGTTGAGCTGGGTATCTGATTCGAGTGCTTCTTCTCAGAGGGGGACTCGTCTCGGAGGTTACTGACACAGGTGGGCCTCTCTCGACTTCGACTGGAGTCGCTTCGACGGGAGCTGTTGGGACCGTGTGTCGGCGGATCTCAGCGGGTTCTGAGTCGTCCGTTAGCGGGGTGGAATTGATTGGCGGACTGGGTACGGGGGGTTCATAGTGATTCGTGTCATCCGTATTGCTACGTCCCGCCGGTGCCAGGTCCCTGATGGATACGGTATCTTCTCTCCCATTCGGATGCCGTATAAACGCGTAGTTGGGGTTTGCCTCAATTAACTCAACTTCCTCGACGAGGGGGTCGTTCTTGGATCGGCGAATGAATTGGCGAAGGAGTACAGTTCCCGGAGAAGACAGCCACGTCGGTAGTGCAGAACCGGTAGAAGTACGCCGCGGGTGCGTGAATAGACGCTCGTGAGGAGTTTCGTTCGTGGCCGTACACAGCAGCGATCTAATCGAGTGCAGCGCGTCTGGTAGGACGGACTCCCATTGCGACATCGGCAACCCGCGATCTTCTATGGCTAGTTTGATGGTGTTCATGATGATTCCATTGTAACGTTCGCATTGCCCGTTTCCTTGGGGGTGATACGGCGTTGTGCGACTAGTCGCGATACCATGTTTAGTTAGGAACAGTTTTAGTTCCGAAGACATAAACGATGTCCCTCGATCTGTGTGGATGTAAGAGGGAGTTCCGAAGGTAGAAAATAACTCGGTGAGACGGGCGATAACGGTTGACGTGTTCGTATCACGGCACGGGAAGGCAAAAGGAAAGCGTGAATACTCGTCGATTACTGTTAGGATGTAAGGTCGCGAAGTTGCGCTCGGAAGCGGGCCTTTAAAGTCGATGTTAAGTCGGTCAAACGGGGACATGGCCCGTATTAAGTGACTAACTTCTGGTTTATAGTACTGTGGCTTACATTTAGCGCATGTTTGGCATTCCGACGTAACTCGTTTGATGTCATCCACTGAGAATGGTAGGTTCCTAGCTCTCACAAAATGAGTCATTCGGCGGACTCCTGGGTGTATCAGATTAACATGCAGCTGGGCGAGGGATATTCTTGGAGTAGCAGCGCAAAAGGATCGCGACAATGCGTCTGCGGCTCGGTTCTCGGGGCCCGGTCTGTATTTTATTGTGAATGAGTAGCCGGCTAGTTCTACACGCCAACGGAGAATCTTATCGTTCTTAATACGACCAGTAGCTTTTCCATCGAACATGAAAGATACGCTCCGCTGGTCGGTGACGACAGTAAAGTGTCGATAAGCTAAGAAGTGCTTCCACTTGCGAATGGATTCGATTACAGCGTATGCCTCCTTTTCAACGATGTGATGGCGACGTTCTGTGTTATTCAGAGCGCGAGAAAAGAACGCCACCGGGCGGCCGTTCTGGGTGAGGGTGGCTCCGATTGCTGAAGAGGAAGCGTCCGTCTCCACAGTGAACGGCAGTTCTTCATCGATTGAACCGACGACAGCTTTCGAGATATCATCTTTGAGTGTTTGGATCGTTGATACTTCCTCGCGAGTTAATGGGAATGATGAAACGTTGAGCAGAGGTTTGATCTTGAGGGAATAGTTCTGAATCCATTTAGCATAGTATGCGAATAGTCCGATTACGCGTTGTAGAGACGACTTGTTGCGAGGAGTTTGAAGTTCTTGTAGTGGCCGGAGGCGTTCGGGATCGGGCCGCAATACGCCATGAGAGATAGAATATCCGAGCAGGTGCACTGATGTCATCGAAAGCTTGCATTTTTCCTTGTTTAGACTCAGATTTACTCGTTTAGCGGCTTCCCAGAAATGTCGAAGGTTCTCATCGTGCTCTTCCCAAGTGGTTCCGCAGATGGTGAGATCGTTGAGGTAGGCGTATGTTGATGATAAGTTGTTCGAGGATATGAATTCGTTCATGACGCGCTGGAAGGCCGCGGCTCCGTTAGTTACTCCCATAGGGATCCTTCTGAATTGGTATAGATTTCCGTCAGCCTCGAATGCTGTGAAAGGTCGTTCAGACGGATCGATTTCTACCTGGTAGTATGCGCTTGACAGATCAATTACGCTGTAGTATTTGTTGTGAGACTTTGTTGGCTATATCATCGATTCGCGGAAGAGGATATGCATCTAGCATGGTAAATCGGTTGACGGTTTGAGAGAAATCGATTACCATGCGTTTTTTTTTTGTTTCGGTAGATGTGATGACTACTTGAGCACGCCAGGGTGAGTTACTGGGTTCAATTATCTCATCCCTGAGTAGCTTTTCGATTTCTTTCCCAATGAAAATTTTGTCCTCAGAGCAAAATCGTCTGGACTTCGTGGCGATGGGACGACAATCGGCAGTTAAGTTGCCGAATAGTGGTGGGGCTGAAATTCTTGATCGAGTAAGGCCGCATATATGGAGTGCTGGCTCCGGACCTCCGAAATTGATGTTCAATTCCTTGTGTCTGATTAAGAATGGGGTACCGAGTATTATGTCAGCGCACAGATCCGACAAGACGGATAGTTCGAGCTTTTCGTAGTCGCGGTCTCCCATCGTAACCTTCGCTGTACATCGACCTGAGATGGCTGCGGATAGATTAGGCGAAGCCATTGATACGACGCCCGAGTGCGGAAGAATGGGCAGCTCTAAGTGTTTGGCTAGATCCTCACGAATGAAGTTGTCCGAGCTGCCAGTATCCAACAAGGCGAGACACGAACGGCCGTTGACGAGGATATCGACTGTTGAGTTGGTAGCATGGAGGAGCTACACGATAGAGTGGTACTAATGGTCGCTAATGCTGCGGCTGAATGAGACGCTGTGGTTTTATCCTGTTTTTGACGTGCCGAGAAAGTACTTGAGCGGCAGACTTCGGCCCAGTGGCCGGTCTTTTCACATTTCGCACAGATAGAATCCTTTGCTGGACACCTGCTTCGTGGGTGGCGTCGAGACCCGCAGAAGAAGCACAGAGCGGCTTTGTTGTCGAAATTCGTAGCGGCTGAAGAGTTTGGGAGATCGTCTTCTTGGACGCAGGCAGGCCGGGCAGAGTCAGTAGTCGGCGACGGTTCGTGGCGAGAGCCAGTGGCTGCAACAGCACCGTAATGAGTGAGGTACGATTCTGAGTTTTTCTGGGCCTGATCTAATGTTCGAGCCTGGACGATAGCCTTTTCCAGTGAGAGTGTGTCATTTTCGAGTAAGCGGGTACGGATGGCGCTATCTCTAATTCCTCGGATGAAAGCGTCTCTCACAGATGAACTCCTGTTTTCGTCGGCGGAAACCGATTTGAAGTTGCAGTCATTGGCTAGTTGTTGAAGAATTTGCAAGTACTCATCGAGGGTTTCCTCGGGCTTTTGGTGACGGGTGGACAACAGGTGGCGAGCGCATACCTCGTTTGGCTTCTTGACGTAGGTGGCCTCTAAGGCTGCCATGGCATCCTCATAAGTAGAGCAGTCTTGAATGATATCAGCGACATCGGGGCCGATATGTATGAATAGAACCTCCAATTTATTGGGGTTGGTTGTGTTCGGCGATAGTACTCAAGAAATATTTGAATCCGCGCGACCATAATTTCCATAGTTTCCCAGCTTGGGGAGAATTCGGAGAAGTAATAAATTTATCCGGGCGAATCACCTTCTCCATGATATAGTAAGATTACTGGATGAATATTTGCTTGCTGTATCTGAAAGGCCGACTGAATGCTGATTGAAATGTTGAATAAATTGTGGTGCCGCGTTTGTTAGCGGGCTAAATATAAAGTAAAGGCCAATTTGAGGCTTTATTCAACATAAACATAGCATAGATCTGAAACACAGAAAACAATAATTAGTAAAGACTTGTTACACAGAAAACAATAATTAGTAAAGACTTGTTACACAGAAAACAATAATTAGTAAAGACTCATTACACTGATTGATGCAGCATTGCTTGTATATATTAAGTTAAGGTGTATATATATCCATCTCATAATTGTAAGGTTAGTGAAAAATTCACTTAATTTAGAGCTAGCATTTTTGGGCTCTTGTGGCATCATTGTTTGAGCACTCTGGTGGCATCATTCTGGGGCGCTGCGCGTCCTTTCTACTCGTTTGTGGGATGCCGTACTTACAGGGTGTGGTCTTATAGAGAGCTCTCTTGCAAGTCAGTTTGGTTGTTTAGATACAAGATTGTTGCATCGTGCAATAGTTCAGGTTGTGTTGTTGTTGCAAGGTTGAGAAAGAAGACCATAAATAGTGCCCCCTTTGTTTTTATCTTAAATTTAAATTCATGCAACTGAGGCCTAAGGTAGGCCCACATCGAGTCAGCAACCCTGAGGTAGGACCTAATAGGATCTCAAGTCCGTAAGTTTTAATTTAGCTTAACTTGGGCTGTAGGTTGAACTGGCCCTTTAGAACTTGGCCGTTCACGGCTCAGCTGGGATTTTGAACCCAACAAATAAATAAATTAACACAGTCATTGTCTGGTGATTATACCAGACTATTAATATACGGACCAAGTAACCAAGTACATTACGATTTACAAGTTTCATGAATATATAATTTGTCATGATTAACACGATCAAATGCCTTAGAGGCATCCAGGAAACAAAAATATATTAGCATCTACTGTTTGGTATTTAAGACTTCTTTCAAGGTATGCACACATATCAGTACCATGTTTCTTTTTGAAATCAAATTGGTTATCACTAGTATACAGGTAACATTCAAGTCTTTAATGAGTATATATTGAAACCCCTTGGACATAATACTGGTCAAGGCTATGGGCCTATAGTTATCTTCACTGTTGATTTTACCCTTTTTATCTTTTAGTACTGGCACCAAAACAACGGATAACGTTGTATCCGACAAAACACCATGTATCAGTAAACATGTAAAGCACAAAGCTAACAGTGGCACTAATCTGTCACTACTAAATTTCAGGTGCTCAGCAGAAATACCATCAATACCACATGATTTGTTACAATCTAAACATTTTATGGCCTGTTTAATCTCAAATACACTAACTCTTATATCTGGACTATAGGTAGTACCACAATTAACATTATTGTTCTTATGTACAAAGTTGAATTACTCACTGTAGTGTTCCTTCCATAATTTGACTATATTCTCAGTCCCAGTTACATTTTCAATATTAGCAGGGAGATTGCATTATTATTCATTGTTTTTAATTCTTCCCAAAAGTTTCTTGGATTCTTACTGTCAAACTTTCTAGCCGGAGCATCCGTGCTTAACTCATCCTCATGAATTTTTAGATACCTTAATGCATGCTTGAACCTGGCATTAGCCCTCAGTTTTTGTTGGAATACAGGGCCTTGCCTTGGCTTCCCTTGTTCAAACCACATTAAAAAAAAGCATCTCTGGATGCATTATGAAGTTCAGCCACATAATCACTCCAGCCAGGTCTACATGTATAATTTTTTTTCCTAAAGATATTTAAGTCTAGACTAGCATTATTGAGAGAGGAAACAATTTGTTCATGCATGTCTTTAAATTCCAAAATATGTGTTTGAATTCTCCAGTTTACATCCTGACAAGCTAGAACATCATTAGGGATGCATAATATATTACTTAGCAATACATCAGACTTATTATAATACTGTTGTTTGCCCTCATCATCAACTTTGGACCAGTCTAACTTCGCTTTACGTGCATCATTTACCTGTGATAGCAGTCCGAAGACTGCCGTCAGGGCATCCTTCCTTCTCTCGGCCCATTTCAGGCGTTGCCAACTAGTATTTTATATTCTTAATTTCATACAAAACATTATTAAATTTTTATTTAAGTACAAAATTTCATTAAATTTCTTATTAAACATTATTATCTTCTTTATTAAAGAAAACATTATTAAATTCTTATAAAGAAAACAATATTATATTCCTATCAGTTATTATTACCTTTATTAAAAAAAAAATACACGACACCACATTATAAAAGCATCTCTGGATGCATTATGAAGTTCAGCCACATAATCATTCCAACCAGGTCTGGATGTATAGTTTTTTCTCCTCAAGGCATTTAACCCTTTCTGTCCCAAATTATTGTTTTGAGCTAAAAAAAAACTTTTAGCACTTAAAAATGTTAAAAATACGTATGGAAACAAACAAAACTTTGTTTAGAAATTTATTTAATTAATTACACTAGAAATTATATGATTCCATTGGCACTATTAAGTAATAAGAGAAACTAACATAACGTTAGTACTTTGAATGAAACAATAAAAGCAATGTTTGACCTTTGCTAAACACAATGGCAGACCATACTATGATACTTTGAGTGGAATGCATTAAAACAGTTTTTGTCCTTTGTTAAACATAATGGTACATCACACTTTCGGCATTTTAGACGAGAGTAACCCTTAGTAGTATGTTTGAAAAATGTTAGAGTGCAATTGCATGCAATGTTGATTAATTGAGTGCCAGTGCCACCCCACCCGTTCTTGCAAGGTGCCAACCCCTCCCCCTTCCCCAGGGTGTCAATGCCATCAAAAAGAAAGATGCAAGCAAGGGGGAATCCCCACAAGCTGTCACCCAAACCTAACCTAAGAGATAGGAGAGAGAGCATCTTTCACCTGGACAGCCCAGGTGCAGAATGAGAGTTCAAGGTAGCCTCATTTGGCTTAGAAGCAGGGCTGCCATTGACTTAATGAAAGAAAACCCAGATCGTACACTAAAAAAACCTAGATGATCCTAAAAAAAAACCAGATCACCAATACTGGAGCACCAATACCATTGTTTTTTAATTTAGTACCAAATGAAGCAATTTATTGCCAAATTGTATGTAGGTATATATATTCATTCAAATTTCAATGCAATTTACTATGACACAAAATATAAATCAAGCGAAAATTGCACGCACGCGCAATGCAGGCTAATGCCCGCCCATGACTAATGCTGCCAAATAATAAACTGCAACATGTTCGTTCGATTTGTCTGCAATTATTCAGAGTAAGCTCCAAAGTCAGTTAAACAGTAAATTTATAACTGCGATTTGCTTTAAACATCAGTATCGTTTTAACAAATTTGTATCAGTATGTATAAATACTCAGAACTGAATAATTAGTGAAATTGATCGAAACGTTTAAGCACTGATTTGTTGTAACATGTTTCTAACATGTTTATGGAATGCAATGTTTATTGGAACTCAATTTTTCTCACATTCTTATTTATACATTACCAAATTTAGCTCATTTCATTACCAGAATACCAAATCAATTTTTAAATACAAAATTGCTTTTTCATTACCAAATTTGCTCAGATTTCGTTATTAATAATACCAGATGGTAACCCTGGAATCGAGAATTTTTGCCAGTTTTGCGCAACTGACATCCTCCTTACAAACATGCAGCTTTACTGTCCTAGCATTTTAAAAAACGCTTTATGATATTACCAAACAAAGCGTTGTTGCATTATATTTTATTTAGAGTGGTAAAATTCAGTACATTTTATTTGTCTGCCTTACTTTAAGTCTAAAAAAACCCAGATTTCATGAAATTTTAAAAATTAAAACCAAGAAACCCAGGAAAGTGTTGAAAAACCCAGATCTGGGCGGAAAAACCTAGCAATGGCAGCCCTGCTTAGAAGTTTTAATCAGCCAGTTGGCATAGAAAACGTAACCAGCCATTTGGCGTAGTGTATATGTATATATGTTAATAACTTTTGTAGTGCCACATTGCGCTATTTATTTAATTAGTGTATATATATTAAAGGAGAGAGAGAATAGCTGCTCATGCTGGGCCCACAAAAAATTATTGATTTAAAAGCACACACACACACACACACACACACACACACACACACACATATATATATATATATATATATATATATATATATATCGGCCAGTGGCTTTCATCTTACACCTTATAAAGTGTTTTGCACGTATAATTAGAGGCAAAACTACTTACTACCTACAATAAAAAGACTTGTACAACCCAAATCAACATGGCTTCAGCGCGGGAAGATCATGCCTGTCACAGCTCCTAGACAACCAGGAGAAAATATTAGAAACATTGTGTCGAGGACAAAACATTCATGTAATATATACAGACTTTGCTAAAGCCTTCGATAAATATGACCCTGGAATCATAGCACATAAACTTAAGAATACAGGAATTACTGGAAAGCTAGGAAGGTGGGTATTTAATTTCTTGACGCAAAGAACGCAAAGAGTGGTGGTAAACGGAATTAAATTGGAAGTCTCAGAAGTCGTGAGCTCTGTCCCACAAGGGACAGTATTAACCCCCTTGCTGTTCGTAATAATGATTGCAGATATTGTTGCAGATATTAAGGACAGTATTGTGCCATGCTTCGCAGATGACACAAAGATATGTAAGGAAATATTGAACGAAGATGACATAAGAAAGTTACAAAATGACATTGAAACATTATTCCAGTGGGCAGAAGACAACAGTGGCGGTTTTTCAGAGGAGGCATGGGAAGCCGGGCCTCTCTGTTTTTATCACTGTAAACTATGAAAGAGGATTTTATTGATAGTATTAATTCTATACGATCGTGACATGCAGAAAGTAGGGCATCTAACACTTTGTAATCTATTCTATTTATAGAGCATATATTATAAACAAATTTGGGCCTCCCTACTCTCCCTGACCACCATCCGCCACTGGAAGACAACAATATGAAGTTCAACGAAGAAAAATTCCAACGTCTATGATATGGTAATAATAAAGAGCTACAGGAAAAAGGGCACAAAACTATGCAAGCCAAACAGATAACACCAAATCCACAAGTCAGAGATCTTGGAGTAATAATGTCGTGGGATGCAGAATTCAGAGAGCGCTATAAAATCAAAATCACAACGGCTAGAAAAATAATGGGAATCATCTGGAAGAGCTTCCGCAGCAGAAAAACAAACATCATTTATACACGATGGGAATGGCATTTCTGGATGTAGATCCAATGCAAGATGTCCCTATTTTCATCCCCAAATTTGCCAGAGCTCATGGTGGGAAAAAAGTTGTTTTAAAGAGAAATGCAATCTGGCCCACCTGAAGGGAACAATCCGATTCCAACCACATCAAACTCAACGGAGAGAATACCAGGATAGTGAGCCTGCTATCCATCAGCACTATTTGGCCCAAGGGATTCAAGAAAACCCAAGACCAAATACCATTCCTGCACCCAGATAAATAATTAAATAGCGCAGAGATTTTCACGCTGGCATGTCACGAAGCATAATAAACCGGCCTTAGTTGGCTTAGAAGGCATAATCCTGGCGTAGAGGGGGTTGCCAGATATTAAATTATTTATTTATTTTGGCAAGAATATGCTCACGCCCGCATGTCACGAAGCATAATGAATCAGCCTCAGCTGGCTTGGCAGGCTTAATCGTGGCTTAGAGAGGGTTGCCAGATATTTATTTATTTTAATAAGAATGCGCTATTTAATTATTTATTTTGGCAGAGCCATATTAAGAGAGATCTTCATCCTGCCACGTCTCACAACATAATGAAGTGCCAGCCATCAGCATCAGTTGACTTAGAAGGCGTATATATATATATATATATATACAGTATATATTATTAATGGTAGAGGCAGCGCCATATTAAAAGAGAGAGAGAGAGAGAGAGAGAGAGAGAGAGATGTTCCCACTGCCACGTCTCATATCATAATGAAGAGTCAGACATCAGCATCAGTTGACTTAGAAGGCGTGTATACATATATATGGAAATGCAAGGGTTGCCAGATTACGCTATTTAGAATAATTCTGTTATTTAATCCCTGAAGTTCATTCCAAATATGTAGAATAGTTGCCAGATTGCGTTATTTATTTAATTTGTGAAGCTCAGGCCAAATATGTAGAGTGGCACAGTATAATAATTCTATGTCGTTTACTCACCCTTGTGTATATTAATGGAAAAAGGAGATGCTCACACTGTTGCGTCTCCAATGAACAGCAGCCTGGAGAGAGTGCCAGACAACGCTATTTATTTATCCCTTATATATATATATATATATATATATATATATATATATATACATATATATATCAATGAATGTGGATGGCTTTAACAAAATTAGAAAAAGTATACTCCCAAACAATTGATTAAAACAAATTTTCACCTTAATATACAAATTTGTATTAGAAGGTGTAAATCAGCCAGTTGGCTTAAGCAGCCAGTTGGCATAGTGTATGTATATATATATATATATATATATATATATATATATATTGAAGCATACATGCATCGTTTATATATTCCTATCATCCCAGTTATTCCTTAATATCATTTATTATATATAATATATATATATATATATATATATATATATATACACACCCAGGAAAACACTTGTTTCAATCGTTTATTGAATAATAAAACCATCTATGGATATAATAAAAATAATAATAATAATAATAATAATAATAATAATAATAATAATAATAATAATAACAATAAAAATAATAACAACACCTATTAATTATATTCTTAGCTGAGTTAACATCTTTGCAAAAAAAAAGACACAGTTGTATCATCTGCAAACATTATGAAGTTCAGCATATCAGATGAACGTGGAAGCTAATTTATATATAATAAAATAACAGTAATTTTCCGAATTTCATTTGTTAACACCAAGGCTGTGGAGTCGGCACATAAAAAACCGACTCCGGCTCCGACTCCTCAATTTTTTGTCTATCCGACTCCGACTCTGAAGGTATATTAATTCTAAATCTGCTATGATGATAATACACAAGAGGCATTTCATCATCACCACGTGAATCATCAGGCTACTCTTTAAACCCATAACCTGCAAAGTTTGAGTCTAATGGTTGTAGCGATGCCATTATGGCTTTTTTATTTTTTATTTATGAAAAAACAAAATTCATTGAGCATAAAACAAAACAAAAATTAACTTTAAGACTATGACAAAATAAAAATTTCATTAAATGCAATAAAAAATATAAAAGTATTCCTGCAAAATTTATTAAACTAAGGCCAAGGGTGAAAATCTAAAATTTACGAATAACTTGTTCTTAGGAACAGAATTGCTTCTGCCTGATCCTCTTTCATTGAAGCCCTTAAATCTGATTTAATTATTTTCAGTGCGGAAAACAGTCTCTCCACACTGACCTGAGTGGGTGGCATGGCTGTTACTATCATAGCTGTATCTCTTAAAATCTCTGGATATGCCGGGATGACTTCTTGTATTGTCAGTTTAGATGAGCGATCATATTTTTCCACTTCTTTTAGGCCATCAAAAAAATCTTGCTTAAATTTCATTAGTTTAACATCAAAAGGTTGCCTATGCACGTTTAAGTGGCGACGCTTTGCTTTTGAGCGTTCAATTTTATCTAAATATTTTTGAAAGTCTAATTCTTCATCATTTGAAGAGGATGAGAGGGACTTCCTACTCATATCTTCATCCTGTGGTTCAGGATTTTCAGGTAATAGCCCTTTTAAGCGAATTGCAACCTCGAAGAGGGCCTCTTTTGCTTTAGCAATTTGTTCTTCGGTCAACAAAATTCGGTTCATTGGATCTATGTAGACAGCAGCTAATAAGATCTCATTTTCCAGTAGCAGACCCTCTCTTTTCTTCATTGAGGATACAATTCCATCAGCAATTAATCCTCCAGTTTGGGATAGACGAAATAATAAATTTTTCCATTCCCATAGGAATGTACCAGGAGTTAAATCCTCTGCTTGCAACTTTTTGGTGACAGTTTAAGGGTGAGCAAGCAGAGCTTCTAATTGTGTAACCTCCCTCCATTGAGTTTCAGTTAGTGAAACATTGGGATTATCAATGTCTTCTAGGAAGAGTTTTAGATCAAGCAAACGCTTAATCATCATATATGTGCTCCCCCAGCGTGTCGCTTGGTCCAAAATAGCTCCCTTTCCTGCACGTCTCTGGATAATAGCATCAATTTTAGAAGTCCTGGCTGCAGTGGCTACTTGCCTCAACTTGCCTATCAGAGTAGATGCATGGCGATCTTTCAATCCATCTCTTATTGCTAGCTGCAATGTATGTACAACACAACGCATATGTTGGATTAGAAAGAGCTTAGATGCTTCTTCAACAATATCATCTAAAATTTCATCGCTCTGTTCTGTTTGTGCTGTTTGAGAATCAGTTTCAGGAATGTCATCTTCATTAGCCACTTTTTCTTCATCAACTTTATTCAGCTTTTCTATCGTGCTTAGCATGTTTGAAGCATTATCTGTGACAATACATAGAATCTGCTCTTTCTTAATTACAAAGTCTTGTAAAACTTCTTCCACTAACTTCTGAAGATAGTCGCTGTCATGATGCGCCTCGGTGTCCTTTACTCCCAATGTCCGAGTTACCATTTTATTGTTTTCATCAACAAATCTAGCATTGATGGCAAAATAGTTAACTCTATGACGCGTGGCTGCATCCATTTTAATAAACATGAAGCGTCCCTTAAGAGTTCTTCGAAGTTCTTCCTTTTTATTTGTGGCTTCTTCAACTATAATTTTTCTGATACTTTGTCTTTCCAGAGAAACTCCAAGTTTCTTGGCCACTTCTCCATTTAGGCCTAGAAAGGCTGGTTGTGAAAATAAAGATAAGGCCACACCATTTCTTACCACCAGTTCGATGATGTGCTTCTTGAACTTTTCTGTGGTCATTGTTACGGTAACTTTGTCTGTAGTAAAGAATCTTGTAAGTGGTGCTTGTCGTTCAGTAGATTTCTGATCTTTTGTTAACTTTGAAGTAGTTGGAAGGTTTTTATTACTATCTTTCTCAATGACAACTTCTAAAACTTTGGGATGGAAACGCTGCAAATGTCTTTTCAAATTTGATGCTCTGGTTGGTGCATTTTTATCAGAGCCAGTAAAACCACTGATTTTTGCTTCACATAATTTTTCACCATCATCATCTTCTATCATACACTGACACACGAAATGTTTCCCATCTGTGGTTATTGTAAAATATTCAAAAACTGCAGACTTTGTTGGAAGTGTCTTTGCCATTGTGAAAGGGGTTTTAGACTTGAAAGTTAAAAACTTATGAAATTTAGAAAGAACTCGAAATTAAATAAGCATTAAAAATAAAAAATATTATCTGAAAAGAAACAATGAATTAATGGCATTAGTGTCTGAAATGGAAAACATTGTGTTTATTATTTAAGTGGTTTAACCACCATAGCTGCCAGTGATATCACACACAAAAACATATTTTATTAAAATTTATATTGAGGTCGGAGTCGGAGTCGGTACATTTTTACTGACTCCGACTCCAGCAGCACCAAAATTGCTTCCGACTCCACAGCCCTGGTTAACACACCAGAAAATAAAATGGATTGAAACTTAAAATATTTATAGGTTATAGGTATATAAAGTCCTCATTATTATTAGTACAATATTATGGTGCAAAACGTATAGCTTTTGATATTTTCAATAGATGAAAGACTCGTTTCTTGCTGAACAATAATCATCTACTCGTGACGTCAGATGTTGGCACGAAAGGGCTTATTTATTTATTTTGAATTCGGCCAAATTTCTAAATTTTATTTAGTATGCTATACTTATTATATGCCTCTATTTTTAAGTGATGATACAATATATATATATATATATATATATATATATATATATATATATATATAATATATATTATATATATATATTATATATATATATATATATATATATATATATATATATATAACAACTACAACATGGAATCATTTATTTAGCATGCGCTTATCCGGAATATATAGGATAAATAATAACCACAAAGAAAAAAAGAAAAAAATTTGCTCCACGACTTCTTTATGAAACAAACATACAAACAAACAGACATTCCCTGAGGAGTTTTAACTCTATTTGCACGTGATCGGAAGAGATGATTCTTCTGAGTATATATATATATATATATATATATTCCAATTAATGTCATGTAAATTTAAAAATTAAACGCACAGTATATAACAACAAATCAAATCTCAAAAAAGCACAATAAGAGCAGAAAATATTCACTTTGTGACCCTCTCAACGAATTCCTTTTTTTTCTGATGAATTGAGACACCTGTTGTTTTGAATTCAGCGCGAGTAGTATAGCCTCAAAAAGGTAGAGTGCAGGAATGTTGCAAGAGATAATGATCAAATGTTGCAAAGGGGGGTGTTGCAAAGGGGGGGGGTGCAACAACTCACTGTTGCAAATGGGGGTGGGGGTATGCAACAACTCAATGTTGCAAACGGGGGTGGGGGATGCTGCAGGTGCAACAAGGGGTCATGAAACTTGGAGGCGGCGTTATCCCCCAAGAGAGAGGAGAAGGAGAGAAAGGAGGAGAGGTGTTCACCTGGCAGGAGCCAAGTGCATAATAAGACTTCAGCCGAGTGGGTGTTGTCTTATAGACTCCTAATCAGCCAGATGGCTTAATCAGCCAGTTGGCTTAGAAGGAGCCAAGGGGGAGGGGTACACCTGAAGGGGGAGAGGGGAGGGATCTTCGGGGGGAGAAGGAAGGATGACCTCCCCCCAAAGGGGTTGCCCTAGCCTAAGAGTGAAAGGATAGACGGAGGAAGACTTTGGGGGGACAAGGTGGGAGGTCCTAACCCCCCAAAGGGAAACTAAGCTAAGTCTTAACCTAAGAAGGGAAGGAGAGAGTTCTTTATTCGGCCGAAGTTCGCATCAAACTGTCAGCTCCGAAGCCAAGCGGGTCTTATATAGATGATGGTTGAGTTGCCAGATACCATTTTAATTGTACAGGTATACATTATTAGGGTGAGTTGCTAGATACCATTTTAATTCGTTACCAAAGCATACAGACTTAAAATCGAAATTGACAATAAGAAAATGACTATTAATTAAATAAATAGAATTTGCCTTCTACTGCACAAAAATAATATAATACGTACAATCGCCAAAATAATAGGTCAGACGAAATATACACACACAATTGAACAACTTTCTCCCTACCTTATATATATATATATAGAAAGAATCATATTAACTGTGTCTATTTAATTTTGTCAATCCTTATAGAAAGAATCATATTAACACTATTTAATTTTGTCATTCCTTATATATATATATAATATATATATATATATATATATATATATAAACGGATTTTCACCTTAGTGAATTGTCAAAAGTATATTAATTTAAAGCAAATGAATTTTCTCCTTTTAAGAGATTCAATTATTAAAACCAATATTAACAATATAATATACTTAAACGGCGTTTTATTTACCTTCTTTCAGTTATTAAAACGAATCCAAAATATTACCTCTTAGAACATTGCGTTCAGACGAGTAGGAAATTGAACCAGGAACGAATCACACCTGTTTACCCCGAGGCCTTTTTGAAAGGAATCTGGGTCAACTTGCTCTCTCTGTCTCGGAAATCCTTTGCTCGACTCCTTCAATTTGGTCCCTTGCTACTAATGTATATAAAATTATATTTTATTAAATGCACTGATTATATGCCTTTACTTGCAAATTTTTATGGCATCATCTTCTTAGATAACATCTCTGTTATTGAATTGGAAAGATATACTATCATTATACATTTTTAAAAATTAACACACACACACACACACACACACACACACAATTATATTAAATAATAAACAGCAAAAGAAATAAACACATTAACTGTCTAATTTCTTTTGGCAAACCTTTCTTGCGTTTCAAAAACGGAAAAAAAAATATTACGCACTTTTCATATCATTTCATTTTCATGTCATTTCACTTCATTTCACTAATCTCATATCATTTCACTCATCTCATTTACTTTCAGCTTCTCTGGAAACAAAAAGAAAAAAAATCTGAGGAGATGCGTCTCACGCTAACCACAAAGTGACCGCGAGCTTACCTTTCTTCCATTCAGCGCGAGAAAACCTCGCTTCACTCCAAATGTAAAAAATATTATTGTTATTACTTCTCCATTGAAATACACACTTCACTCTCGAAGCGAATGTCTCCCTCGTAAATAAAAAATGTTTTATATTTTAACAACTTAGTTATCAAAATCATAAGTATCAGAAATCAACAAAGTTTTTTCAAAATTAATAAGCATGTACTCTGAAAGTACTAACAATTGAATGTAATTACTCGTTTTCTGTATAAACGCCTGCAGAAAGATATGAGATCGTGGGTTCGACTCCCGATTACCAGACGCGTATCTCTCACGATTCCTAGTTAATGTTTTCAATGATGTAATTACTTGTTTTCTGTATAAACGTCTGCAGAAAGATATGAGATCGTGGGTTCGACTCCCGATTACCAGAAGCGTATCTCTCACGATTCCTAGTTAATGTTTTCAATAATGTAATTACTTGTTTTCTGTATAAACATCTGCTAAAAGAACAGCTTCAGAGTTCATTTACACCATGCGCACACTTATCTCGTGTACACAGTTAGTGGGAAATAAAACGTACCAATGAAACTATAGACTCATTTTAAATACAGAATTCATTCACACCAGGCGTACACCTATCTCGTATATATATATATATATATATATATATATATATATATATATATATATATTTATATATATAGAGAGAGAGAGAGAGAGAGAGAGTTTTGTTCATTCTTTTTTTTTTTTTAAATAAATAAAGGATTGGATATATATATATATATATAGGGTGGTAGAAATTACAGTAGTAATAATAATAATTAACTCCTTTCGCCGAATTGGAAAGATTAAGCTTTTCACCTCGCATTAGACCTACAGTTTAATGTGGAAACCGAATCAGAAATACATCTCGTCAGGGAATCATTGCTCACTCTTTCACATCATAAGTTCAGCATTTAAAATAACAGGATCATTTGATTATTGATCCGGATTTAAAATAACAGGATCATTTGATTATTGATCCGGGGATAGTATGTCTGCAAAATGTGATATGTACAAAAACAATGTAGATTTTTCTCTTTAGTAATAATATTAATAACTAACTCCTCACCGAATTGTAACACCGAATCAGAAATGGTTAAGCTTTTCACTCCGCCTTAGACCCACAGTTTAACGTGGAAACTGAATACTCTTTTCTTTTTTAAAAAATATAATTAAAGGAATGGATATATTTATAATTTCTTTATTATAAAATCCTCTCGGTTACATTAGTGACTATTGATCCGGGAGTAGTGGGGGGAAAACCAAGTATTGTCGCAAATATTGACATGGTAAAGACAGCAAGGGGTAATACGAGCATTAAATCTATTGGAGAAAATATAAAGATGCCATTAGTCGTCCAAAGCATGGACCCGTTATAGCGGTGTTACGATTGGTACACAAACTTATCATAGCTCCACCCAGCTACACTGACAGCCAATCACTACGAACATCTGCTCTTGATCTTTTGGGGCGGAGCTTGGCGATTGTTCATATAAAAGGAAATATTTTTCAGTTGGGAGTAACAGTAGCTATTTTCGCGTCAGTGAATAATCATTCTCTCTGCCAGTGAATAAACATTCCCTCCGCCATGGAACACGAACTTTACACTTTTCCGGATTTGTATCAAGAAGGTGACACTGCAGCATTGACTGCAATTAATCTTTTTAATGCGATTGACCGTGATGGATTATTTCCAACGCAAACCGTTGAAGATATTTGCAATGACGCTCCTTACAATCCGACGCAAGGGACTGCCATAGAAATGTAAGTGTCTATAATTTTATTTTTATTTTTATTCACAAACTGTCAGACACACTATTTTTCTTCTACGCTAGAGAATACACATCTGATATCCACGGCTTGCACCGCTCAACTGAGTACGCAGGCGTAGAGATATCCCCAGGTAGTAGCAGGAGTCACTTTTTTATGCGTAAATGGCTTGTTCAGGTTGAGTTGTCAGATACCACTTTTTATTTTAATTGTTCAGGTATACATTATTATGGAGAGTTGTTAGATACCACTTTTTATTTTAATTGTTCAGGTATACATTATTATGGAGAGTTGTCAGATACCACTTTCTATTTTAATTGTTCAAGTATACATTATTATGGAGAGTTGCCAGATACCATTTTAATTGTTCAGGTATACATTATTAGGTTGCCAGATTGTACCATTTATTTAGTTAATTCTTAAAAGTTGGCTTAGAATTCCGCTAGTAGGTTTAGAAGACGTAACATTCCATTTGGTATAATTATTTACAACCAAAAGAATTAAATAAAACAACATTGCATCATTCTGTTTATTATAAATATATAGAAAATAAATATACATTTGAATGATCAATTAAAAATAACAATAGTTTAAGAAATATGAACGAGGAATATGCATATAATCAAAAAATATATCCTTCAATATAACAGTACAGGAGAAATATATATATATGTAAAAAGTGAACAATGAACAATTCCTACACCATCATTATATGGATTCATTGTCTTCATGCAGTACTTATGTTCGTATAGTTTTTATGTTCGAATATCCATTTTTACATAAGAACCAAAATCGCTTAACGCGAGTTTGGATAATAATTTTACTTGTAGCTTCCTATTTTTGTTCGTGTCACAACCCTACGATCTACCATATCTATGGTTTAGTCGTATCCATTTTCCATTTCTTATAGAAGTTATTATAATTAATTATGAATTGTCTTGCATCTCACCCTCGACCCTAGATTATGCATACACATTGCATGTAACAGGATTGGAACCCGTAGTTGTACTTCTTAGTCATTACTACCCACTCTTTGTCTCTAATTCGTTCTTGTAAATCTTCCTAATAATGATTTGTACTATACGTAAAAATTCAATAACTATGACGTCACATTTTCCCTTCATCATATATCTAGTATTCAATGTATGAAAATTCTTTAACATCATACTAAGGACGAAACACTCTATAGAAGTCATTATTTATATGTTATGTAGTATAAATATAACTATTATTCGACCATATCTCCCGCCCCCATACGTCCATATCTTATCTTGAACATTATCCTATATAAATTTTATTAAATATTCATTTTTTCTCATTCGTTCGAAAACGCAAAAATACGTTCTCGTATTGTTTTTTTTATTATTTTTTTTCAAGTGCGTTCACCCCTCAAGATATTCATAAATGCTTACTAAGATCGAATTCCGCTCACGACGACAGATTCGAACGCTTCAAAGATAAAAATTCCTCCTCTCGCTCTGATTTCAAATTTATAACATATTATAACATATTATGTTATATCATGTGTGTCATGTCTCATGTACTTGTGTTGTACTAATAACCATATATAATAACCATCTAGTATAACCATCTAGTATAACCATCTAGTATAACCATATATAAATATATAAAAACACTGTAAGAATGGTAAACGACGTAATGTACTTCATTGAAACTGTAATTAAATGTAATGATTTAATATATACGGTAATGTAAGAATGTACTTTAAAATGGAAGTGTAATTAAACAATAAGTGAATATGAAGTAATCCATAATTGTAATCGTAATTGTAATGAACCAAAATTAATACGTACTCAGTCGTGTACTTAATTTGTACTTATGTGTACTATTACGAAATGATATCGCCTTCATAAATGTAGACGGCGAAAAATACAAATTAGTTTTGATTTAAATTTTTTTAAAATTTTTATTTGCAATCTTTCAAACATCTGATCATGTGTTTAAAAGGGGGAAACTTAACCTTCGACTGTCTTCCCCCAAACATTTAAGTTTATATTATACATGTATTTGTAAAATTAAAGCACTTCTTCATTAGACTTCTTCATCAAGTCACTTCATTTTATAGCACTTCATTAGGACTCCCTTGTTAGCAGCCTTGCTGCGGGGAGGGGGCAGAGGCCCCTTGCCTTCTTAATATTTTTAGATTCCGGCCTGAGCCATGGTCGAAAGAGGTCGAACCTCTACCCTTGTAATTCAGAGCACTAACTGTAAATTTTTAAGAAGTAAATTACCGTAAGAGAAACTTTTTATTTTTCCCTTCGAGTTGGGCTATCTTCAGAGGAAGTTAGTCAGTAAAGTCGATAACTTTAGTATCAGAGAAAGTATCAGAGTATTATAAAAAGAGAAGAATTAAAAATTGGCGACCCTTTGCCCAAATTAAGAGACAACCCAAGCATCATAGAAGATATTGGCATAACAGTCTGGCGAGTCTGTAGCCAAGAGTTTAACAGAGTGGCGACCGAAAAGAATTAGAATGTTATAGAAGAAATATCCGTTGCTTGCCTCCTAACTAGAACCCCCGTCGATCCGAACCGACTCAGGGCTATAGACGGAGGGGTTAACAAACATATATATATATATACACACGCAATTATGGAGATACACTGTATATAGAAATAAATATACATTGGAATGATCAAAAAACAAAACTAAGAAATAATATAATATATATCATTCCAATGTATATTTATTTCTATATATCTCCATAATTGCGTGTATATATATATATACGCAATTATGGAGATATATAGAAATAAATATACATTGGAATGATCAAAAACAAAACTAAGAAATAATATAATCATCAACATAGCAGAAATATATGCACACAACTAAATAAATAAATACATACACTTTATCTTCTACCGCGCAACACAAGAAATCGTATAATCATCAATATAGCAGAAATATATATATATATATATATATATACACACACACACACACACATAGTTACACCCACAAATATGTTAAATATATAAATACATTTCACTTTTTTTCAAAATACTAAACTCGCATTTAATCGAGTCTACAATTACATCATTATTGCTCTGCATTACGCAGTATACGCGGTTTAATAATATTTCACCGCTTAAAGTATAGGGAAACCTGTACTCGATATGAAGGGCTTTCATATCGTTCAGTACTATTTTTGTTCCCACTTTACAACCGGTTGGTAAGTCATCTTTAAATACGTCTAGAATACAATCAAAAGTACGCACAAAGAGTTCATCGTTAGCCACATTATTAAACACAAGTTTATAAACACGCCTTTCCAATCGAGGGTTTATTTCTACCGACCCGAGCTTTTCAATCGTGAACTCATCTTCACTCAACATAGCGGCAATTGAAATAATCTCCTAAATCGTTACGACAACTGCTCGTTATATAAATCTCGGTTTTAATGTTTTAACACTCCCTGAATACGCACCAGACAGTTCCCGTCAGGGTAAATTTCATGAACTAGGCACATTTTATAACGGTTTTATTGTTTTACCATTCACCATTTCCACAAACTAAACGTCTTCACACTCCGGTGCACTATTTGAGAGAAACATATGACCATATTTTTCCTTTTTATTTGACAGACGATACTCGTCCCTAAAGTCTGCTAAAAACTCACGCAGGGCACTAGCCACAACCTCACTACGAACCTCATCATGATATACATTAATATAGTGATAAAAATACTTAAGATTGTCCATGATGACAACATTTACATTTTCAACCGAAGTGTACGAGTGCTCGGTATGGTGTAACATGATATAATACCGCTTGTCACACAACTCATCCACAAGACTCACTATCCATATCTGCTGCTTCTCTTCTGCACGCGTTGTTTCTTTTACTTCACGGTATATGTGAGACTTTATAAAGCTTAGCTTTACAGCATACTTCAATACATCGTCTGTGCAACGAAAGCCTACAACGCTCTCACCAGAATAACCATAGAGTATTTGTACATCTTGCTCCTTCGCACGATCCAATGGAATTGGTCAAGGCACAGAGAGATAACTAACACGGCTCCATCCTCTATTTCCAATCTTGTAATGAATTAAAGTGAAAGTTTCGCCTGCCTTTATACAATGTCGTTCTGACGTCATTATCAAGCTCCACGCAGGGAATCCCAGGTAATAGCATGACTCACGTTGCTGGTCTTTCACATGTGCATAAGTCGAATTGACTTGGCACTTGACAAACAAAAGGAAGTTGCTATTAGTAAACACAATGAAGAGGTATTGAAAAATAGAGAAATTTTAAAGAGACTAATCAGAATAACGTGTTTATTAGGGACACAAGAACTTGCATTTCGTGGTCATGATGAAAGTGAGTTATCTGAAAATAGAGGAAACTTCATCGAGTTTTCCCATTGTTTAGCTGAGTATGATGAAAACTGGAAACGCATTTAAAGGGTGCTACAGTTTTTAAAGGACTATCTAAAACAATACAAAATGATATAATAGACTCAGTAAGTTCTGTACTTTTACATGAAATAAAAAATGAGCTTGCAAAATGCAAGCATGTTGCAGTTCTTTTGGATGAAACTTCCGATGTTAGTTGTTGTTCACAACTTTCTACCGTTGTGCGTTACGTCAATGCGAATGGAAACATTTGTGAACGATTCTTAGGATTTACTAATGTAAGTGAAGGTAGAAGTGCTAACGATATATCCGCGTTGGTGTTGAAAGAATTAAATGAGTTGGGTTGTTTAAAAAAGTTAGTCGCGCAATCATACGATGGACTATGGTGCTGCAGTTATGGCAAGCGAACTTAATGGTGTTCAAAAAAAGGTAAAGGATTCTGCCTCAGAAGCTCTTTTCATACATTGTTACGCTCATAAGCTTAACCTTGTATTAAGCCAAGCAGTTTCACACATTTCTAAATGTAACTCATTCTTTTCAATGTTAGCCAGTTTATCATCATTTTTTAGCAGCTCTACAAAGCGAACAAACTTGCTTGATAGTATAGTTGGCAAACGCTTTCCTAAGCTTGCTCCGACAAGGTGGAATTACTCTTCTAGATTAGTTGAAACTGTCAAAGAGAATAGACAAAGTTTAAAGAGTCTTTTTGATTATATTCAAGAAAATCCAAAGATGTTTGATGATAAAACAAAGAATGAAGCAAGAGGTTTATCTGTAGCGTTGGACTCTTTTGATTTCAATTTTTTATTGAAAGTGTTTTCTAAAATTTTTCCATTAACTGAGTATTTGTTTAAAATTTTGCAAAACAAATCTATGAACATCATTTTTGGCTCGAATACGGTTGAAATCACAATATCCAAAATTCAAGAAATTAGAGATTCGATGTTCGATGAAATATGGAAAACCGTTGTTGAAGATTTTGGTTTTCCTTCCTCAAGAAAAAAAAGTAGCACCCCAATAGAGACGAGCTACCGACAAGTCTACTTTGAACTTTGTGATAATATCATTGAGCAAATGAAAGAGCAATTTAAGTCCCTTAAAAATATGGAATTCTTAGAGCTTTTGGCTCCCAATAAAGTAAAGCCCTATGAACTATATTTTCCGGAAAAGGCTTATCAATCTTTGAAAAGTAACTACAGTTCCTTTTTCGATTTTGTTCTCCTGAAATCAGAATTAACTGTCTTATTCTCTCACAAATTTTTTGGTCAAAATGGTATTCATGAACTTCACAAATATTTACTGAACAATGAAATGATTGAAGTATTTCCGGAGATACATTCATTTATAAATTTAATCTTAACTTCGCCAATTACAACTTCGTCCGTTGAAAGATCTTTTTCGGCGCTAAAAAGAATAAAAACTTACTTAAGAAATACGCAAGAGCAGGCAAGGTTATCGAATTTAGCCTTAATTTCAATTGAAAAGTCTTTCCTCAAAAAACAAATGGAAAAAAGAGAAGACTTTTATAACAAAGTCATTGAACAATTTTGCAGAAAAACAAGAAGAGCCGAATTTCAGTTTAAATAATTTTAGGAATTGAACAAGGTAAGTAATAAATAAATGCTTTAAACCAATAATATACAATTTAATACTGTATATTCCAGTGCTTCATGTTTTTAATAAACTGGTGGTATCTTGTAAGTCATAATTGTCAATGTTTTATGGTTGGGATATGGGCATAAATTTCTCAAACATTATTTGTTCATAATAATTATTCCTATGCTTTGTACTGAAGTCATAGCATTAATATAATATTGGTTCTATCCTCGGTTACTACATAACTCATAAGAATACCATAAAAGACAAAATACAGCTTATCTAATATGTACTACACTGTAATGCATGTGACTGCATGCATAAGTAAAATTACCACGAGCCGCCACTGATATATATATATATATATATATATGAAAATTATTTCACGAAGGTAACACGTGAAAAATATTTATGATGAATAAAACCACGAAGGAAAGGAAACACAAAATGGTGCTCAAGCGCTTTCGTCTAATGACATCCTCAGGAACACTGAAGTACATAAAAAGGTTAAGCCTATATATAGGTTACAGAAAGAAAAAAAGAAAAAATAAATAACATACATACACACACACACACATACATATATATATATATATACATACATATCTATATATACAAATACATACACACATACATACATACATATATATACAATAAACAGAGAAATAAAAATAATAAAAAATTATAAAAAAAATTAAAAATTAAAACCTTAAAAGATTACCAGTGAGGCGTACAGATTTTGTGAGGAAAAATATCGATTTTTAGCACAAGATCAAATGGATTATAAAAATACAAATTTATACTAAAAAAAAAAAAAAAAAAAAAAAAATGCAAATTAAAAGTTAATCGATTTTTAGCACAAGATCAAATGGATCATTTAATAGTGGCTTGAAACGCCTTCTCAAAGATCATAAGAACTTAATTCCGCTTTTCATGTCCACTTCACCTGCTCTGCCCTACCTTTACGGTCTTATTAAAACCCACAAACCTGGTAACCCTATGCGCCCTATTATTAGCTCGGTGGGCTCTATTACTTATAAACTCTCCAAATGGCTTGTCAAAGTCTTGTCCCCCATTCTCGGAACTATCTCTGATTCACATGTAAAAAATTCCATGGATCTTACGGAAAAATTGAATAATGCACGTACTGAAACTAACGATAAATTGATTAGTTTTGATGTTTGTTCATTGTTTACAAAAGTGCCGATTGACGATATGCTTGACTTTCTCTCCCAAGAATTACATAAGTATGACCTGCCACTACCTTCACACATTGTTTTGGAACTCATTAAGCTTTGCATCAAAGACTGTAAATTCACTTTCAATAACGAGTATTATCAACAAGTTTTTGGGATGGCTATGGGCAACCCCTTATCGCCCCTCCTCTCCAATATTTATATGGAGTTTTTCGAAATTACCTATATTCCGAGAATCCTGGGGGTTGGCATCCCTTGGTTGCGGTACGTCGACGATATTTTGTGTATCTGGCCCATGAATCGTGACCTGGATAGCTTCCTCCTTCAGTTAAATGATCAAGTCCCCTCCATTAAGTTTACTTTAGAAGTTGAGCAAGACAATTCAATCCCATTTTGGATGTGCGTGTACATAGGGAAAGCCCAGGTTTTAAGTTTAGTATCTATCGGAAAACGACAAACAATTTGTCCTACGTACACTTTTACTCGGGACATGATACCCCCACTAAGAAGGCCATATTTTCATCAATGTTTCTCCGCGCCCTTAGGATCGCCAGTCCGGAATACATCGATGCCGAATTGGAAAAAATCAACGGTATTGGAAGTGATTTGTGTTATCCATCTGCGTTTATGGAATCTTGTCTCAACAAGGCAAAACGAACTTTCTATCGTGTCAATATTAACACTCGTACTTTGTCAAAAAATATTTTAGTACTTCCATTTTTCCCGGGCTTTTTAGGCATTGCTAATGTACTTAAACTTTTGGATATTAATGTAGTATTTTCATATAACAATATTGTGAAAAATATCATAGTAAAAAATAGCCCTACCAATAATTCAGGCATTATCTACAAAATTGGTTGTAAACAATGTGATTCCTTTTACATAGGTCAGACGGGAAAGGATTTGCACATACGTATAAAACAGCATCAATATTCCGTTAGAACAGGACAGTTGTCCAGTGCCCTTTTTGTCCATTTGTCAGAGTTAGCCCACTGTATTGATTGGAATAATGCTTCAGTTTTATTCCATTCAAGCAACATTGTTAATAGAAATATTCTTGAGTCTGCCATTATCCAACTTTCAAATAACTTCAACATAAGCAAAGGTCTTTTTCAACTCGATCCTGTTATGTTGAATTCCTTTAAAACAGATATAGATAAGAAGTGTAAAACATTAAATCTTTGGTAAACTTGTTTTCTACTTTATTAACTTTTAATTTGCATTTTATTTTTTTATTATTTTTTATATATATCGAAACCTGACCATAGGCAGCATTGTGTTAAAACCCGGACAGTATAAATTTGTATTTTTATAATCCATTTGATCTTGTGCTAAAATCGATTAACTTTTAATTTGCATTTTTTTTTTTTTTTTTTTTTTGTAGTATAAATTTGTATTTTTATAATCCATTTGATCTTGTGCTAAAAATCGATATTTTTCCTTACAAAATCTGTACGCCTCACTGGTAATCTTTTAAGGTTTTAATTTTTAATTTTTTTATAATTTTTTATTATTTTACTTCTCTGTTTATTGTATATATATGTATGTATGTATGTGTGTATGTATTTGTATATATAGATATGTATAATATATATATATATGTATGTGTGTGTGTGTATGTATGTTATTTATTTTTCTTTTTTTCTTTCTGTAACCTATATATAGGCTTAACCTTTTTATGTACTTCAGTGTTCCTGAGGATGTCATTAGACGAAAGCGCTTGAGCACCATTTTGTGTTTCCTTTCCTTCGTGGTTTTATTCATCATATATATATATATATATATACACGCAATTATGGAGATATATAGAAATAAATATACATTGGAATGATATTATATTATATTATTTCTTAGTTTTGTTTTTTGATCATTCCAATGTACCACATGACCAAAAAATTGTCCCTGTTTTTAATCGCTTATTACTCAGTCATTATTGCAGCTTCACAAATGAAATAAAAAGCATTCGAAAGAGAACATTTTAAGTTTTAATTTATTCTACATGTGTTCAAAGTGACGTCCCTGGACATTCTTACATTTCACACAACGGGAAAGGAAGTTATTTATTACATTTTCCAAAACGCTGCATTCAATGGACTGTACAGTGTACACTCTCTACCACCGCTTGCTTTAATTCTTCGATAGAGGATGGCTCTTGCCTGAATACTTTGTCCTTGACAAATCCCCAGAGAAAAAAGTTCAAAGGTGATAGATCGGGAGATCTTGCGGGCCAGGGAAACTGCGAGCGATGAGAAATGAATGTTTGTTCAAAAATCTTGTTAAACATTCCAGTGATTGCCTAGTTGTGTGGGCTGTTGCTCCGTCTTGCTGAAACCACTTGTTACTGCAGTTTTCTTGTTCAAAAACAGTGTTCAGCATTTCTACATATCTTTCTGAAGTTATTGAAAGCGGTCTCCTTGTCTCTGAGTCCTCAAAAAAGTAAGGACCATAAACCTTGCTGCTACTCAAACCACACCAGACAGTAACTTTTGGTGAATGCAGAGGTTTCTCCAAGTTTATATTTGGCTTGTTTTGTGACCAACACCGGTAATTCTGTCTGTTGATGAACCCATTGAGATAGATGTGGCATTCATCACTGAATATTATGTCACTTAATCTTATCTGGTTTTGTTCAATTATTGTTTCAATGCGTTCACAAAACATCAAACGACGCTGGTAGTCTTGTTCGCTAAGCTGTTGCAAACACATAATTTTGAATGACTTCATTCTCAAATCCAACGTAATTATTTTCCGAATGCTCTCCCGTTTGATTCCTGTCACAGCTGATAATCGTCTCACAGATTTCTTGTTGTCCGTTTCAAGCTGATTTGCGACTGAATCAATGTTTTCAGCGGTTCGCACACCTTTGCTGCGCCCAGAGTTGCCTTTATGCATGTTCTTGATTGAGCCGTGATGTTTCCATTTTGCGAAAATCCTGCGAATCGTTTTAGGATCTATGGTCCTTTGCTGACCGTATTGTCGTCTGAAAGACCGTTGGGTGGCAACTACCGAGCCATGTTTGATCATCTCTTCTGCGATGAAAACACGTTGCATGTCCGACAAATAACCTATGATTGTGGTGGATAAAACTGTCATTTTTTTATAAGTACTGATTTCGTATCCAGGATATCGAAAAAATTAAATAAAACTTTTAAATATTCTTTTTCGAAAGCTTTTTATTTCATTTGTGAAGCTGCAATAATGACTGAGTAATAAGCGATTAAAAACAGGGACAATTTTTGTGGTTAAAAAGACGGAGCAACAGCCCACACAACTAGGCAATCACTGGAATGTTTAAAAAGATTTTTTGAACAAAGATTCATTTCTCATCGCTCGCAGTTTCCCTGGCCCGCAAAATCTCCCGATCTATCACCTTTGGACTTTTTTCTCTGGGGATTTGTCAAGGACAAAGTATTCAGGCAAGAGCCATCCTCTATCGAAGAATTAAAGCAAGCGGGCGGTAGAGAGTGTACAGTCCATTGAATGCAGCGTTTTGGAAAATGTAATAAATAACTTCCTTTCCCGTTGTGTGAAATGTAAGAATGTCCAGGGACGTCACTTTGAACACATGTACAGGGTGTCCCGTAAGTCTGGACCCATAGGGAAAAATAATAAAATTACAAAATAGTCCAAAAATTTATTACATAATCTGTTCAAAGTGTCCGCCGTTGTGTCGCACACATAGTTGAAGACGTAATCTCCACTGCGACAGCACTTTCTGAATCACAGTCGCAGAAATTTCTTGACACGCCTCCACAATGCGTGCTTTAAGGTGGAAAATGTTCTGAAGTTTGACCTCGTACACTTTGGCTTTCAAGTGGCCCCACAAATAAAACTCCAGCGGAGTAAGATCATAATAAAAAATAATAAAAATAATAATAAAAATAATAAAAAAATATATTATAAATAAATTTTTGGACTATTTTGTAATTTTATTATTTTTCCCTATGGGTCCAGACTTACGGGACACCCTGTAGAATAAATTAAAACTTTAAAATGTTATCTTTCGAATGCTTTTTATTTCATTTGTGAAGCTGCAATAATGACTGAGTAATAAGCGATTAAAAACAGGGGCAATTTTTGTGGTCACGTGGTATATTTATTTCTATATATCTCCATAATTGCGTATATATATATATATATATATATATATATATAATATATATATATATATATATTTCTCCTGTACTGTTATATTGAAGGATATATTTTTTGATTATATGCATTTCCTCGTTCATATTTCTTAAACTATTGTTATGTTTAATTGATCATTCAAATGTATATTTATTTTCTAAGGATTGTATACAAAGTTTTGTCCGATAAATAAAATTTATTCAATAAAACCAAACATAATTAATTTTCAGTGGTAGAAAGATGTTCAAAGTAATCGCCTTTATTTGCAATACATTTTTGCCATCTTCCTGGCAATTTCCTGATGCCATGTGCAAAGAATGTCCGTGGTTTAGCGGTAATCCAGGCATCTAGAACAGTGTGAATTTCTTCCACAGATGAGAACTTCCTACCACGAATTGAAGATTTAAGTGGGGAGAAAAGGTAAAAATCAGACGGTGCGAGGTCTGGTGAATATGGGGGATGTGGCAATACTGTAAAACAAAACCGAGATCGCGCAGTTTCTGAACAGTTTTAGCAGCTGTATGAGGCTTTGCGTTATCATGGAGGTAGTGAAGATGGTGGTATCCCCCATTAACTAGTCGCCGACATTTTTGCTGAATTGCTACCTTCAAGCGATCTAAATGCTGACAGTAAATATCAGCATTTATTGTTTGTCCACGTGGCAATACCTCCAAAAGGAGAACACCCTTGCAGTCCCAGTATACCCAGAGCAGATGTTTACGAATGGTCAACGTCCATTGAACTTCCACATTTGGAATATCACCATCTCCTCTCCAACTCATATGGTGATAGCTGCCATCATTGTCCCAATAGATCCAAACTTCGTCCACTGTAATTAATTGTCCCAAGAAATCATTTGCAGCATATTTCTCCAACAACTCTAAACATATTCGTTCACGGTTTGCCTTTTGTTCAACAGTTAAATAATGTGGAATCCATCGATTAGATAAATAACGTTTCCCCATCTGAATAAGATGCTGCTGAATTGTTCTGTGACAAACTCCCAGTTCTAATGCAATACTCCTAGTCGTAGCATACTTCTCTGTATCCAGAAAGTTTTGTATACCTGTGTTAAAATCCAGTGGGTCGACCACAACGTGGTTTATCATCAACATTGAAATTGTTTTCCTTGAATTGAGCCACCCACCGACGACATGTACGTTCATTTGTTGTTTCAGCACCAAGTGTCGAATTTATCTCTGCTGCTATGATTGCAGGTGACATTCCACGTTTCCAGAAGAAATAAATCAGCTTACGTACGTCTCTTCGTTCAAATTCCATGCTTAAAAATAAGCAATAAATGATAAATGCAGCGAGAAATGAATGAAGAGAAAATGATGATGGCTGATGGTTGGGTAGGATAGGCGCTATGTAGCGCCTAGCCTACGCATAGCCTACGCATAGTGTTCGAAGCATGAGAATTATATATTAAATAAATCAACCGAATTTCAGTAGCCATAGACCTCATAATTACAAGAATATCAGCGTTTATTCATCGGACAAAACTTTGTATACAATCCTATTTATAATAAACAGAATGATGCAATGTTGTTTTATTTAATTCTTTTGATTGTAAACAATTATACCAAATGGCATGTTACGTCTTTTAAACCTACTAGCGGAATTCTAAGCCAACTTTTATGAATTAACTAAATAAATGGTACAATCTGGCAACCTAATAATGTATACCTGAACAATTAAAATGGTATCTGGCAACTCTCCATAATAATGTATACTTGAACAATTAAAATAGAAAGTGGTATCTGACAACTCTCCATAATAATGTATACCTGAACAATTAAAATAAAAAGTGGTATCTGACAACTCTCCATAATAATGTATACCTGAACAATTAAAATAAAAAGTGGTATCTGACAACTCAACCTGAACAAGCCATTTACGCATAAAAAAGTGACTCCTGCTACTACCTGGGGATATCTCTACGCCTGCGTAATCAGTTGAGCGGTGCAAGCCGTGGATTTCAGATGTGTATTCTCTAGCGTAGAAGAAAAATAGTGTGTCTGACAGTTTGTGAATAAAAATAAAAATAAAATTATAGACACTTACATTTCTATGTTAGTCCCTTGCGTCGTATTGTAAGGAGCGTCATTGCAAATATCTTCAACGGTTTGCGTTGGAAATAATCCATCACGGTCAATCGCATTAAAAAGATTAATTGCAGTCAATGCTGCAGTGTCACCTTCTTGATACAAATCCGGAAAAGTGTAAAGTTCGTGTTCCATGGCGGAGGGAATGTTTATTCACTGGCAGAGGGAGTGATTATTCACTGACGCGAAAATAGCTACTGTTACTCCCAACTGAAAAAAATATTTCCTTTTATATGCACAATCGCCAAGCTCCGCCCCAAAAGATCAAGAGCAGTTGTTCGTAGTGATTGGCTGTCAGTGTAGCTGGGTGGAGCTATAACGGGTCCATGCTTTGGACGACTAATGGCATCTTTATATTTTCTCCAATAGATTTAATGCTCGTATTACCCCTTGCTGTCTTTACCATGTCAATCTTTGCGACAATACTTGGTTTCCCCCCACTACTCCCGGATCAATAGTCACTAATGTAATCGAGAGAATTTTATAATAAAGAAATTATAAATATATCCATTCCTTTAATTATATTTTTTAAAAAAGAAAAGAGTATTCAGTTTCTACGTTAAACTGTGGGTCTAAGGCGGAGTGAAAAGCTTAACCATTTCTGATTCGGTGTTACAATTCGGCGAGGAGTTAGTTATTAATATTATTACTAAAGAGAAAAATCTACATTGTTTTTGTACATATCACATTTTGCAGAATACTATCCGCGGATCAATAATCAAATGATCCTGTTATTTTAAATCCGGATCAATAATCAAATGATCCTGTTATTTTAAATGCTGAACTTATGATGTGAAAGAGTGAGCAATGATTCCCTGACGAGATGTATTTCTGATTCGGTTTCCACATTAAACTGTAGGTCTAATGCGAGGTGAAAAGCTTAATCTTTCCAATTCGGCGAAAAGGAGTTAATTATTATTATTACTACAGTAATTTGTACCACCCTATATATTATATTATATATATAATATAATATATATATATATATATATATATATATATATATATATATATCCAATCCTTTATTTATTTAAAAAAAAGAAAAGAATGAACAAAACTCTTCTCTCTCTCTCTCTCTCTCTATATATATATATATATATACACACACGAGATAGGTGTACGCCTGGTGTGAATGAATTCTGTATTTAAAATGAGTCTATAGTTTCCTTGGTACGTTTTATTTCCCACTAACTGTGTACACGAGATAAGTGTACGCATGGTGTAAATGAACTCTGAAGCTGTTCTTTTTGCAGATGTTTATACAGAAAACAAGTAATTACATTATTGAAAACATTAACTAGGAATCGTGAGAGATACGCTCCTGGTAATCGGGAGTCGAACCCACGATCTCATATCTTTCTGCAGACGTTTATACAGAAAACAAGTAATTACATCATTGAAAACATTAACTAGGAATCGTGAGAGATACGCGTCTGGTAATCGGGAGTCGAACCCACGATCTCATATCTTTCTGCAGACGTTTATACAGAAAACGAGTAATTACATTCAATTGTTAGTACTTTCAGAGTACATGCGTATTAATTTTGAAAAAACTTTGTTGATTTCTGATACTTATGATTTTGATAACTAAGTTGTTAAAATATAAACATTTTTTATTTACGAGGAAGACATTCGCTTCGAGAGTGAAGTGTGTATTTCAATGGAGAAGTAATAACAATAATATTTTAACATTTGGAGTGAAGCGAGGTTTTCTCGCGCTTAATGGAAGAAAGGTAAGCTCGCGGTCACTTTGTGGTTAGCGTGAGACGCATCCCCTCAGATTTTTTTTTCTTTTTTTTTTCCAGAGAAGCTGAAAGTAAATGAGATGAGTGAAATGATATGAGATTAGTGAAACGAAATGAAATGACATGAAAATGAAATGATATGAAAAGTGCGTAATATATTTTTTTTCTGTTTTTGAAACGCAAGAAAGGTTTGCCAAAAGGAATTAGACAGTTAATGTGTTTATTTCTTTTGCTGTTTATTATTTAATATAATTGTCTGTGTGTGTGTGTGTGTGTGTGTGTGGGTGTGTGTGTGTTAATTTTGAAAAATGTATAATGATAATACATCTTTCCAATTCAATAACAGAGATGTTATCTAAGAAGATGATACCATAAAAATTTGCAAGTAAAGATATATAATCAGTGCATTTAATAAAATATAATTTTATATACATTAGTAGCAAGGGACCAAATTGAAGGAGTCGAGCGAAGGATTCCCGAGACAGAGAAGCAAGTTGACCCAGATTCCTTTCAAAAAGGCCTCGGGGTAAACAGGTGGGATTCGTTCCTGGTTTAATTTCCTACTCGTCTGAACGCAATGTTCTAAGAGGTAATATTTTGGATTCGTTTTAATAACTGAAAGAAGGTAAATAAAACGCCGGTCAAGTATCTTATATTGTTAATATTGGTTTTAATAATTGATTTTCTTGAAAGGAGAAAATTCATTTGCTTTAAATTAATATACTTTTGACAATTCACTAAGGTGAAAATCCGTTTATATATATATATATATATATATATAAGGAATGACAAAATTAAATAGTGTTAATATGATTCTTTCTATAAGAAATGACAAAATTAAATAGACAGTTAATATGATTCTTTCTATATATATATATATATATATTATATATATATATATATATATAAAGTAGGGAGAAAGTTGTTCAATTGTGTGTGTATATTTCGTCTGACCTATTATTTTGGTGATTGTACGTATTATATTATTTTTTGCAGTAGAAGGCAAATTCTATTTATTTGATTAATAATCATTTTCTTATTGACAATTTCGATTTTAAGTCTGTATGCTTTGGTAACGAATTAAAATGGTATCTAGCAACTCACCCTAATAATGTATACCTGTACAATTAAAATGGTATCTGGCAACTCAACCATCATCTATATAAGACCCGCTTGTCTTCGGAGCTGGCAGTTTGATGCGAACTTCGGCCGAATAAAGAACTCTCTCCTTCCCTTCTTAGGTTAAGACTTAGCTTATTTTCCCTTTGGGGGGTTAGGACCTCCCACCTTGTCCCCCCAAAGTCCTCCTCCGTCTATCCTTTCACTCTTAGGCTAAGGCAACCCCTTTGGGGGAGGTCATCCTTCCTTCTCCCCCCGAAGATCCCTCCCCTCTCCCCCTTCAGGTGTACCCCTCCCCCCTTGGCTCCTTCTAAGCCAACTGGCTGATTAGGAGTCTATAAGACAACGCCCACTCGGCTGAAGTCTTATTATGCACTTGGCTCCTGCTAGGTGAACACCTCTCCTCCTTTCTCTCCTTCTCCTCTCTTTCTCTTGGGGGATAACGCCGCCTCCAAGTTTCATGACCCCTTGTTGCACCTGCAGCATCCCCCACCCCCTTTGCAACATTGAGTTGTGGCATACCCCCCCCCTTTGCAACACTGAGTTGTTGCATACCCCCTTTTGAAACATTGAGTTGTTGCATACCCCACCCCCTTTGCAACATTGAGTTGTTGCGCACCCTCACCCCGTTTGCAACATTTGATCATTATCTCTCGCAACATTGCAACATTCCTGCACCCTACCTTCTTGCGGCTATACTACTTGCGCGAAATAATGAAGCCAAAATTTTTCTACCTAACCTCGCATTGAAAGATAAAATTCACCTCTCACTGACCGCTAATACCCGTTGTCAAGATTTTATCCGAGACTATGTACATTAAAGCCGCAAAATTTATTTCTGAAACAACATCTCTCTCTCTCTCTCTCTCTCTCGTATACCACAAACATTTCTCTGTGGTGGTGCCTACTTAGGCATGTCATTAAACTTAAGTCCCATATCTGTCTTACGGCCAAGCATTCGCGGGACACCTGTTATTTGTCTTTCCACTTTTTAAAGATTTTCTTTAAAGGGGCAGCCATGGTTTACAACTTCAAAAATAAAAATGCAAATGAAATTTGACAGATTTTCTTACTGTTTGGCATATTTAATCATATATATATATATATATATATATATATATATATATATATGATGAATAAAACCACGAAGGAAAGGAAACACAGATGGTGCTCAAGCGTTTTCGTCATTAGACGAAAGCGCTTGAGCACCATTTGTGTTTCCTTTCCTTCGTGGTTTTATTCATCATAAATATTTTCACGTGTTACTTTCGTGAAATAATTTTCATATATATATATATATATACACACTGCATGTTATGAAGTATATATGCAGTATACTTAAATATATAATATATATATATATATATATATATATATATATATATATATATATAATATATATATATATATATATAGAGAGAGAGAGAGAGAGAGAGAGAGAGAGAGAGAGAGAGAGAGAGTACAGTGTGCCCAAATTAAAGAAACGGCACTGGATCTATTCATCACTGTAGGAAAATAGCATGGTTGTCACGGCAAAGACTTTATACTAGCATCTAAGGAGCCTTAGGAGCTTCACAGTAGTAAAGTTGAAGTCTTCAAAGAAGACTAGATGCCTAGCTCAGGACGGCATCAGATAAGTCGAATGTACCGGCTATGCGTGCCAGAGCGTGCAGGAGAGCAAATCGCTCATTCACCAGGCCTAGAGAGTCCAACTTTGACAGGAGAAGAGACGGCAGCTGTCCGTCGGAATGGATAAGAGGAAGGAGAGAAGAAGCAGTAAATTCGTTGAAGATGTTCTTAGCTAGGTGACCGAAACAGCGAGAAGCTAGAATTGGATAGAATTTCGCATTTTTGTCGGTTGAAGGAATTTTTGGCGAGTCGAAGAACAGATTTTGCATGATCCCGTTGCAGCAATATAAGCTGAGTGTTTAATTTGTATATAATTAATGATTATTCAAACCAACGTATTATTCAAACAAATTTTCACCTTAATATATATATAATATATATAATATATAATGAATAAAACCACGAAGAGAAGGAAACACAGACTGGTGCTCAAGCGCTTTCGTCTAATGACATCCTTAGGAACACTGAAGTAAATAAAGAGTTCAAGACTATATACAGGTTACAAAAAATATGTATATATATATATATATATATAATAAATATAGAAATAAAAATTATGGGAGCATACAAATTTGTAAGGAAAACTACCAATTTTAGCACTTTGCCCGAATTCAACACAAGATCAAATGGATTGTTTACAACCAACTTTATAGCTAATGCCTGAATGATATATAGGTCACAAAAATATATATAAAAAAAAATATATAAAAATAAATTAAAAAATAAAAATTGTAATAGGAGCATACATATTTATAATGGAAAACTACCAGTTTCAGCACTCTGCCCTTCTTGTCTAAATCCGTTCTGAACGAATTCAACACAAGATCAAATGGATTGTTTACAACCAATTTTATAGATAAAGCCTGACTGATATATAGGTCACAAAAAAAAAAAAATATATATATATATATATATATATATATATGTAACTAAATTGAAAAATAAAAATTGTAAGAGAAGCATACAAATTTATAAGGTAAAATTACCAAAGTTTTAGCATTCTGCCCTTCTTGTCTAAGTCCGTTCTGAACGAATTCAAAACAACGGGATCGAGTTGAAAAAGACCTTTGTTCATGTTAAAGTTATTTGTAAGTTGGGTAATAGCAGATTCAAGAATATTTCTATTAACAATGTTGCTAGAGTGAAACAAAACTGAAGCATTATTCCGGTGAATACAGTGGGATAACTGACAAATGGACAAAAAGGGCACTGGAAGACTGTCCCGTTCTAACGGAATATTGATGCTGTTTTACACGCGTGTGCAAATCCTTTCCCGTCTGACCAATGTAAAAAGAATCACATTGTTTACAACCAATTTTATAGATAATGCCTGAATTATTGGTAGAGCTATTTTTTACTATGATATTTTTCACAATATTGTTATATGAAAATACTACATTAATATCCAAAAGTTTAAGTACATTAGCAATGCCTAAAAAGCCCGGGAAAAATGGAAGTACTAAAATAGTCTTTGACAAAGTGCGAGTGTTATTATTCACATGATAGAAGGTTCGTTTTGCCTTGTTAAGACAAGATTCCATAAACGCAGGTGGTTTTCGAAATTACTTACATTCCGAGAATCCTGGGGGTTGGCATCCCATGGTTGCGGTACGTCGACGATATTTTGTGTATCTGGCCCGTGAATCGTGACCTGGATGACTTCCTCCAGTTAAATGATCAAGTCCCCTCTATTAAGTTTACTTTAGAAGTGGAACAAGACAACTCAATCCCGTTTTTGGATGTGCGTGTACATAAGGAAAGCCCAGGTTTTAAGTTTAGTGTCTATCGGCAAAAACAAACAATTTGTCCTACGTACACTTTTACTCTGGACATGACACCCCCCATCAAGAAAGCCATATTTTCTTCAATGTTTCTCCGCGCTCTTAGGATCGCCAGTCCGGAATACATCGATGCCGAATTGGAAAAAATCAACGGTATTGGAAATTTGGAAGTGATCTGTGCTACCCACCTGCGTTTATGGAATCTTGTCTTAACAAGGCAAAACGAACCTTCTATCGTGTGAATAATAACACTCGCACTTTGTCAAAGACTATTTTAGTACTTCCATTTTTCCCGGGCTTTTTAGGCATTGCTAATGTACTTAAACTTTTGGATATTAATGTAGTATTTTCATATAACAATATTGTGAAAAATATCAGTAAAAAATAGCCCTACCAATAATTCAGGCATTATCTATAAAATTAGTTGTAAACAATGTGATTCCTTTTACATTGGTCAGACGGGAAGGGATTTGCACACGCGTGTAAAACAGCATCAATATTCCGTTAGAACGGGACAGTCTTCCAGTGCCCTTTTTGTCCATTTGTCAGAGTTATCCCACTGTATTGATTGGAATAATGCTTCAGTTTTGTTTCACTCTAGCAACATTGTTAATAGAAATATTCTTGAGTCTGCCATTATCCAACTTACAAATAACTTCAACATAAGCAAAAGACTTTTTCAACTCGATCCCGTTGTTTTGAATTCGTTCAGAACGGATTTAGACAAGAAGAGCAGAGTGCTAAAACTTTGGTAATTTTCCCTTATAAATTTGTATGCTCCTCAATTTATATATATATATGTAATGTTATAATGTTTCAGACCAACAAAGATCCTAGGATCCACTCATGGCTGGTCTCCCTAACTGTGTTCGTAATTGTGTATTGTGTATGTCGTCCGTGGTGGCGGAGGGGACCCACAATTTTACGTGGGTTCCGAACCACAAGAACATAAGAAATTTATGCAAAAACTGTCTGTACATTGGCAACGACCAATTTTTACAAAACTAAATAATTATCAATTTAAAACTAATTAATTATCGATTTAAAACTAAAGATAGAATCTCTGGATCCAGAGGATCAAGTCATAATAGACTACTATCCACAAATATGTTACACTCTATATTTATTTATAACCGACATGCAAATATATCAGATCCAAAGAATCCAGTCAATTTCATTACGGTATCCGTCAATACTAGTACCTTGCCAACGAAAAATAAGTCACGGTCCATATCGATTGCGGACCAAGTCAAAATTTACAACCATATACATTACAATATATATTAGGAGAAAAAGTGTAAGTGTGGCTGTAAAGACTGTACAGTAATGTAGAAATGTGTGTGCCCATTTTGGGTCTCCCATTTCAAGGTGTTTGTGTGGCAAGTGAAGATCATGAGTTTTTCAATACCTCACAGTACTATGGGGGGGCACCGCTCGGCAGAGGAATCTCTTTAAACTCTCTGACCCAAGGACAGAGAGTAGCCCCTAACCCAAGATGCTGCCTCCCTATATCCCACAACACTTGTGTTGAGCTGTGGGATCTATCACCACAAAGCCTTAATTTTCCTACCTTAAACTATACTGAGTCTATCAACATGCGCGTCTAATCGATTTTTAAACATGTTTATAGACGTGCTACTAATTACTTCTACCGGCAAACTATTCCAGCTATTTACTATTCTATGCGTAAAAAAGTTTTTGGCAACTGCTGTCTCGAACCTTCCACTTGTCAACTTACACCCGTTATTTCTTGTCCTATTATATTGAGATATTTCGAAAAAGCTATCTCTATCTACGTTATCGAACCCATTCATAATTTTGAAAACCTGGATTAGATCACCCCTTAGCCTCCTAGTCTCGAGTGTAGTCAATTTTAACTCCTTAAGCCTATCCTCGTACGACTTTGACCTAAGCGACGGAATCATCTTATTTGCTCGTCTTTGAACTCTTTCGATTTTGTCTATATCTTTGCGCATATGCGGATTCCAAAATTGGACCGCGTACTCCAAATGGGGTCTAACTAATGATTTATAAAGAGGAACTATAATATCGCGCGATTTGTACTCAAAATTTCGAGCTATAAAACCTAACACTTTGTTCGCCTCATTGACCACTGCTGTACTTTGTTTCGCTACTTTTAAATCACCAGTGACTATAACTCCTAAATCTTTTTCCTGTTCTACGCTTGTTATATCTTTCCCTGACATACTACACGCAAAATTACCGTTACGCGAACCTATATGCAAAATTTTGCACTTATCAACGTTAAATCTCATTTGCCATGTGACTGACCAATCAACGATTTTATTCAGATCTTCCTGGATTTTACCTCTATCTTCGTCATTAATCGCCCTACCACCCAGCTTCGTGTCATCCGCAAACTTTGAAACTGTACTGACTAGGCCGACATCTAAATCGTTAATATATAAGAAAAAGCAAGGGGGCCCGATACAGAACCCTGAGGAACGCCACTCGCTACATTAGCCCAACACGACCGCTCCATCAACGACCACCCTCTGTTTCCTACCTCGCAACCACTCTTCTAGCCAATTTATTACTATACCCCTGATTCCATGAGCCTTAGTTTTTTCAATGAGTCTTTTGTGCGGCACGGTGTCAAACGCTTTTTGAAAATCTAAATACACTACATCAACCACCCGATGTCTATCGTAAACGTCAACCACGCTTTGTAAAAATTCTAAAAGATTAGTTAAGCAAGATTTGTTTCGCCTAAAACCGTGCTGCGTATTTCTAACTAGTTTATGCACCTCTAAGTGTTCGACTATACGATCCCTAATTATTGATTCCAGTAGCTTACCTACAACAGACGTTAAACTGATTGGCCTATATATATATATATATATATATATATATATATATATATATTTTGTGACCTATATATCATTCAGGCCTTATTTATAAAATTGGTTGTAAACAATCCATTTGATCTTGTGTTGAATTCGTTCAGAACGGATAGTTTAGGTAGTTTTCCAATATAAATTTATATGCTCCTCTTACAATTTTTATTTTTCAATTTATTTTTATATATTTTTTTATATATATATTTTTGTGACCTATATATCATTCAGGCATTAACTATAAAATTGGTTGTAAACAGTCCATTTTATCTTGTGTTGAATTTGAGCAAAGTGCTAAAATTCGTAGTTTTCCTTACAAATTTGTATGCTCCTTCCACAATTTTTATTTCTATATTTATTATACTGGGTGATCCAGATAAATGGGACCCATAAAAAAAAGCCAAATATTCTTAATATTTAATTCCTTTCATAAAAACTATATATCATTCGAAAGAGTAGAGTTACAAGTTTATTATGAAATATTTATTTTTAAAAAATGACTCCTTTCAAATGTGCTCCATTAGTTGCCAAGCATTCCAGTGTTCTCGCTTGTAAGTTCTGCATCACTTTTGCAAGAGTGTGCGGTGGTATGGCCTGTATCTCATTTGTGATGGCGGCCTTCAATTCTTGCAAGGTCGTTGGGTTATTTCTGTAGACCCTACTCTTTAAATATTCCCAGAGATAATAATCTAAGGGAGAAAAATCCGGAGACCTTGCGGGCCATTCAACGTCTCCAAATCTTGAGATTAACTCGCCTGGAAACGTTTGACGCAAAACTGCCATGCAGTTCCTCGTGGTATGGCAGGTAGCTCCGTCTTGTTGGAACCAGTGGTTTTCTAGACAAAGATCTCTTAATTTAGGAATAAGGAAATCGGTCAACATTTTTTCGTAGCGATCACCATTTACAGTGACCGTGTTTCCGGTGGAATCCTCGAAAAAGTACGGCCCTATGATCTGAGATGCAGTAAGACCACACCAAACAGTTACACGCTGACTATGCAACGGACTTCGGTAATATTCAATGGATTTTCTGTTGCCCAGAAACGACAATTTTGTTTGTTTACAGTTCCATTCAAGTGAAAATGGGCTTCGTCTGACATAATCAAAGTTGCTAGAAAATTGGTGATGTCATTTACCTTCTGTTGGATCCATTGACAGAATTGTCGTCTTCGTGAGAAATCTCCATCGTTTAGTTGTTGCACTGTTTGAATTTTATATGGAAAGAGCATTAAATTTTGCTTGAATATACCGTGTGTTGTTTGTTCCATATCCAACTCCTAACAGCTGAGAAGCACGTCTGATGCTTATGTTAGGATTATCCTGTACAATTTCATGAGTTCTGTTAATGATCTCGTCTATCCTTGCTGTGCGCACTCTTCCAGTTGGTTTTCTTTTTCCAATGCTGCCAGTTAGGGAAAAATTTCTGACACACTGACGGATTACTTTCTTAGAAGGTGATTTTGACATCTGAAAATTTGTCTTGAAAGATCTTTGAGCTGAAACTACACTTCTTCCATGCTCATAATATTGCTCAGTTATGAAACGCAGCTGTTCCACAGTCCATGCAGTCATCTTGAAGGGTTAGTTTTAACTAACACTTTTATTTTGTTTTGTATCTTATCTTGTCTTGTATTGTCAAAACCTATACAATCCTGTACAAACTTGTAACTATCCTCTTTCCAATGATGCGTATGATTTTATAAAATAACTTATACTTTAAGAGTTACAGGGGTTTCTTTTGGGTCCCATTTCTCTGGATCACCCTTTATTTATATATATATATATATTTTGTAACCTGTATATATAGTCTTGAACTCTTTATTTACTTCAATGTTCCTGAGGATGTCATTAGACGAAAGCGCTTGAGCACAGTCTGTTTCCTTTCCTTCGTGGTTTTATTCATCATAAATATTTTTTCACGTGTTACTTTCGTGAAATAATTTTCATATATATATATATATATACATATATATATATATATATTGATATAATTGTATATATATTGTATATATATATATATATATATTGTGGAAAAACATGTCCCAAAGATACAACAAAGAGGAAAGAGAAGCAGGTTTGAAAGACAAAAGAGGGCATTGTTCCGAAAGAGAAAAAGAGTGACTGCAAAATTAAGTAATTGTAATGATAACAACATCAAAAAAATATTAAATGATAAACTACAAAGTATCGATGTCGTCATACAGGAACAAATCGAGAAGCATACAGAAAAAGAAGAAGATGACGCTATAGAAGCGATAAAGGTTAATTCAAAGTACTTCTATAATTTCGCAAAAAGAAAGTCGAAAAACCAAGCGACTATCGGACCTTTAAAAAATGAGAACAGTGATTTATCTGATGATCTAACAGAAGTATCTGAAATATTAAAAGCTCAGTATGAATCATCTTTCAGTATCCCAAAAACTGACAAATTGATTTGCGATAGAAACGCGTTCTTTGAAAAGAATCACAAGGGGAAAGTATAACGGATTTCGACTTTACGACGGATGATATTACACAGCCATAGGGAAACTAAAAACACACTCAGCGGCAGGACCGGATAAATGGAATGCCACACTGATCAAAAACTGCAAGAATGCAATCGCTGAGCCCCTATACTGGATATGGAGACGATCATTAGACGGGAGAAATACCAGGCATCCTGAAGAGCGCGAACATAGTCCCAATATATAAAGGAGGAGATCGATCCCAGGCCAAAACTATAGGCCAGTGTCGCTTACATCTCATCTCACTAAAAAATTTGAAAGAATAGTTAGACAGAAAATCTATGACTTTTGGAAACTCAGAAAAAATCAATGATAACCAACACGGGTTCGATCGGCAGATCATGCCTATCACAACTAATGGAACACTACAACAACATTATGATTCACTTGAAAGTAATGAAACTATGATGTAATATACACAGACTTTGCTAAAGCGTTCGACAAGTGTGACCACGGAATCATAATACATAAACTGAAATATTATGGGAATAACAGGAAAAGTAGGGAAATGGATATATAATTCCTTAGTGAGCGGAGGCAAGTCGTTACAGTACAAGGAGTATCTTCTCAGAATCAGAGGTCTCAGCTCAGTACCACAAGGAACAGATTAGCTCCACTACTCTTCATAATCATGCTAACTGACATAGATGAGGACGTTAACAGAGACAGCACAGTAATCCTTTGCGGATGACACAAAGATCAGTAGAAAAATAAAACCAGAAGACATAGGATCTCTACAAACCGACATAAACAAATCTACAAGTGGACTGAAGACAACAATATAAAGTTTAACACCGATAAATTTCAGCTATTACGGTACGGAAAAAGAGAAGACCTAAAGTGCATGGAATATTATACCCCAAATGGACAGGAAATTCAGAGAAATTCCAGAGCAAAAGATTAGGAGTTGTAATGACAGATGATGCGAAATTTGAAACACAAAATAAGATAGCAGTAAACAGATCAAAGAGAATAACGGGTCAGATATTGAGAACTTTTAAACGAAGGGATAGGAATGTAATGATTCCTCTACTGAAAACCCTGATAATACCCAAATTAGAATACTGCTCGGTCCTAATTCCCCATATAAAAAAGAAGACATTAGACAGCTGGAGGGGATCCAAAGAAGCTTCACAGCCAAGATCAATGGGTGCAAAGAACTAAATTACTGGGAAAGGTTACGAGAAGACCTATATTCACTGGAAAGGAGAAGAGAGAGATACACCATTATTTACACTTGGAAAATAATGGAGGAAAACTAGTCCCTAATCTTACTCTGAATCCATAACTCCCCAAACAACGATGGAAAGTAGAAGCGGTAGACTGTGTCGTATTCCCAAATTGAAGGCGAGACAGGGAACATCCTTAACCCTGAAAGAAAATAGTTTTGTAGTGAGAGGACCAAAACTGTTTAATCAGTTGCCCAAAGACCTAAGAAACACGAAGGGAGTTGCAATGGAAATCTTCAAAAGAAGACTAGACGCCTGGCTCAGAACAATCCCCGATGAGGCCGGGCGTACCTGGCTATGTGAGGTGGAGAGCGCAAGAATCCAACTCACTACTTCACCAGGCCAACTCGAGAGGAGGGGCGACAAGCTTGACCTTCGCGAAATGAGAAATCATCACGCGGGAACCTTGTAAGGTTGTAAGGTAAGGTAGTGTTCTACTTCTCGATTAAACACTGCGTTGAGAACGATTCCTGATACTGCGTATGTTCACAAACACATTTAAAAACGTAGAAGATTGGTAGTCTCCTCTCCAGCAATTTAGCATTAAAACGTTGCTGAACACATCAAATGTATCTGTGAAAACACGATGAACCATTGTACTTTGGTTTTACATGCGAAAAGTGATTGCACCGGCCATGCGTCCATTTAAACATTAACCTCTTGGGGGATCTTATTGAACAGCCTAAAAGGCCTGTTATAACATTACTATTATATATTTAAATTAAACATCTGATTCTTTCGCAATAAAATTAGTTGACAACTCATCCTACATTTTGACACATGTTGACTCCAGTTATTTACCCAAAGATTTTTTAATTTTCATATAAAAGTGATTCTTACGTGTATATATATATATATTATATATATATATATATATATATATATATATATATATGTATAATTATAATATATATTATAATATATATATATATATAATACTGCGCCTCGATATATGCGAGGGATAGGTTTTGCAAAACCTCACATAATGCAAATTCGCTATATCGAACTTATAGTTAAATGAAAAAAAATAGGGATGCGTTCCACAACCAGTTTTTTTTTACCCTCCCGGCACCCCCAACAATAAATATGTCACTTTTTATACCAAAAACATTCAACAAGATAACAGTAATGCTATATACATCAATACTGTACAGTATAAATATTAAAGGACATAGTAAGCTGAAAGCCCAGTACTAGGCAGAGGACGTTTAGAAGCCATGTCTACAATAAACAGTAAGACAAAATTAGAAAAAGCACTAAAAAATAGTGAAAAACACAACACAGTCTTAGAGCACCACGCACACGCTACAACGGTTTATGCGACTGTTGTTGTTTGGCGGGAACAAGTCAGTATGTCTCAGTCTCAAACCCCCGCCCCAGCATATATTAACTTAGGCAGATTAGTAAATCTCCCTCATACTGTTTTAATTTTTAAGGGGACCATAGATAATCGTTTTGTTGAACCGCGCGTAAGACCTTGGGTTGAGTCTTTAGAGCAACATTTCTTACGCGAGAATATTACCGATGATGATATAAAAATCAGAGAAGCAAAAAGATTTATTGACCCTAAAGAGGGAAATGCCCATGACACAGTCACTTACGTCCCATCAATTAGCGAAGCTATAACATGGGACGATTTTAAACAAAACCTATTAGAATTTTTTAAAGAAATAACCCTTGCACAACCCTTAGCCACATTAGAAGCAGTCTTCCAAGTTAAATGGAAGAAAGAGGAACACGAGGATTTAAACAATTTTATTACACGTACACACAAACTTGTAGGAGAAGCCCTCCGGGCCGCAGAAAATGCATGTGGCATAACTTTTACTTCGAAACAAAGAAATCTAATAGTAGCCACAACCATTTACCAAAACTTACCCGGAGCGCCTAAAAAAAAGTTTCAGGAGTTTTTAAATGTTGACAAACCTGTCAGTGTAGCCATAAACAAAACACGGGAACATCACCCCGATTTAGCAAACCAAACCTACCGAAAGGGTAGAGAAACCCCTGTACAGTATATTCAGCAGCAGCCACAACACCAATACCAACAGCAACAACAACAACAATATAAACCAAGGCAAATACAGGGAACACCCCAGAAACAAGCCCCCCAAACCCAGAATACACGCCCTCCTCCACAGTGTTTTAACTGTGATAGTTTCGGGCATATGATAAGTCAATGTAATTACCCCTCGTATTGCTCCCACTGTCACGAACATGGTCATCGCCGTGGCGATCGCCAAAAGTGTGCTGATAAAGCCCCTGCAGGGTATAGACCCCACTTTCAGAAACCAAACCAACCACGTCCCCAAAACGTATCCCAAAAGTCAACCAATCCCCAGAAACCAGTCCATTCCCAGCCTCAGTCGAACTACCAACCCAATAAATCACGACCACAGGGTCACCCACACTCTTACCCCATGTATAAACCCCAATACAACCAGCAAGGTCAACTAGTTCGGTACGTAGAAGTACCCGGGGAGGAATCATTTTCCCCAGAGAACAGTTTTCAAGAACACCCTTCAGCGTATGATATCCCCGTAGAATATGATCCAGGTCCTCCCATAGAAGACCATGTGATCCCTTTTTTAGACCCTACATTGGAGGCAGCAGTTCAACCTCCTCCCTCCTAAATTACAGTAGTAAGCCCAGATACGCACACAAACTCCCCATCAGGATAATAGGTGCGGACCTCTTAGATTTAATAATAAATTGTAGTACGGATAACCAAGATTTAACTGCTCTCCTAGATACAGGAGCACACGCAACGTTAATTAAGAAACAATGCGTAGATGAATTACTAGAGAGTACCAATTATAAATATGAACTTAAGGCACCATCCTGCCAACTTAGAGGAGTTACGGGCACACCCATACCCACATATGGAGAAATTGAGTTATATTTAGAAATTGGAAACGCGGTATACCCCGCGAAATGTTGTATAGTGGACACAGTCGCCACCTTTCAGACAGACATCCTACTAGGGATGGATTTTTTTAACCGGAATCAATGGGAGATTTACCCAGCCGGAAAGTTAGTAAAGTGTCGAAATAGGACACACCATCTCCGCGAGGATGACAGACAACTTAATGCTAATAGACTTAGCTCAGTTCAGATTTCCGAAAGAAATAGGAAACCCCCTCTACTTGATAGCAGATCAAGTCGGCCGGTTGCATCCAGAGGGACAACCGCTCCAGAAATCAGACCCCAGGGTAATCAGTTCCAGTTGTTGAATCCAGTTGGATCAACCCAGGCAGTTTCCAGACAGCCAGTTTCCAGACAGTCAGTTTCCAGACAGTCAGTTTCCAGTCAGTCAGTTTCCAGTCAGTCAGCTTCCAGTCAGTCAGCTTCCAGTCAGCCAGTTTCCAGTCAGTCAGTTTCCAGTCAGCCAGCTTCAGTTCAGCCAATAAGGCAAATTTTAGTCGCCGAACCAGAATCAGATTCACAATTTTTCATATGCCCTACCGAGCATATAACAGTAGCACCTTATGAGAAGATTTGTTTCCTAGCAAAAGTAGTTAACAGTCAAGGAAAATTATTAGAGTCAGAGCGTACTCTGATTACAGAGAAAAGTAATTTCAAAAGAGATGTTCTTATTGCCCAAGTCCTTAGTCAGAGTCAGAATTCAGCTATCCCTGTTGTTTGTTTAAACAAAGGAGAAAGATCTATAGAATTAACTTCAAATCAGAAAATAGGAACTGTTTCCACAGTAGAAATAGATTCAGATTTCCCCATCAGTACGATAAATCGTGTTTCCAGTTCCTTAGAATTAAAGCCTTCAATATTAAAAGAAGAATATAAGAAATGTCTGAAGCACTCCCTTCAGGAGTCACCAGCTTTACAGGATCCCAAACTAATGGAATCACTTCTCGATTTCCTGATAAGAAATAAAGATGTGATTGCCCTAACCGGAGATCCTCTGGGCCGAACTAATTTGGTCCCTTTTGAAATCAAGTTGGAACCCAATTCCAAACCCATTTTCATTCCCCCTATCGGGTTCCACATTCTCAGTTAGTCACTATTGAGGAACACATCAAGGACATGTTGGAGCAGGATGTCATTCAGCCTTCAGCTAGTCCCTGGTCCGCTCCTATGATTCTCGTCTCCAAAAAGGACGGAACATCTCGCCCTTGTATAGATTTTAGACGCCTGAATAACATTACCATCCCAGACCGTTTCCCGATTCCAAACATGCAGGAAACAATTCTGAACGTAGGGAAAGCGAATTTTTTTCATCCCTCGATTTAGCATCAGGTTATTGGCAAATGGAGGTCAGTCCCGAATCTCGGGCAGTGACTGCTTTCTCCACTAACCGAGGCCATTACGAATTCCAGGTTTTACCTTTCGGAGTCCGAAATGGGCCTGCTAATTTCTCTAGGTTGATGAATATAGTCCTTTCCGACCTATTAGGTGTCGAAGCTCTCGTGTATCTTGACGATATTATCGTCTATAGTTCGGACATAAAAACACACTTTCAACGCCTTCATAATGTGCTATCACACTTGAGAAAAGCACACCTTAAACTGAAGCTTGCAAAGTGCAATTTTTTACAAGAATCCCTGGTATACCTAGGATTCCTACTCTCGTCCACAGGAATTAAACCTGATCCAGCCAAACTCGAAGCCCTGGAAAGGTACCCTGTACCCAAGACCATCGACGACGCCCGTGCATTTATTGGTTTTGTCGGATTCTATCGGAACTTTATCCCCAATTTTCGAATATTGCTAAACCATTACTAATTTGTTCCAGAAAAATTCGAAATTTAACTGGGAATCCGATCACCAACATGCCTTTGAAACTTTAATTAATAAACTAACCTGTCATCCCATTTTACAATATCCTGATTACACAAGACCCTTCATCATAGCCACAGATGCTTCCTCCTATGGACTAGGAGCCGTCCTGTTACAGGACGTAGACGGTGTGGAATTACCCATTGCTTATGCCAGTCAACTTCTCTCTGCACCTCAACGGAATTATTCCACTACGGACCGAGAGGCCCTAGCGGTATATTGGGCTTTGAAAAAATTCCGAAATATCGTCTATGGCTACGATGTAACCATCAAGACTGATCATAAGCCACTCACGTACCTCTTCAAGGACAAGCTACTTGAAGGACGATTGAGTAGATGGGCTCTGTTGATTCAGGATTTTGCAGCGAAAATCGTATACAAACCGGGAAAACTGCAAGTTATTCCAGACGGATTGTCGAGACTCAAGCCCGACGCCCGAGTGAATAAAATAGGACTTCTTCCTGTGTTCGACTACGAGTGTCTGCAATACTCCCAACAACAGGACCAACACACCCAAACCTTCGGGCGCGCCTGGAACAAAAGGAACCATCGAAGGTAAAAGAACAGTACAACCTCAAAGATGGGCTCGTACATTTCAGGAACGAAGATGGAAACGACCTCGTGGAGATACCAAAGGATCTCGTTGATATAGCCATTGGACTTTGTCACGACTCACCTTTTTATGGACACATGGGGCCGGATCGCACCATCAAAAGTCTTTTGGAGCGATACCATTTTCCCGAGATGAACAGAACGGTACATGAATACATCGCCGAATGTCCGTCGTGTTTAAAGCATAAGGGCAACGTACCATCCACCGCTCCAATGCATAAATATCCAGTATGCCAGAGGCCCTGGCAAAGAACTGGAATGGATATACTGGGACCATTTCCCAAAACATCAAAGGGAAATCAGTACATCATTGTGTTTACGGACCACTTCTCGCGTTACAGCGAAGTAGCCGCCATTCCAGATCAGACCTCGGAAACTGTGGCAAGAGCCCTAGTGGAACGCGTCATCCAAAACCATACCACTCCTTCCATCCTAATCTCGGATAACGCCCGTAGTTTCACTTCCAAACTGTTCGAGTCACTTTGTAACATGTGTAGAATTAAAAATACACACATTGTGGCATACCACCCGCAGGCAAACGGCTTAGTGGAAAGACACAATCGAAAGATCTTGGAAGCCCTGCGCCACGTTGTCGATGCATCCTCCCGTACATGGGATGATTCCCTTCCCATGGTACAAACAGCCATCAACAATGGCTATAATGTGTCCATCGGGGACACCCCTCATTTCGTTCTATATCACTACGACAAGCGTCTACCTTTTGATTTGCCCGACCAAACCGACCCGGCAGTCCTAACATCTTCCGAAATGGCAGAAGCAAATCAGCAACTAGCTGAACGATCTTTCAAGATTTTTGACATAATCCGCTATGCCCTCGACCAACGAAACCAACAGATGGAGCAAGAACAACATAGGCGTCATCCCCGTCAACGGACTATAATCGTTGGTATGCGATGTTATCTGAAGAGCGTGAAACCGCCAGGGGCTCATCGAAAATTATACCCGAAATGGGATGGCCCATATAGGATTATGAAAGACCTCGGAAAAAATCGTTATGAAATCCTCGACCTCCGGGATCATTCCAAACTAAAGATCATTCACGCTGACAATTTGAAGATAGCTTCCGAGCAACACCTTCCCAAAAAACAGCTGCCAGGCGTTCGAGCCGCCTATCCTTCAAAAGGTCAAGATATTAACAAATCGGGCAGGGATAAAAAACTGAAGTAGTCACCGCGGGAACCGCTACCCATGACGAAGATTGGTACCTCGTAATACCACCATTACTCGAGGCAATCTCTGAACAAGAGGAGGCCCCAGAGCCAAGCGTCCCATCGGACCCAGACCCTGGAGAAACCCCTTCGAGAGAATCACTCAGTGGAACTCCACCATCTCCTCCAACTCCACCATCTCCTCTGTCACCACCCTCGCCGATTGATGATCGACGCACGGACCCGACATACCGCCCGCAAATGCATCACCCACGTGAACTAGAACCTTCACATAAGAAACGAACCCGCTCAGAATCCGAGCTCAACGGTCGACCCCCATTGCCACCAAAACGAGGCCGACCCCTTCGCCCACCAACACAAGTATCCACACAAGTATCCACACAACTACCCCCAGCTCCGTATAACTTAAGGCGTAGAAATGAATAAAATTGTCCCCCTTATAATTTTCCAAATTATTTACTCTTGTAGACCTAGCATTAAAATTTCTACCGGAGTTGTTATAGAAAAACTTGCAGAAGGTAAATTTTTGAAAGGGCATGCAGACCTTTATATAAATTTGCAACCCCCTGCTAGAATTAAAATCAATCTCCTTCAGATACAAACCCAATTAGAAACGTTTGAAAGTAAAGTCCAAAATTCTTTCCAAGGAAAAGATCAGATTAGTCGCGTTCTGTTAGAAAATACCCTCGAAAATATTCAAACTACAGCACGCGCCCTATCAGAAATATTAGCCTTACCATGGATACAAACTGAAACCAAAAATTCCGAAAACTTTAACCAAAGAAGTAAAAGGGGACTGATAGATATAGGAGGGAAACTGTTCAAAGGTTTATTCGGATTAGCAACCGAAGAAGATATTAAAAGAGTTGAACTTAAATTGAATCTCTTCGCTCGGAATCGACAATATAATGGACACATGTTAGAACAAACTATTAGGTCATTACACGAAAACAATCGCTTCCTTCACTCCCTTTCGGACAGATTCACATACCTTGAATCCATGTTAGCTCAATACAAAGAACACAAACGATATCTAGAATTAATAGAAATAATGAACATACAAGTAACCCTAATCGATAAATACTTACAACGAATAACTACGATTCATTCCAAGGTTTTGCGTGCAACCCAGCTAGCCCATGGAAAAATCACTCTTTCCACCCTAATACCATGGGAAATACTCCAGTCCTTGATTCACACCGCCCAGTCACAATTAAAATTATCACCCATATTCCCACTCAACCACACTAATTACCCTCAATTTCTAGAATACACCTGGACTGTACATGGACCACGCCCCTACACATACCTCATAATTATACCATTTTTCGATTTCCTCACTTATGACGTATATAGATTTCACCCTTTCCCAACACCCTACCAAAATAACTCTAATGTCTATCGATTGTATTTACCCACCGTACCACCTTACCTTTTCCTCACCAAAGATCTATCAGCTTATTCTATGATGTCAGATAGCGACGTCCGGCATTGCCGATTCCCGCAACCAAATAAACAACTCATCTGCCCTCCACTCAAACCAGTTATTCTTCCCACTACTAGGTCTTGCTTTGTCGATTTAATTCGTGACCGGCATGCCCCCGTATGTTCATTTAAAAAATTTCATTCCCCTAAAACCATCCAACTACGAATTGGACCAGACATCTGGGTTTCCTTCGCGAACAGGACTGCCGCTACCCTCGAGTGTCCATCAAATTATTCCCTCATTACAATCCCTATGATTATTCGGCTACCAATTGGTTGCTCCTTGCGTTCAAAAGCCCTCCAAATATACAACCCGTATAAGGTTACCCTTAATAACTCATACCCATTTCCGTCGCAAATTAAATTTAAACCCGTCATAGAGATCTTAAATCTCTCCATAAAACCTGTAACCATCCTACCCGAACTGCATGCCCCTGAATGGAATGATCAATTGAGCCGGTTTAAAATTTCGGATGATAACCAAAACAACCTCTTACAAATACTACAACCGGTAACCATTTTCTCAACATCTGCCGTTAGTATCATTATTGTGTGTGCTATTATCCTCGGTGTATTTGTGATGAAAAGATCATTCTGGGAACAAAGAAAACCCAGTGACACGGAACATGAAACTATTTATGCACGACCAAGAGTGCGTACCCAGACCACGTGAACTAGACTTAAACCACCCGACTTATGTTGTATATATAAATCTGTATTATAAAACCAATAGTTATCATCTAGTTAGCCTTAGTTAGGATGTTACGTTATTATATTAATATCATTCTAGAGGGAAGAGCCCTGTAAAAATGAACCATAAATAATTCCCATATTCCTATATTATCTTATCCTTCATGTAATTCTTGTATTCATTTATATAGTCTCTGTATCCATTGTAAGAAAAAGTATCCATTTTAAAAATTCATGTGTTATATGGTTCATGTATAATCTTATATATTTAACTTTATATAATGCCTATACTCCTATGTATGTACGTGTGTGTATTCATTTTTACATAAGGACCAAAATCGCCCAACGCGAGTTTGGATAAAATATTTGATTCACTTTTACTTTGCTAAATAATTGGTGACCTGTTGTTTTTTAAAATCTCATAATCATTTTTTAGATTTCGCTTAATAAGGAATCCTGTTAAGCTTTGCAATGTTCACATTTTGTATACACTCTCTTTCGTTATAAACAATGAGATCATGTCTTGCCTAAGCATTAAAATTGTACATCTTAAACCTTAAAATTTCACTCATATGCATATTTTAGTGTAAAGATGCATAGTCCGATTTCCACTTTAGTTAACTTGGCAGATCATGATAACATCAGATCTGAAAAGTCGCGGTTTAAGATAAAAATATGGTTTCGTCTTCAAATATTTTGTTTACTCGTTCAAGCCTTACCACAGCTAAAAAATTTACTTATTTTTAAATATTGTGCAAAAATAATACAGCCTTCTTAGCATTTAATAATAATAATGTTAGCAGTTTTTGGGTATATAAACCCATTCAAATTCATCCATTGTCATTCAGAAGCTAATTCAGAGGCTGAGCACTACCTGTATTTTTTAGCAGTAAATTACAGTGAAGAAAGTTTTTATTATCCTTCGAGCCTTGCTCTCTTCAGAAAAACTTAGAAAACTTTCCGGATACGCTATAAGAAGAATCCGGAACCTTCAGCATTTAGATTGCAAATCTACCAGAGTCCTCCGAGCCACTATAGAAGAACTCGGAGAGTAACATAGAAAAACCACTTCAAGGCACCTATCCGTTGCTTGCCTCCTAAACCAGAACCCCCGTCAATCCGAACCACCCCAGGGCCATAGACGGAGGGGTTAACATATATATATTATATATATATATATATATATATATATATATATATATACTATATATATATATATATATATATATATATATAATATATACATATATATTATATATATATATATATATATATATATATATATATATATATATATATATATATATGCTCTACTGTGTATTGAGGCAGTTTCAGCGTTAGATAACCATCATATTGTAGACCATCACACTTACTGGAGACCATAAATCACCTTTCTCCGCCTCCTAATGCCCTTTCTTCACGACTTTATCCGAAGCTATGTGCACAAATACAAACCTCAAAATTTATTTCGCAAGTAGCACTCTCTCTCTCTCTCTCTCTCTCTCTCTCTCTCTCTCTCTCTCTCTCATTCTCTACCTTGTAGAAAAGGGTAACTTACGTTTATTATCAATAAATCACTTATAATAAAGGAAAAATTTAAAAAAAATTCCAAAATTTTATAGAAAATACGCCAAAAATATTTTCAGGTGATTAAATTCAATGGGGCTTCCCCGTATGTGGCTCATTGGTTTCGGTGACGCGGACTCTAGGCGGTGAAGCCTTGAGTTCGCTCTCGACTGCTGGGTTGGGTTGAGCTGGGCCGGCCATTCACCCTGTTCATGTTCGAAGTAAGACGGCCCTTCCGGCTAACTCAACCCCGCAAGGTGGTTATATGCAGTAACCCTTTCAATACGCCCGTTAAATATTGTAAATATAAAATAGATAAGGCGGCCCTTCCGGCTATCTCAGCCCCACAAGGTGGGGGTTATATGTAGTAACCCTTTCAATACGCCAGTTAAATATTGTACATATAAAATACAGGGTGTCCCAGAATTAACTATTTCAATGAAATCGGACAAATTTTTTAAAAACACTTTTATTTATGTTTATCATGTTTAATATGTGTTAAAAATGTATAAATTTCTAAATTTTTTTCATAATTTTATTTTCATATTTTTTTCATTATCTGGTCCAATGAAAGACCGTCTGAAGTCATAGAATGGCAAAGAGACTCTCCAAAAGTTAACGTGTGGCTTGGAATGACCAAATCCAAAATTTATGGCCCATTCTTCTTTGCGGAAGCAACTGTAACAGGTACCGTCTACCTTGATATGCTTCAGCAGTTTCTCGAACCACAGCTTCATGATGATGGCATCTTGATAATGTTGTGTTTCAACAAGATGGAGCACCATGTCATTATGCTCTAATTGTTCGAGAATACCTCAACAGACGCCTTCCGAATCGGGGATTGGACGTGGAGGACCTCGACCTTGGCCTCCGCGTTCTCCGGATTTGACACCCTGGATTTCTTTGCATGGGGTTTCATAAAAACAAAGGTTTATCGCCAAAAGATCAATGCTTCTTGTTGAAACACAACATTATCAAGAATGCCATCATCAAGAAGCTGTGGTTCGAGAAACTGCTGAAGCATATCAAGGTAGACGGTACCTGTTACAGTTGCTTCCGCAAAGAAGAATGGGCCATAAATTTTGGATTTGGTCAATCCAAGCCACATGTTAACTTTTGGAGAGTCTCTTTGCCATTCTATGACTTCAGACGATCTTTCATTGGACCAGATAATGAAAAAATTCTGAAAATAAAATTATGAAAAAAATTTAGAAATTTATACATTTTTAACACATATTAAACATGATAAACATAAATAAAAGTGTGTTTTTAAAAAATGTGTACGATTTCATTGAAATAGATAGTTAATTCTGGGACACCCTGTAGATAATCCAATATAAAATATAGATTTTTATCATGGTGCTAAAGTTTAAAGATATTTATATAGGGTCCTACTTATTTTTAGCTGTCAATTATGTCATTCAATTTAATTATAGGCCTATACATAAAAAGAATTATAAAATGTTTCTATAAATGTTTCTATTGTTATTGTTATTGTGTGTGAATGGACGTGCTGTTTTACTCTCTCTATTAAACACCCAAATTAGAAGGGAAAAATCTACCCGGCGGTTATTCTGTTTGCACCCGAAAGTGCATAAAGTATCAGTGAATCCGTGCATATAAATTATAAAGTGAAATTCATAAAAATAAAGAAAGTGCAATACAGTTTACATCATCTATCACCAGTTTTAACGTATATATTCAAAACGAAAAGCGAAATACGGTTGGGCATTCGTGAAAGTTTGAAACAAGCAGGAAAAAGGTCATAAACGCAAAGGTCAGAAACCTCTCGAAATACACCCGACCATCGAAACATCGAAAGAAAGGAAACAGAAACAAAAAATAATAAAAAAAAAATAATACAAAAATAAATAAATAAATAAATAAAATAAATAAATAAATAAATAATTTGGGTGGGCACGTAATAAATAATAAATAAACAATAATAATTAAAAAAAAATAATAAATAATAATAAATAAATAATATTAATAAAAGTAAATAACAAATAACAAACAATAAACTTAAACCTTGCAAGATATTTTAATATCTACGAATATCTGCAAAAGAAATGGACTCACTGGTGACTATTCTCCACACTAAAACCAGTATGCAAGTCAACATGGCAGAGGAAGAAAACAAAAACAGAAACCCATGCATAAATGTGCATTAGACTGCAGCCTACATGCATTAAAATGTGATGAATGCAGACTATGGATACACTACAGTTGTAGTGCACTACCTATTTATTTCCTACTCATCCTTCAAAATTCAAAAAGAAAATTCTCATGCTTTAGATGTGCTCGTCAAATTTGCGATGACTATGACAGGCAATTTGAAGAGCTTGAAGTAGAACTGGCAGGTGAGTTACAGGAGGAGGAAATTAGCATTGCAAATGCAGAGCTTGCTGAAAAAGTGAGAAACCCTCAGGATGAGACCCTAGAGAGAGGGAAAACTGCAAGCAAAAAGGGCACCAAAAGAGAGAAAACAAGAACAGGAAATGGACACTAAAACCTTCAACAAAGTGAACAACCCCACTGTACACAGTCACCAAAAAGCCAAAGTGAAACCAAGAGGCCAGTATGCAAGTATTACAGGAGGGGCTTGTGTAAATATGGACTAAGGGAAGTGAATGCCCATTTGCTCACCCACCACTCTGCAAAAAATTTATACACGATGGGAATGGCATTTCTGGATGTAGATCCAATGCAAGATGTCTCTACTTTCATCCCCAAATTTGCCAGAGCTCATGGTGGGAAAGAAGGTGTTTTAAAGAGAACTGCAATCTGGCCCACCTGAAGGGAACAATCCGATTCCAACCACATCAAACTCAACGGAGAGAATACCAGGATAGTGAGCCTACTATCCATCAGCACTATTTGGCCCAAGGGATGCAAGAAAACCCTAAACCAAATACCATTCATGCACCCACATCTTATGCTGATGTAGTGGGTCCAGGTAAGCCCACTGGTGAAAATAGTACAGCAAGCAACCATGAAACCCCATTGGGGTTTTACCACCTCATAAAACAAATACAAGACATTCAAAGCTCACTTGGGCTCCTCATACAAAAGCAAACGAGAACCCCAGCAGGAACCCTACAAATGCCCTATATGGGAGATGAAACAAATGGCTCCACAAAATGTATCAATAATCTATTTAAACATCCAGGGCCTTTACCCAAACTCAAACCATACCAAAGTATCTTTACCTAAAGAGCCTAGTGGAAAACACTACTAGCACAGTTATAGCCCTCACAGAAACCACACTGAACCCCATGATCATGAGTAGTGAAATTGCAATTAAAGGGTACACCACCCATAGATGTGACAGAGAAGACCGTCTAAATGGTGGTGTCCTGATGTACATCCCTGAAAACATTCAAAGTGAACTGCTCATGGCATACTCAAATGGAGCCTGTGAACTCCTAATCATCATGCTCAGCATAAATAAAGAAGACATAATACTAGTGAATATCTATAGACCCCCAGATAGCTCCCATCTAGAGCTCACTGAAGTCCTGGAAAAAAATCAGGCAATGCCCAGCTATTGTAGACTCAACAAGAGACTTAATCATTACAGGAGACTTTAATCTCCAAAATTGCACCTGGAACCAATATGGTGGTATGAAATCAGGGAAAAAGGTCCAAATCAAAACACCTGAATGAGTTATGGAACAACTGCTCCTAGTACATGTCCACTGCCCAACTAGAAAAAATAATATCCTAGATTTAGTGCTGACAAAAAATGCAACTACAATGACCACATTGTTATAACACCAACTATACACTCCGACCACAATGTCATGCACATATTCACAAACTTGTCCCTCCACAAATGTAAGCAAGACCCATGCCAAACGAACTTGCCATACTCTGACCTAAACCTGCACAAGTCAGACTGGACATCAATAAATAACTGTCTGGGAGAAATAAAACTGGAAGATGAATTAGAAAACCTAAAGCCAGAAGAATACTGGAGTAGAATACAATACTGCTGTCATCAGCATCATACAACACACACAAAGAAAAACGATAGTGCACAGAAGCACCGGACAAAGAGCACAGATACAGAAGACACTTATGAGAAAGAGAACAAAGCTATCTAAACAACTGACAAAGCAATTAAGTGATACAAGACATAGTAACATCCGAATCAGATACTGATTAGAACTTAAATAAGGAGTCAACCATAAGAGAGAATATTGATAATGAACACAAAGCTATTGGCACTATAAAGGAAATAGCAAATTCTTCTTTAGCTATGCTAAACGGGCCAGGTCCGCGCCAGCCTATTTGGCGCCCTTAGCAGGACTGCAGCTGGCGCCCCCACCCGCCCTCCCACTTCAACGATTTGGGTTGCCCACAAAGTAATCAAGTACCATATTGAAGAAACTATTTGCCTTACACTGATCTATTTTAATTTGCTAATACATCATTTATTATAAAATTATAAAATCATTTCACAGTTCAAGAAGTGTCATGACCAATCAAAAAGCGGTAAAGCGGGGCATATGTAGTAACAAATCAGAACGCTTCAAAGTGCTAAATATGCAGGCAAAAAGGACATATCTACTGTTTTTTTCCAAGCAAGAGGGCATATGTCACATAAAAACAGTTATTCGCTTTATTGAGCGACTCCGGAACTCATATTAAGCCGTAAATAAGCCGAGTCGCTTATTGACGACTCCCGTCTGTGCGCGCAACATTTTTAAATCGCTTATTTACGGACTCCCGTCCCTAAAGGGTTAAAGTCGTGATAGTGAAAGTTTCTATAATGACCCATAAGATGAATAAGTTATAGTAAATATCAGTCAAGCTAATCTGGGTGTACATACGTCGTACAACCTTTCATCATTTGTCTATGCTTCTCATTCCTTCATTATTTTTTTCATGTTGTTCTTACAATACTATCAGACGTGCACAGGGTGGGAGCGCTGGCGCCCCCCAGATCTTTGGCGCCCTTAGCATTTACTAACCTCGCCTAATGGAAGCGGCGGCCCTGCTAAACGCAAAGCAGTTATCAAAACGAGCATGGCCCTTGCTTGCTAAAGATGGACTAACTCTCACATCTAATACACAGGAATGGCAAACATTCTACAATCTCAATATGCTTTACGCTGAGTACCCCTGTAGTAGCAAAGAAAATAATACAGCATTTTTTTGATAGAGAAGAATGACCAGACAGACCATTATTGGAAGATCTACAAATACCCCTAGAGATATACAACAGCAATAACAAGCTACCGGAGAGTTCAGCCCTGGTCCAGATGGAATTGGAGCCAAGATTCTTAAGGAATGCAAACATATTTATCTCTGCCTTTGAAAATCCTGTGGAGATCCTCACTAGACACCAGTAGAATACACCAATCATGAAACAAGCAATATTACCCCAATCTACAAGGAGGCAAAAGAAGGAAGCCAAGAACTATAGACCCATATCTTTGACTTCCCATATTATTAAATATTTGAGAAAGTCCTGAAAAGGCACATTGTCAGTTTTTATAGAAAATGAACATCTCTTATAAGACTTTCACATGGCTTCAGACCAGAGATCCTGCCTTACTGAACTTATAGACCATTGCAATACAATCCTCAATATTTGGGAGAAACCACAATGTTGCTGTCATCTATCTAGACTTTGCAAAAGCTTTTGACAAGGATGACCATGGTATATTTCCATAAACTAAAAGAATTTGGTATTTGTGGAAAAATAGGAAAATGGATCCATGCCTTTCTCTCATGACGAAAACAAATAACATTGTAAATGAGCAAGATCTATAGAAAAAGTGATTAGTGGAGTGCCGCAAGGCACAGTACTAGACCAATTCTATTCATTATAATGCTAAACAATATAAACTGTAACCTAGGAAGCCTCTCCTGTCTTCGCAGATGATACCAGAATACTAAGACCAATTACAGAAAAGAAACTGTGTAGAGCTACAAAAGATCTACAAACTATATATGCATGGCCGTCATGCAAACAATATGGCCTTCAATGAAGACAAATTTGAACTAATTAAGTATGGACCAAATAAATACCTGAAAGAACAATTCAACTACACTGGACCCACAGGAAAAGATATTGTACAAACTGAGCATGTCAGGGATCTAGGATTATATTATCTGAAGATGCAACATTCACAGGCACATTGACAAAGTAACCTCATCATGCAAACAACTAATAGGATATATACTGAGACATTCGAACTAGGGACAGTATGACCATGCTTACCCTGTGGAATCACTTGTCCTTCCACGCATTGACTACTGCTCTCATTATGGCTTCCCCACAAACAAAATGATGCAAAAAATTGAGGGCCTACAAAGAACCTTTACCTCGTATATTAAACAACCTGAATGGGCAACAGGTGAGTAAAACAAATTAACTACTGGGGATAGGCTCAGAGGCCTCAACCTTTATTCCATAGAGAGATGTTTGAGAGATACATCCTAATCTACACCTGGAAATTCTAGAAGGGCTTTTAGTTGCCCCCAATACTGAACCAATTGTGCACACCTTAACAAGAACTGGAAGAATGTGTGAAAAATATCACCTTCCCACCAAACAGTCTGAGAAGGATTCAAACCCTTCAATATAATAGTATCTCTAGGCAGGGTTCTCGCCTGTTTCTCCGTGCCTCAGTAACCTTAGAGATATAAGTGGCAGTCCCAGTAGATACTTTTAAAAAACCTTGGACATGTTTTTTAGCGAACTACCCGACCAACCCACAGTGTCAGGGTATTCCTCTGCCAACCAGCCCCCACAAATTCAATAGGGATCAAATCGTATGGCAGGAGCGAGAGAAAAGGGTGCGACCCCGTCGTGGCCCCGCCTCAGGAGGCGCTGAGCGACTTCGAGGGACAGCGCACCTTGAGGCAGAAGCGCTTTAAGGTAAATTAAGGTAAATTTAAGGTAAATTTAAGGTAAGCTTCAGATTCTTGAATCTTTACTACTTGAGAAAGGAAAGTGAAAGACATTTAAGTTTCCTTATTCTTATTACTTTTCTTATTGATTTATGCCATTGTACATACAGCTCACTCTGTTTGGGGGGTATAATGATACCTTTTTCTGATTTTGTTAAAGCCAACTACATTCATTAATAAATAGCGTTGTCTGGCACTCTCTCCAGGCTGCTGTTCATTGGAGACGCGACAGTGAGAGCATCTCTCTCTCCATTAATATACACAAGGGTGAGTAAACAATATAGAATTATTATATTGTGCCACTCTACATATTTGGTCTGAGCTTCACAAATTAAATAAATAACGCAATCTGGCAACTATTCTACATATTTAGAATGAGCTTCAGAGATTAAATAACAGAATTATTCTAAATAGCGCAATCTGGCAACCCTTGCCTTTCCATATATATGTATACACGCCTTCTAAGTCGACTGATGCTGATGTCTGACTCTTCATTATGTTATGAGACGTGGAAGTGGGAACATCTCTCTCTCTCTCCTTTAATATGGTACTGTCTCTACCATTAATAATATATATATATATGTATACACTTTCTAAATCAACTGGCTGTGATGGCAAAGCCGACCAGGGTAGCTGGGGTTACTCTTCATTATGTTATGAGACGTGGCATTGTGAAGATCTCGCTTAATATGGCTCTGCCAAAATAAATAATTAAATAGCGCATTCTCATTAAAATAAATAAATACCTGGCAACCCCCTCTAAGCCATGATTAAGCCTGCCAAGTCACCTGATGCTGATTCATTATGCTTCGTGACATGCGAGCGTGAACATCTCTCTTGTCAAAATAAATAAATAATTAAATATCTGGCAACCCTCTCTAAGCCAGGATTAAGCCTTCTAAGCCAACTAAGGCTGGTTCATTTTGCTTCGTGACATGCCAGCGTAAACATCTCTCTGCCAAAATCAATAGATAATTAAATAGTGCAATCTCATTAAAATAATTAAATATCTGGCAACTCCATCTAAGCCAGGATCAAGCCTTCTAAGCCAACTAAGGCTGGTTCATTATGCTTCGTGACATGCCAGCGTGAACATCTCTCTCTCTCTCTCTCTTATCTTCTTTGGTTAGGTTAGGTTAGGTTAGGTTACCTTCCTAGATTAGGGTTACCCTTTTGGGGGAGATCATCCTCCCTCTCCCCGTGAAACCCCCTTCATGCAAATTGGGGTACTAACCCCGACTCTCCTTTGTTGCATAACCCCTCCCATCCACCCCTCTCTCCCATTACCCCTACCCACTTTGGAACATTGATCAACATTGCACTGCAATTTGCACTCTATCTTTTTGCGGACATACAAATTATATTAAATTTGGTTTATCATATTCGATTTTTTGTTTAAAAGATTGCTCACCAAACATCAAATTGGCCTTGTGGTGGTTTTCTCAATGAGAAGCTCAATAGGATAAAACTATTGGTGTTGCCCTTTTTTCGAGAGCTTGTCGGTCTACCCCTGGCTCCATAAACGTATTTGTTTATGCTTAATAGCTTTGTCTATTAATTGGGTCGTATTTAGAGACCTTGTCAGTCTATTGGTGGTTATGGTGGTGATCAGGCCCGTGCACAGGCCATTTCGGATGGGGGGCTGAAAGTTAACAAATAGGGCACCATCTCCTCCCTCCTCAAAAAAAATTAAGTCTCTTCACAGCATTTATACGGATGTTATTTTGTTTTTGGAAAAAAAGGGCACTTCTGAGGTATGAAGGGGCAAATGGGAGGGCTCAAGACCCTGTAGCCGCCCTCTCTGCACGTGCTTGGTGGTGATGGTTGTCGGGAGGTATTCTAAGGACGGCTTTTGTGTGGTAGTATAATATATATATATATTATAATATATAATATACTACGCCAAATGGCTGGTTACGCCTTCTAAGCCAACTGGATGATTAAGACTTCTAAGCCAAATGAGGCAACTCTCATTATGCACCTGGGCTGTCCAGGTGTAGGATGCTCTCTCTTCTCTCTCCTCCTCTCCTCTCTCTTAGATTAGGTTTGGGTGGCAGCTTGGGATTCCCCCTTGCTTGCGTCTTCCTTTTTTTTTTTGTTACACCATGGGGGAGGGGGGTTTTGGCACCTTGCAACAAGCGGGTGGGGTAGGAGTGGCACTGGAACTCAATTGATCAACATTGCATGCAATTGCATTCTAACATTTTGCCCTTTTTTGAGACCTTGTCGTCTACCCCTGGCCCCATAAACGTATTTGTTTATGCTTAATAGCTTTGTCTATTAATTGGATCGTATTTAGAGACCTTTCGGTCTATTGGTGGTTGTGGTGGTTGTGGTGGTGATGGTTGTGGAGAGGTATTCTAAGGACGGCTTTTGTGTGGTAGTTCTTCTAAGGATGGCATGCGCGTATATATTTTGCTATTGGGATACAACCTTTACATGCATCTGTTTATACAGGGTGTTTATAAAGTCCCTATCTATTTTAGTGAAAACGTAGCAAAATGGTAAAATTCAATAACAATATAATAGAAGGCATACATTTAATGAATACTCAAGCATATGATTCTACATGAGCACCATCAGTATCTCAACAGAGTTCGAATCTGTCAGCAGCATTGCGGAACACATTTTGGAGCATGACAGGGATTATTTTTTTAACTGCTGTTACGATACGAGCACGTAAATATCCCAGCTTCATTCAGATGGCATTTTAAACACCGTCTCTTTCAACAAGATGAGGCACCTTGTCATTAAGCAAACATTGTTCAGGAGTATCTAAATGAACGATTTCCAAATCGGTGGATCGGACGTGGAGGCAACAGGCTCTGGGCGGCTCGACCTCCTGACCTAACGCCCTTGGATTTCTTTGCATGGGGCTTTATCAAATCAAACGTCTATCAAACGAGGGTTAAAGATCTGCAAGATTTACGTGCTCGTATCGTAACAGCAGTTACAAAAATAACCCGTCATGCTCCAAAATGTGTTCCGCAATGTTGCTGAGAGATTCGAACTCTGTAGCGATACTGATGGTGCTCACATAGAATCATATGCTCAAGTATTCATTAAATGTATGCCTTCTATTATATTGTTATTGAATTTTACCCTCTTTGCTACGTTTTCACTGGAGTAGATAAGGACTTTATAAACACCCTGTGTATAGGTGTGTGTGTGTGTGTGTGTGTGTGTGTGTGTGTGTGTGTGTGTGTGCTTTTAAATCAATAATTTTTTGTGGGCCCAGCATAAGCATCTGTTCTCTCTTCATTAATATATACACTAATTAAATAAACAGCGCAATCTGGCACTACAAAAGTTATCAATATATATATATACACACACACACACACACATATATATATATATATATTCACTTCCTTCTACTACTTCTTTCACCACCTTTCTCTACAAAAAAAAAAAAAAAATGGTGTCAATAATCCAGCAGGGTTGAAAGCACCTTAAACAGAAAAAACAAACAAACAAATATATATATATATATATATATATATATATATATATATATATATATATATATATATATACTACGCCAAATGGCAGGTTACGCCTTCTAAGCCAACTGGCTGATTAAGACTTCTGAGCCAACTGGCTGATTAAGACTTCTAAGCCAAATGAGGCTACCCTGAACTCTCTTTATGCACCTGGGCTGTCCAGGTGAAGGATGCTCTCTCTTCTCTCTCCTCCTCTCCTCTCTCTTAGTTAAGGTTTGGGTGGTAGCTTGGGGGATTCCCCCTAGCTTGTGGCAGCTTGGGGATTCCCCCTTGCTTGCATCTTCCTTTTTTTGGTGACACTAGCACCCTGGGGGAGGGGGGGTTGGCACTTTGCAACAAAGGGGTGGGGTGGAGGTGGCACTGGAACTCAATTGATCAACATTGCATACAATTGCACTCTAATATTTTGCGTATGTACTACTACCCTTCATACAGTTTCTGCATCCCTTTTGGGGTTCTAAATGCTCAGGCCGATGTCCAAAAGACTGCCAGATCTTACTATAGAGTTAATTGTTACATTCAAATGACGTAAGACATCATTGAAGCTAATCTGAGGAAATTACGCGTAAATTTTGTTGATGATGCCATATGGAATCGCTGAGACAGAAAGGGTTAAGTCTAGGCTAGCTTTATTGATAGAGAAAACAATTTGTTCATACATATCTTTAAATTCCAAAATATGTGTTTGAATTTTACAGTTTACATCCTGACAAGCTAGAGCATCATTAGGGATACATATATTATTTAGCAATACATCAGACTTATTACAGTACTGTTGTTTGCCCTCATCATCAACTCTGGACCAGTCTAACTTCGCTTTACGTGTATCATTTACCTGTGAGAGCATTGGAATACATTTAATGGAGGAGACTGAAGACACCAGTTGACCAGGGAAGTACTCCGGGGTGGACGTTAGGCATGGGACATGGAGTGCTGGAACTCCCATTTCTCTTGTCACTCTCTCCTTTAGCTGATCTTTTACCTTGTCTCATCTACCCTGTGAGCAGTCCAGCATGCTCTCAAACACATACTTCTCCCTTTATTCTTCGCTACACATACATGCATCTTACATACTACACAATCTTTTAAAAAATTATAAAAAAAGTGGTATCGTTGAGCCTTGGAGACCTTGTTTATGGCTCCCTCCTTTCTCTGTAGAGGGGTCACTTTTGCGGGCACTCGCCCCTGGCCCTCTCCTTTCTACAAAAAAAAACTCATTTAATAGGGGCATATGGTCAGAACTAGCATAGGAGTACAAAACTCTCTTATTCAGAACTGCCTGATTTGCATCAGGTGTACAGAAACAGTGATCCAACCATGAGGTGGTGTGTTAACTATCACTAACATAAGTAAAGCTATCACCAGAAAGATTACACATAGACGAAAGGGTCAAGTTATTATTTTCAAAGAAGGCTTTTAAGTGGTTGCTGAACAAAGAATTATCATTAAGCACATTAGCACTGAAATCACCAATAACACTAGTATGCATATGAAATTTTTTTGTCTGCTGTGAGGGTTTTTTCAACTCATATTATATAATTCGACCATGCTGAATTCGAAAATGACATTGGTTTTCCTCAATTAGGTCAGGTTTTTTCTCTATTGGCCATTTATTATAAGTCCAATTTTATCCCCAAATTTATTGATTTTTTTAGCTTAAACACTGTAGATACGAGTAATATTATAAGAACACTCGTGAAAAATGAAAACATTGTGTGAATAAATACTTTTATTCATACAATGAATATGGAAAAAAGTTTATTGAGGAAGGAATGAAGTTTTTTGGCTTTCCGTCTGTGTTTTTCTTCGGGCACGTCTCGCTTCAAACACCAGCAATAGTCCGCCAGCATATTGATATCCCAGTTTCCCTGGTACCTCTCTTCCATTATTTTGATATCTTGGTGAAATCGTTCACCCTGTTCCTCACTATAATCCCCGCAATTTTCAGGAAAATAGTCCAAGTGGGACCACAAAAAGTGCATTTTTATGGACATGCGCGACCCATGAGCTTTGAAAGCTTCCATCAAGTTTTCGACAACGGACTCGTATTCTGGACTTCTACGCTTGCCAAGAAAATCAGTGACAACTGATTTGAATGCCTGCCAGGCATTCTTCTCAGTTGGAGTCATTGCGTTTTCGAACTGAGTATCCTTGATCAAAGTTCGAATTTGAGGACCATCAAAAACCCCAGCATTTAGTTTAGCATCAGATATATGAGGAAATTTACTCTCGAGATATCGGAATGCTGAACCCTCCTTATTCATTGATTTGATGAAATTTTTCATCAAGCCCAGCTTAATATGAAGTGGTGGGAGCAAAATTTTTGTTGGTGGTACAAGGGGCACTGAAACGACATTATGCGACCCAGGTTCAAAATTCTCTCTGGATGCCCATTCACGCTGTGCATAGTGCTTCTCATCCGCTCGGCTATCCCATTTGCAGAGGAAACATGGGTATTTCGTGTATCCCCCTTGCATTCCCAATACAAATGCCACAATCTGAAAAAAAAAGAAAATATTTAAAGAATTTAGAGAATTTGTTCTATCAGATAAAAAAAATCTATGCATTGGACTGTATCACTTCTGTGGGGAAGTTAAGTGTTCTTATACGCTCTCAAATAACCTTTGGAAAAACAACATAGTCAATAGCAATAGTTTACTTATGATATTAGTATTACCTTCAAATCTCCACAGATCCTCCAGTTATGTTGGTCGTATACGAGAGCATCCAGTAAAATTTTCATGTTATCGTAGCTCTCAGTAAGTTGTACGGAATGTGCTACAGGGACTGATGCAACCCTATTCCCAATGTTGAGAAGTACTGCTTTCAAACTTCGTTTAGACGAGTCTATAAATAGCCTCCATTCTGATGCGTTATATGGCAGGCCCAAGGATTCGATTAGCCCCTCAACATTGCAGCAGTACACTAAGGAAGAGGTATTTTCGTGCACTGCAAAAAACTTGCGGAATTCTTCCTCTCGTTTCCTATACCAGGAGAATGTTGTTCCCGGAGCCAGCAAGTTGTCCTCTCGAAGTCGTGAGCCCAAGATCTCGGCAGCTAATTTGGAAAGTCCTAAATCCCTGGTAAGATCATTAAGTTTGGCCTGGTTGAGAGGCCTCGGCTCATTTGAAGCGGTATTTTGAGGTATATACGACTGGGACTGGTCATTGGCATTGGTCATTGATTCATCATCAGAATCATCGAAGTCCAGGGTTTGAGGTGGGTCGGGTATTGGAATTCCAGGACCATGCGGGACAGGTCTCATAGCAGAAGGAATGTCAGGGTATACAACAATGTGTTTATTCTTCTTGTTAACTCCTGAAAATAGAAACACAGAAACGTGGATATAAAACTTGCATATGAAATAGAAGAAGCATTCAGACAGTGGCGGCTCGTGAGGGAAGGCTACGGTCTGTAAGATATGAAATAGGTCGATGGAGTCTGTATATTTTCTTTCTTTTTCATTCATATTGTCCCTTCGGGGACAATATGAATGAAAAAGAAAGAAAATATACAATCATTGTATATGTAAATGTAACTTGTATAACAATATGTATGTGTAAATGTATTTTCTATAACAATATGTATATGTAAATGTATGATTACCATTATGGTGAATATTATGCTATATATGGTGAATATTACATTATGGTGAATATTATGTCAAGTTTCATGCGAGGATTTCAAAATATTTAAGAAAATAAATTTATAAGCCCACCTTGGAGGTTTGTCATGCAGAAATAGCAATCTGTCACGTGATCCTTTCCTTCTCTCCAAATCATGGGAATTCCAAAAGGCAAAGATTTCGCTCTGCCTTTGCTCCATCTTCTCAAATTTTCAATGCACGTCTTGCAGCACATATGAGGGGCGAAATTTTTGTCCTGGTCCCCTAGCTTAATTCCAAAGTATGCTCTATACATTGTCTTCACAAATTTAGTGATTTGGGACTGGTTATTTGGCATGGTAACCGTCCCACATATGTAGCAGAATCTATTGGGATCATTTTTACACGCTCTATTCATTATGAAATATTTTATCTATATGCCCGAAAAGTAAAAAAAGATATTACAAGTGAAACAAGTGATGATAGATGTTACTGTTCCAATTCCGCTTTGACAAAATCACGAAAAATTCTATTTTACTTATGAGGCCATAGCCGGATAACCTGAGCTGATTGAGAAAAACGGATTGCAGATCCGAAATCAGCAGGACAAACTCTATAAGAATCACTTACAAAACCCTTGACAGCAAAATTGATGCATACCAGTGTAATAGCTACACATGTCGTATACAACTCATTAATAATACTGCTGACCTGCTCCAATTTAATGAGGTAATCTTCTTCATTATCAACTGCCTAAAAAGGCACACAGATACACAGAATGACAAATGTTTTATTGTCTACACAAATTTCTATTCCACTATGCCATTTCAAACCAAGTTTTAATTCACTAATATATTTCCCATACCCTAACCTCCATAGAATAGCTACCCCACCAGGTGGGTGGCCTACAAAGAGACCATCTTGTTTATCTCTGGTGGCCTCCCCTATTCCACGAAAGTTACTGGACAGGCTATTCAGGTCCTTTAAGTCCTGTTTCCATAGCCATGTTTCCTGCAGACAGAGAATATCAGCATTCTCAAACAGCTTATCAATTATGATCCGTTGTGTTTGGTGTTATTGCCTAACCTCAGGCCTCTACAATTACGAGAGATTACCTTGACTGTTGCAATTAGAAAGATGCAGGAGTTCTGCCATCCATCTCTTGAGAAGACACATTCTCTACATGTTGAATTCTATTTATACCAGGTACACTAGACCCAGCTAGATTTTCCTCCACAGTACAACGCATGATGTCTCCATAATTACCCTCTCCAGCACTTGCTAGAGGGGCTGCAGTGTTTTTCGTCCCTTCTTCTTATAGAACCGCCGTACATACTGTATACCCGTTCCAGCCATACTGCTGGATCAATAAATACCCCTGGATCATTACAGACTGCTGTAACTTGAGAGGAACTGTACGTAGTTCAACTGGAGTCAATTTTCCTACATGTAACGTGAAGGTTCACTTTTTCTTCCACAAATGCCTGCAGCTACTCGGCCGTAAGATCAGGCCGACATCTCAAGACGATGTTTGCAGTCTTCGTTGGTACAGCCATCATACGATCTGTTTTGGCAGCCCCTATAATACTTTGCCGTTCCCTGCCAGCCTTTGACATAGGCTGTCTCCTTCTAGCCGGTGCGTGAGTGGGACCAGACCCCTTTGAGGGACTACCACCATTAGCTACTGCAGTGGTTGTAATTCTCGGAAGGGTTGTTGTTTCTGGCCCCTCCTTACTACCATTGTCCAAGATGCATCTCCATCATGACCCACAACTGCATTCCCAGCATCCCAGTCCACCAAGGCCCCTGTGTCAGGGTACCCTGTGTGCAGTGATGGGCAGTATCTACATCAGGGGTGGGGAACCTGCGGCCTTTTGGGGTACTAGTTGCGGCCTTCTGCCTACTTGACATTCAGAATTCATACCATACGATAATGGACAGCAACTGATACCCTTTTAGGGCTTTAGGCTATTTCATTAGATCATGGTTTCAGCTTCACTGCTTCTTACACATACAAGCCTTCTTTATGGCTTGAACAATAGGAAATATGGCAACGCTGCCAGTTGAAACTGGCAGCGTTGCCTTACGGCTTACGCCGCCAGTTGAAACTGGTAGCGTTGCCTTACGGCTTACGCCCTTACCTATCAACGATCAACTCGACTGGCTGACTGGATGACAGTTACTGACGATTCTCCGATAGTGACACGCACGGATCAATTCGTGTACCATTTTTATTTAAAAATCTTCTGGTACCCTAATCATGTCAAAAACTGTGAAAAGAAAATTAAAGGAAGAGAACAGAGTATTCCATGAAGAATGGGAATTGCAGTATTTCATAGTTGCTGAGAAAGATAAAATGATGTGTTTGTCTACAACGCCATAATTGCAACAGTGAAGCAACACAATGCATATCAGCATTACGCAACTCATAAGAACCACAAGTATGCTATATTGGAAGGAGAACCCCGAAAGTCTGCACTTACGAAGATGAAACTTCAAAAGCAGCAACAACAGCAAGTATTTAAAACGATGTCAGGCCTAGGGACTGAAATCACTGAAGCAACTTATAAAGTAGCATATATACTTGGAAAAAGAGGTAAGCCATATAGCGATGTGGAAATCATAAAAGAATGCATTGTTGAAGTTGTAGCCTCTTTAGATTCAGACAAGGTTAACAAATACAAACAACTACCTCTTTCAAGAAGGACCATAACTGATCGGCAACATGAATTAGCCCTCAATATAACTGAACAGCTTCATACAATATGCCAAAGCGAAAATACTTATTATTCGATTGCCTTGGATGAGTTCACTGATATTATTGACTCAGCGCAAGTGTCATTTTTTATTCGTGTTATAACTGCAGATTTTCAATACTACGAGGAGTTACTGGCTTTGGGTATCCTTGCGGGGAAGACACGTGGAATTGACGTCTTGTCTCTCTTCAAAGAAAAATGCCGTGAAGCGAAACTGAATTTATGTAATTTATTAAGTGTATGCACAGATAGTGCACCTTCCATGAGAGGAAAATGTGCAGGATTTATTGCGCTACTACAAAAAGAACTGCCAAATCCAGATAGCTTGATTTCCTTTCACTGTATTTTGCATCAACAGAATCTCTGTGCCAAATCTACTGTTTTAAGTGACACATTAAGTAAAGTTATACGTATTGTGAACTACATTAGAGCAGATGCATCACGACATCGCCAGTTTCGCAATATGTTTATGCTTAATGATGAAACATTCAGTGTGGATCTTCCGTATCATTCTAAAGTGCGCTGGTTGTCACAAGGGCAATTCTTTGAAAAACTTTTGTCTTTGCGAAAACAAATCACAAGATTTTTTGAGGAACTCAGTGAACCATGTAAATTGTCAAAAAAGGATTTCTGCAGAAATGCTGCATTTTTTTGTGACGTAATGTCAAGGCAAAATTACCTGAATATTTCTTTGCAAGGTAAAACTAAATCCATATATGAAATGTGGCAAAAAATCCAGGCTTTTCGAAGGAAGCTGCGCTTTTTCAAAACTATCCTTACCCGATCGGAACTTTCAGCTGAACACTTCCCTGAACTGCGAAAGGTAATTGATGAAGAAGATACAAGCAAATCATTAAGGGAATGCGATGTGAAAGAATACACAGCTGTCCTAGACTCCCTGATTGAAGAATACGATGAAAGATTTGAAGATTTTGAGAAACATGACTTCACACTGAAACTAGCTTTCCAACCACACCTGGTTAATATCTCGAAAGCGCCTGAAGATTTACAGATGGAGTTGATTGAGCTATTAGAAGATAATATCCTTAAGTCTCTATTTGATACTAAGAAGGATCCTGTTGAAATATGGAAAAATGCCGTTGAATACCCACGTCTGCGCCAACATGCTCGTCGAATGTTGTCTTGTTTCGGCACAACCTACTGTTGTGAATCAACGTTTTTGTATGTGACTCAAATCAAAACGCGCTTGAGATCTCAGATGACGAATATTCACCTGTAGGACCAACTAAAACTACGGTTAACGATGTTGGAACCAAATGTACGACTCCTGTCCCGCAATAAGCAGTCACAAAAAAGTCATTAAATGGTTTATCACTTTTTCACTTAATATTAACATCATTTCACTTAATATCATTTTTCACTTAATATTAGTTCTATTGTCAATTATTCCCCCCCAAAAAAATAAATGCACTTGCTGAATTTTTTATTTATTATAAAAACCCTCACGTATTATCAAGTTTGATTTAAAATTAGTAAATATGTAGATTGTAGACTAAAATATGACATTTTGTTGTACTGTATATGTTAAATACTCAGCATGCGGCCTAATAGGGTCTTGGTTAAATGAAATGCGGCCTTCCAATGAAAAAAGGTTCCCCACCCCTGATCTAGATACATGTATCGCCGATACGTATCGATCGATACTTTTGTATCGGTATCGGTATCGCTTTAGCTACTTGACAAAAGTATCGATTTATCGGTATCGCTAAGGTCAATTTTCTTAAATGTATCGAAAAAAATCGATACTTCGATACATCGATCGATACATTAATAAGAATTTTTAAATATTTAAATAGATGTTATAATATGACACTACTGAGTTATATTTATGAATATACATAAATAATAATATTATTAAATATTTATTTAATGACAGTACTACTCTACTGGTCACGTCACACAGTACGACGCAACGTTTAAACACGTTTGTACTTGTGTTATTGAGATTAATTAACCATAATATAGAAACATTGTTAGCTGTAGAGAAGAAGCTAGAGCGTTTGAATTCGGAGGCATTGCGTCATTGTCAGCCACTTCTCAATGCAGTCACAGTAGGGTTCACTAAGCGGTTTGAAAAGTTTCTGTGCCTTGATGCGTCGCATGAGTGTAAAGCAGCAATACTGGCATCGTCTTCAAATCCTCTGTTCAAGTTAAAGTGGATGACAATAAAAGGCAAATTTAATACTAACATTGTCAAAAAGAGGGTTCAAGAAATGTTGGTTAATGCTGTTAAGAGCCTCAGCGAGCAGACCCCCCAGCAACAACTAAGTGATGCTGCATCTGACGGAAGTGCAGATGATTTTTTCTGTTATGAGTCTGCTTCCACTAATGTCTCTGCAACCCAAGATTCCACTGAGATGGAAGTGTTACAGTATCTGGGTGACGGAAGTCATTCTCTCCAATCTCTGAGGCAGTACCCAGGAATTCTACGGGTCTTCCTGAAGTATAACACACCACTACCATCCTCTGCTCCTGTAGAACGGTTGTTTAGTTTGGCTGGTCACATTCACGCTCCAAAAAGGAATAGACTGTCTGACCAGATGTTTAGCCAGCTGGTATTTTTGAAGGTTAATAGTAATTACTTTTAATTGTTAGTATAATATTTTCAGTTATTCATGTATCCTACAAAATTAAAACATACTTTCATTAAATAAAGCAATTGTTTTTATTTACATCTATAAAACCCATTAAAATGTCGTTGATTTTACTTACAGTGCGTACAAATTACTAGTATAAACAATAATATCTAATACTTACATATTAAATGAATAGGGCCTAATTATAAAAATGTACCGGCGATACATGTATCGGTATCGGCATGGGCGCCCGCAGGTAGGGGCAAGGGGGGGCGCTTGCCCCCCCTTGGAAATGCCAAGAAAATATATTAAATATTTTCTAAGAAAATATTTATATCCTAAACTTGCTGAAAAGTATCCAACTGCCTCCTAAAGGGTGAAAAAATTTGTGTGTGTGCATGATAAAAGGTTGCTACCTTTTTATTTGTTCAGAAGTCCCCCCTTAAAATTATCATGTGCATTGTATGTATATACAATATATATTTGCATTTTCCATTACAGAAAATGCAACACTAAACTTGCTTAGAATTAACCTGCTGGTTCCTAAGGGGTCAAAAGTTTTTTGCTTGCTCCGGTCCCTACCTATTAATACATTAAATTTTGCCCCCCCTTGGAAAAAATCCTGCGGGCGCCCATGGGTATCGGTATCGCTTAAGACATCTAGAAAGTATCGGCGCATCGGTATCGCCTAAGACGTTCTTCATGTATCGCTGTATCGGTATCGCTTTAGCGATTTTCATGTATCGATGCCCATCACTGCTTGTGTGAGATGGTATTGAGCTGTCGATGTAGCAGTGTCCGCATTCAAGGATCCAGGATGAGGCTTAGAGGCAGAGGGCTCTGCACTCATGGATCCAGGATGAGGCTGAGGCAGAGGGCTTTGCTTTCATGGATTCAGGAATAGGCTGAGGCACAGAGGGCTCTGCATTCATGGATCTGGGAGTAGGCTGCACTCTGCCCCTCACAGGTCTTTGACTATTTAGAAGAGGAGGGAATTCCTCCTGCATTGTTCCATCTCTGAGTGGGGTGTGTCCAGGTACTGGCGAAAGAGGCTGAGGGAGCCCCTGTATCCTTGCCCCATCATACTCTAATGGGACCCTCACAGAGGTGGGACTTGGCAATGTTTGGGAGGGAAGACTGCAGCCTCCCTCTTTCTAGGGCGTCCGTCCGGGAAGCAGTGACAGTACATATTTCTATCAAGCCGTTGCAGGTTGTAGCTTGAGTATCCATCGTCCCTCTCAGGAGGACCACCTCTTCTTGCACCTTCCGGATAGATGCAAGTAGCGAACAAACATCGTTATTTTCCATTGACACCAGGGGCAGATTAGCCAAATCTTGGGCTACAAACACTGGGGAATCAGTACGCTTCTGCTGAAACATTCTAATAATTATGTCTCCAGTATTTTGAGCACTCTTTTAGGGCCCCCCCTTTTAATTAACCTACTCGTATCGTTATTAGCACATAAATCAAACATCAATTTCTTTGAGCATTCAATTTTTTCATCAATGTAAAAATCAACACATAACTTAATAATAGTTACAGGATTCAATCTTGTTTGCAATAAAGCATAATAGCTCGTCCACCACTGCACCATCATTACAGTTCTCAGTAATTCCTGCCATGTCAAGTTGGTGTTCCTGGTGGCCTTCTTAAACGTGTTAACAACTTAGTACAAAATGGAAACATTATTAACTGCGTTAAAAAGATTCTGTTACGGTATTTCAAGAATTTATATATTGTTTATGAAAGCTAAACGTAAAAGTTAACTATGCTTTTTAACACTTCCATAGCGCGTAAGTTTGTAAATATATCTAAAATAATAAAACTATTAATTTATTTGCTAGATCTTTCATTTCAGATTTCAAAGCGTTTACCTGGCCTTTGGAAAATATTTTGAGCAATTTATGTAGTTAAAATTCACTCGTTCATTCGTTCGTTTGTAAGTTTAAAAGTCTCGCTCGTTCGTTCGTTCGTATGCCCACTATTTTAATGTCACTGCTTGCCACTCAATGGACTACGAAGGTAGTGCCGGATGTTGCTAGAAAATTTTGAAGATATATTATATGTATTATTATTAGTTAAGTATTGTGGATCATCTAATGATATTGTAACTTCGTAATCTTGGTACATTTACAAATTTTAATGGTTAAGTAACACAACGGTTCACTGACTTTAAACACTGTCAGAGCTGGGCAGTATTTAAATACATTTGTATTTAAATACGTATTTAAATACATTTGTGTATTTAGAACTGTATTTATAAATACATTGTTTTTCATGTATTTAAATATAGTATTTAAATACTTTAATGAGTATTTAAATACTCAAAATATAAAAATGTAAATACTTTTACTGGTTTAATACACGTTCTGTACTAGCACAGTACGACGCGTCGACAGTGTAGTACAGCATGGTTCATGTTTCAACGTGTCAGTTCAATCAGTTGTGTGCCACTCTTGGTCGAAAGCGGTTGATTTCTTTATCGTGTGCGTGTCATGGCTTCAACAAGCAAATCCGGTGAATCAAACAGTGATATATCTGCAGATAACAATTTAGTGCACCCTCTGTTTGATGGAAAATACTTTAAAATTAAATCTAAAGACGGTAATAAGGTAAAGTGCACCTGCTTGCTGTGTAAACACGAAGTCTCTGCTGCAAGCAATGCTACAACGAATCTGTACACTCATCTGAAGGTAAGTGTTTTTTTAGACATCAAAAAATATCTTGAAATTGACCGAATAATCGTACAAAACGGCTCTGCCTTAAGTGGGCCTGTGTAACTAACTCGTTGCAATCAATCCAATTTGCGATGGAAAGTTCATTGATGAAAAAGCTTTTAAAACCGTCTGATCTATCGAGTGGTGTATTTATTTCGAAATTCACCGTGTCCTCTAAAGTAGAAATTTATCAAAACATGAATTAGTGAATGCATATGTTAAAATTTGTATGTATTTAAAATGTATTTACAAATGTATTTAAATACAATTGATGTATTTTGTATTTAGTATCTAAATACATTCGTAAAATGTATTTAGTATTTACAGAGATGGGCAGTATCTTGTATCTTAAGATACAAAAAGTATCTTAAGATACAAGATACGTATCTGAGCTACGTATCTTAGATACTTTATTTTTGGAGGATCTTGAGAAGTATCTAAGATACATTTTGTCATGTAGCTTGTATCCCGGGATACACTTTCAAAGATACTTTCATAAGATACTTTTTAAATAGAGACGCTAATAACTATTCATGAAATATGATCATATCTGACGCACGTTGAAGCAGGCCGGCGATTGCTGTTACATGTTTGTACATGAATACTACCGTTGCGCTGCGCGCACAGTCTCGGCACAGACGTACTCAGGTTTCATCTTGTATCCCGCGGTTTTAACATATTTTAACATGATTAAAAATCAGGAATTATACATATATTTGCTTATTCCTGCAAATATATTTATTATGAGGAAAACTTTATTTTTTCTTCGTGAGTAGGTAACTGAGCATACCTGTATTAACAATTTATTTGAAATACATAAATTGAAAAAGTGTGGTTTATTTTATTTTTCCATACCTAAAAATTTCAGGATTATTTTATACATATTTACTTTGTGCCTTCCTTTTAGTTATATCACTATATGAATACTGAGATATGAAGTATCATTGATTTGGCATTTATTTATATCCAGAAAATATAATAATAAACAATTGAATGAGACAACTCGTGCGCTCATGGCTCACCAGGTGAAACTAAACTCAAATAATTATATTATTCTTTCAAAAGTATCTTGTATCTTAAAAATGTATCTTGTATCTGTAACTTGTATCTGTATCTTGAAGATACAGTTTTTTCGAGTATCTTGTATCTATATCTCAGATACATTTTTGTTGGGTATCTTGTATCTGTATCTCAGATACAATTTCCAAGTATCTTGCCCATCTCTGAGTATTTAGTATTTAAATACATTTCTCCCATGTATTTAGTATTTAGTATTTAAATACATTTCTCCCATGTATTTAGTATTTAGTATTTAAATACATTCAATGTATTTATTGCCCAGCTCTGAACACTGTTAATTTTTTATAGGAAGAAGGAGCATGAAACTGACAAGCGTCACCGGCACAGAACAAACAATCAAGAAGAGGATGAAATGGAAAATGAAATCATTGACTTTGTAGAGATTATTGATGACATTATTAAAGAACGCCATAGAGCAAAAGAATTTAGAAGTTCAGTACAGTTAGATACCAGGTCTAATAATGAAATACAGCTCTCAACAAACAATGTTTGTGAGGTTAAGGTTAACAGATCTGCAGTTCAATTACTGAGGCTTGTACTCAAAACATTTTCTGTGGGTATTTAGGAATGGCAAGGATGGGCAGACAGTTCATTCTAGTCAAGTGTTAAGTGCTGTGGAGAAGTTTAATTATTTGCAATCCCTCTTGGAAGGGGAGACAGCAAAGACAATAGCAGGATTAGCTTTAACAGAGGCTAATTATAATGTGGCTTGGGATATATTAAAGAAGCTGTTTGGTAAGCCAGAGATCTTAATTAAAAGCCACCTCCGCGAACTTTTAGCTATACCTCCTGTAAATAATCCCAATAGTGTCAAGGAGTTACGGCAGTTATATAATGAATTTGAAGTTAGAACTAGGTCCCTGGACAACTTAGGTGTAGGAGTGGAAACATTGGGCTAACATCATGAAAAAGAAAAAAAACTATAGTGTTTGTCATTTACCATTACTTATTCGGACTATAGTGGATGTAATTTTCCCAGAAGAGTTCCTCGTTCCATGCACAGTCTGTGTATCATATATATATATATATATATATATATATATATATATATATATAATAATATATATATATATATATATATAATTTCACTAATACGTTTGCCTCTTGGGAAGGGCAGTTTCAACAGGAAAAGGAAGATTCGATCCAAAGGGACTCAATGGAGGATATTGTAGACACCAATCGACCAGGAAAGTACTCCAGAACGGGGGGGGGGGCGTTAGGTAGGAGACAGGTAGTACTGGAACTGCCGTTTTCTCCTGTCACTGTCCTCTTTAGCTGATCTTTTTCTGTCTCATCTACCGTGTGAGCAGTCCAGCATGCTCTCAAACACACACACACTTCTCCCTCTATTCTTCACTACACATACGTGCATTTAACACACTACACAATCTCTTCAGAATTTATTAAAAAATATAATGGCATTGTGAACCTTGGAGACCTTGATTTTGACTCTCTCTTTCTTATAAAGGGGGGCCATTTTTGGGGCCCACGCCCTTGACCCAACCTTTCTACATAAAAAAAAACGGTGAACATTTAATTTCCAAAGCTTTCGGTAAAACTCTCTTGTCATTATCTTGTCATTATGTTAGAATCTAGAAGAGGAAGAGCCATTGTTGTCCCAAGATGATATGATGACTAAGCTGATTGATGCAGCATTGCTTGTATATATTAAGTTAACGTGTATATACAGTATATCCATCTCATAATTGTAAGGTTAGTGAAAAATTCCTTAATTTAGAGCTAGCATTTTTGGGCTCTTGTGGCATCATTTTTTGGGGGGCACTGGCGCGTCCTTTCTACTCGTTTGTTGAATGCGGCACTTACAGGGCGTGGTCTTATAGAGAGCTCTCTTGCAATTCAGTTTGGTTGTTTAGATACAAGATTGTTGCATCGTGCAATGGTGCAGGTTGTGTTGTTGTTGCAAGGTTTAGAAAGAAGACCATAAATAGTGCCCCTTTTGTTTTTTATCTTAATTTTATGCAACTGAGGCCTAAGGTAGGCCCACATCGAGTCAGCAACCCTGAGGTAGGACCTAATAGGACCTCCAAGTCCGTAAGTTTTAGTCTAGCTTAACTTGGGCTGTAGGTTAACGTGGCCCTTCAGAGCTTTGCCGTTCAGGGCTCAGCTGGGATTCTGAACCCATTAAAATAAAATATAACAGGTTATAAATAAAATATACAGGGTGTCCACAAAGTCTTGTTCCGGTTTTAAAATTTTATTACAACAAAACCAAAAGAGATAGAATAATGCATTTTTTTGGCATTTTGTTGCTTAACTAATGAAGTTTCTTACTTGATTTACAGGTTATAATAATCTGAGTGTCAAGTTGCTATTGATAGAAGCTTGAACGAAAATGGCGACTACACAGGAGAAAGCTCAATGTGTAATCCGGTTTGTAAAGCTTGGACTATTTGCACTTCATACGCGTAAAGATGCAATCTCTTGGGTACAACTCTGTGTACCGTTGATCTTGGTAGCTACAGTTCACTTGAGATACGACGAATAGACTTTCTAACGCTGCGTTGGAACGTCTCTTGGACGAGTCTTGGCGAGTCAATCACACTTCCTGTCTCCCGAAACTCGCAAAATCACCTCCTAATGCTGGGTTTGGAGGTAGGATCCTTGTCATATTGACGGCGTAATTCCGTTGAATAGTTGTCACTGATTTCGACCATGCAAACGAGATTACACATTGAGCTTTCTCCTGTGTAGTCACCATTTTCGTTCAAGCTTCTATCAATAGCAACTTGACATTCAAATTACAACTTGTAAATCAAGAAAAACCTTCATTAGTTAAGCAACAAAATGCAAAAAACTGCATTCTATTAAGTATCAACTTTAATCATATTTAATCTAATTATAGTGAACTTTAATTTTAAGCCGTACCCACTATATGTGTTTGTGTTGCAGTTAATTAATAGCGTTACGAAGTAATTACATTTGGAATTATATATATATATATATATATATATATATATATATATATATATATATATATAATATATATATATATCCTTGTATAGGAGAATATTCCGCGCAAGATGAGAGAAAGAGAACGAAACAAATGAAAAAATGAGGTAACCACCCGGGAATCGAACCCGGGATCTTCCGATTGCCGGTCAGATATGATAACCATTACACCATGGGCCTCACTTGATCCAATGCCGTAATTCTTCTACATACGCGCAGAAACCAATGCCCCAAGGGGGCACCTCCCGCATGCCGTACATTATATACATTTTAACTGCAAACACGCAGTATAATTAACGTAAAGAACGACGCTTGTATATGAGAATATTCCGCGCAAGATGAGAGAAAGAGAACGAAACAAGTGAAAAAATGAGGTAACCACCCGGGAATCGAACCCGGGATCTTCCGATTGCCGGTCAGATATGATAACCATTACACCACGGGCCTCACTAGATCAAATGCCGTATTCTTCTACATACGCGCAGAAACCAATGCCCCAAGGGGGCACCTTCCGCATGCCGTACATTATATACATGGTTATCATATCTGACCGGCAATCGGAAGATCCCGGGTTCGACCCGGGTGGTTACCTCATTTTTTCATTTGTTTCGTTCTTTCTCTCTCATCTTGCGCGGAATATTCTCCTATACAAGCGTCGTTCTTTACGTTAATTATACTGCGTGTTTGCAGTTAGAATGTATATAATGTACGGCATGCGGGAGGTGCCCCCTTGGGGCATTGGTTTCTGCGCGTATGTAGAAGAATTACGGCATTTGATCTAATGAGGCCCGTGGTGTAATGGTTATCATATCTGACCGGCAATAGGAAGATCCCGGGTTCGAGTCACGGGTGGTTACCTCATTTTTTCATTTGTTTCGTTCTCTCTCTCTCATCTTGCGCGGAATATTCTCCTATACAAGCGTCGTTCTTTACGTTAATTATACTGCGTGTTTGCAGTTAGAATGTATATAATGTACGGCATGCGGAAGGTGCCCCCTTGGGGCATTGGTTTCTGCGCGTATGTAGAAGAATTACGGCATTTGATCTAGTGAGGCCCGTGGTGTAATGGTTATCATATCTGACCGGCAATTGGAAGATCCCGGGTTCGATTCCCGGGTGGTTACCTCATTTTTTCATTTGTTTCGTTCTCTCTCTCTCATCTTGCGCGGAATATTCTCCTATACAAGCGTCGTTCTTTACGTTATATATATATATATATATATATATAATATATATATATATATATATATACAGGGTGTCCGAGAATTATCTGTACAATTTTGTCTGTTATTAAAAGTCAACCATGAAGTGTAGAAATTCCAGTGTTGTCCCATTTTACAGAGAAAACTCATTAAGTTTTTCTGATAACAAGTTTTGACAAGTTTTTCTTTTTCAGATATTCATACACACCCTCATCCTTAATGAATCCACAGGAGAAAGCACAGTGTGTTGAATGGTTTATCGAAACAAAATCCGATACACAAGTTCAACGAAGGTTTAGAACCAATTACAACAGAAACCCTCCATCAAGAGTAACCATACGAGCTTGGTATTAAAGGTTTAAGGAAACTGGAAGTGTAGAGCATAAGAAAGGAGCAGGGCGGCCTCGAACGTCTTTTGAAAATGTCGAGCGCATTCGAGAGGCTTTTGTTCGCAGTCCACGCAAGTCGACAAGAATTGCATCACGAGAGTTACAGATACCTCGTTCGACAGTGCATGATGTATTGCGTAAAAGTTTGAAGTTACATCCTTACAAGTTGCAAATCTTGCAACAGATTACGGAAGAAGATAAGGTCTCCCGTAAGGAATTTGCAATGACTCTGCTTGACAGAGTCGACCAGGACAATGCGTTCTTGGCAAGAATCATGTTTTCGGACGAGGCAACGTTTCATGTTTCAGGCAAGGTAAACAAACAAAATGTGCGCATATGAGGGTCACAAAATCCACATTGCATAGAAGAGCACATCAGAGACAGTCCTAAAGTTAATGTGTGGTGTGGCCTGTTACATGACCATTTTTCTTCGGTGAATCAACAGTGACCTCCAATACCTACCTGGACATGTTGCAACACTTTGTCTATCCGCAATTGGAAGCACTGCATCCACGCATCATTTTTCAGCAAGATGGCGCACCGCCACATTGGGCCTTGATCGTCCGTAAGTCCCTGAATGAGACATTCCCAAACAGGTGGATTGGCCGTGGAGGTGCAACTCATTGGCCGGCTAGATCTCCCGACATCACACCCTGTGATTTCTTTCTTTGGGATTCGTCAAAGATTTTGTTACAATACGCGGGTTGACAGACATTGATGATTTAAAAGCCAGAATCACAGCTGCTATTGAGCGAATTGATGTG